>CM044009.1:34824604-35142104 GCA_024085815.1 Flaveria linearis | reverse complement strand
TTTATGCCTAGAATCATGTGTATATGCTTAGAATTAGGCATTTTGATGTTTGGGACTTGGATTATGAATTAGACATATGAGTAGGATGCTAATGTGTCTGAAAATGGGACTTAGAATAAATAAGCAAAAGTTGGTAAGTCCACTAGTGGTCATACGACCAACAGTGTGGTCGTATGACCAGGATTTTTCTAAGTGATGAGACCATTAGTGCTCATACGACCAACAGTGGTCGTATGATCAGGATTTTCTAAGTATTGAAATGTCCCACAGAACTCATACGACCAACAGTGGTCGTATGACAATGTAAAATTTTCTAAGTATGAGACCCACAGGACTCATACGACCAACAGTGGTCGTATGACCATGTGGAAACTTTCTAAGTATGGGCTCATACGACCAACAGTGGTCGTATGATCCAAATATGTTTCTAAGTCCAGAGTTGGTACGACCAGCAGTAGTCATACGACCAACAGTGTGGTCGTATGACCAGTTGATAATTCTAAGTGTTGAATGAAAAGCCCAGCAGTGTTCATACGACTAATAGTGCTCATACGCCCAGAGGCTTATACGACCAATAGTGCTAAAACGACTAGAACACTTAGAAATTTTCAGGAATTTCCAGTAATTCCGTAGTTCGAGGTTTGACCAGGGTTGACTAGGGTTAATAAATGATGATGTCTCATGCATATAATGATGAGTATGATTAACCCTAATTGTTACTAATATTATTATTAGTATATTATTGTTAACAATATTATTAAAATATTGTTAAGTATGGTATGATATGATGATGCTACGTATGATGATGAATGTAAGATGAATATGTATGATGTGTGTATGTTCCTTGTGATTGTGTACGCTTATCTTTCTGAAACTTTACGAATAACGAGAAATGAATTAATGAAGTATTATGTATCGTAAAGTGAAAGATAATGAAAGAGGAACATGATGATGAATGCATGTAT
Organism: Flaveria linearis; assembly: GCA_024085815.1. Taxonomy (NCBI): domain Eukaryota; kingdom Viridiplantae; phylum Streptophyta; class Magnoliopsida; order Asterales; family Asteraceae; genus Flaveria; species Flaveria linearis. The sequence goes on along the minus strand of CM044009.1, from coordinate 35,141,139 downwards.
TAACGAATGAACGAAAAGAAGAATGATGATGAATACATGCATTAATGAACGAACGAATTATGTCTTGCAAGCATTGAATAACGCGATTGGTCCTTCTATGTGATTGACCATGGTCATGGTACCTCTACCGCTTACCTCTAGTACCGTGGCATACGTTTTGTTGTTCATATGTTGACTTCGGCCCGGTAGCTAATAACGTTCGGGGTGTAGCCTATGGTATTGGTACAATTCACCTTTCAATGTGTGCAAGTAAGTATGAACAAATGCGTATAGTAGTTACCCACTTCGGTGGGGGTGTAGTTACCCACTTCGGTGGGGGTGATGTTAGAGTGATGTTACCCACTTTGGTGGGGGTGTAGTTACCCACTTTGGTGGGGGTGATGTTACCCATTTCGATGGGGGTGTTGTTACCCGAGTTATGTCTAACTGCGGGGGTGTGGCACGAGGCCAAACATAGTTATGAGATGAGCGACTTTGTGTTGCAACAAACTCGGTTGGAGTTCAATCTCTGTGATTGACTCGTATGGGATCTTTGTCGCGTATCCCAGTGCTGTGCCAGTCTTCGGATATGAGTCGGGGATATTGCATGAGACAAGATCTAGATGAGAATGAGGAATATGAAAGAAAGTTTTGCATGGTCTAGGGGTAACAGAGTGTCGGTCTATGGACTGAGAGCCATAGGGGCACCAGAATGTTAGAGTATGCCTTGTCGGCTCATGGGTATGAACCATGAGGGCAGGGGAGAGAGGTGACCCTTAGAGATTTACATGCTTAACGAATGAAAGTTAAAGAACGAACGAATGAAGATGATGAATGTACTAATAAATGAATGATGAAGATAATAATAATATTATCTACGTGTACGTATGTTGTATGATTGTATGTATGTAAGAATGGTTTTGACGGTAAGTAAAGTATGTTTTAATGTAAAACTAGAACTCACTCAGCAACGCTGACGTTTTATGTATTTTCCAGTTGGCAGGTATGTTGCTGAGGATGGCACAGGGCGACTACTCAGTTGTTGAGACTGGCATCCATATTTTGACATGTCGTTGTATTTTTAGATAAAAACGAATGTTGTAATGGAAGGAATGACATGTTTTTGTTATTAATGAATGTTTTTAAATTCCGCTGCAAAGTAAATATATGTTTTAAAACGTTTAATGTGTGATGAATGACCAACTGTGAGGTGCCCGGGAACGGGGCCTTACAAGTTGGTATCAGAGCCAAAGTTTAAGTGAATTGGGTAAAATTTTTCAGAATAAACCTTAACTTAAACTGAGAACGGGACGGAAAGGGAAGGGATGCCAAACTGAGTAGCTGCGTGCCATCAGGTATTTTCTTAAAGTTAACCAGCATTGTGTGCGCATGTTATGTGTTTATGTGTTACTGTTAGATTTAGATGCTAATATAGTCAGGAAAGGTAATGCTCGGGGTGTGAAGAGTAGAGTAAGTGGCTAATTACAACTGATCACCGTAATTAGGGACTTACTATACTTGACATGAACTGAGCTATTCCCTGGAATGACCGTGTTAATGTTTAAATCTTTCAGTGTAAGTTAGAGAATGGCCGGTAATAGACCTTCTAAGGCTTCCCATGGTGGAGGTAGTGGTGGACAAAGTTGAAAGGGAGCTCCTGCAATTGGAAGCGGGAACGATGACACATCAGCAATACACCACTAAATTCAACGAGTTGACACGACTGGTGCCGGATCAGGTGACACCTCTTTCGCGGAAAATCAAGAGGTATGTTCAGGGCTTGCCGGCGGATATCCGTAGGCACATGATCGCTGCCCGACCAAGCACGTTCAGGTCGGCGGTGGATCTAGCGGGAAGGTTATACGACGAGCGGGAGGCGATGGCGATGAAGGGCGAAGCGGAGGAGCAAGCCTATGTTAAGAAGGGGAAAGGAAGGCGAGATAGTGATGGCAGAGTGGTGACTGAAGGTAAGATAATGAGGATCGATGATCGGGAGAGGATAATAAGGAAGGGTGAGGTATGCAAGAAGTGTGGACACAAGCACCCCGGGGAATGTAGACTGGGGACCAATGTCTGTTTCCGTTGTGGTAGGGCCGGACATGTGGCGAAGAACTGCGGTATGGGGAGGTGTTATTCTTGTGGGGAGGAAGGTCACAGGAGCAGGGATTGTAAGGAGGCTGGAAGAGAAGGACGGAAGGCAAACGCAGCACCTACACGATGACGCGGGAGGAGGCTAGGGTGAGCCCCGATGTTACGTCAGGTATGTTTCTAGTCAATTAACCTTTAGCCTTTGTGTAGTTGATTATGGCTCTGGTTTCATTCCTGCTGCCTTTCGTGATAAGTTGCATATTAGGAATAGAAAGAATCAATGTCATTCGACTTAGGAGCTACTATAGGGAAGCCAACTAGATTACCCAGTGCGCTAACGGACCCCGCAATAGAATTGAGAGAGAGCGCCTGTTTTTCTGTCAAACCATCCCTGATAGACGTAGGGGGATAGATGTACACCTCCGGGTGAATCGAATAGTAGCTTATGAGGCAAGCACCAAGCGCTGCAAAAGAGATGGATTGATTGGTGGTGCCCGATAAAAGTTCGGTGCCGATCTGCGACAATGGGTTATGATGAAGGCTTCTCCGGGAAGGATGTACGACGATCGGAAGAGAACGGAAACAAAAGGAGAAGGAACATCAATGAGCCCTTCGATGTAGAGAATACTATTAGTGGATTCACTAGGTTACCTGATGCCCTAGAGGATTGCGCGATGCAATTAAGAGAGTTATGTCACCCGTTGTCTAAGGAACAATTTCAGCTTTTGAGTGGTTCATTGAACGGCAACGTACAATAGTTTCGACGTTGTAGCAAACAAGTAGAATGGAAGGTTGGAAGTAAAGGAAAGAGCTAAATTTGGATTAAGTCACCAAATAAGCCGGATTGTCTTTCTTGTCAGTGTTGGGTTGCCAAAGGGTCATTACACATACGTAAAGAACATCAAATAAGGGGCTAGCAACTATACGCAAGTTGATGGCCGTGTGTTTCAAAGCATGAAAGCTGAAGGTTCTCAGTGATGCTCTGAAGCTCAATGATTATGACGCCGAGACTTTGCTCGGATATTGTGATGATTCTCTTAATCGTAGTGACCGCACTCTACATGGCATGCTTGAGGTCGCAGGTGCTGGTCAAATAATCATTGATCAGTAACGCAGAATAGTCAAAGACAGACCAGAAATCAAATGTCGATAAACGATGTAGAGCGATTGAATTCCGGACGAGAGACTGGAAGAAGAGGTGAGACAGTACTGCTCATACGGGTTTAAGGAATAACAGGTTTCGGGGACGAAACCTATATAAGGGGGGTGGACTTGTAACACCCGTAAATTCTTTTAAAGAAGTAAAGGAATAAAATAGAAAGAGAAGGGAAGAAAACTGAGGTCAGCTAAAAGTTAAAGGGTAAAAAGTGCCAAAAGGACAAAAGAAAATAAAAGTTGGTGGATAAAGAGGTATGGCCGCCCATTTTGGCCTGTCAAACACCCTCATTCGTCTTTTTAGAAAGAGAAACAGCAGAGGCTTCGGTTTTTAGAGAGAGAAAGAAGAAGAAATCTAATTCAAGGTAAGAATTAGTGTTTTTAAGTGGTGTTTGAGCTAAGAAACCGAGAAATGCATGTTCTTATGTGTATGTGTGTTCGGGTTTGTGTGTTTTAGACACATCTAGGCTTTCAAGTCCTTTGGAAAAGCTCGAGCAGGGGAGTTTGAACTTGAAGAGCAGCTAAGGTGAGTTCTAGACCCCTTTTACTGGTTTTTAAATGTTTGGGGCTGGAAAATGCATGTAAATATATTTTTATAAAGTTTGGGTTGAAACCCGTATGAACGATTGTATGTATGTTTATGTTTATGCTAGATTTATGCCTAGAATCATGTGTATATGCTTAGAATTAGGCATTTTGATGTTTGGGACTTGGATTATGAATTAGACATATGAGTAGGATGCTAATGTGTCTGAAAATGGGACTTAGAATAAATAAGCAAAAGTTGGTAAGTCCACTAGTGGTCATACGACCAACAGTGTGGTCGTATGACCAGGATTTTTCTAAGTGATGAGACCATTAGTGCTCATACGACCAACAGTGGTCGTATGATCAGGATTTTCTAAGTATTGAAATGTCCCACAGAACTCATACGACCAACAGTGGTCGTATGACAATGTAAAATTTTCTAAGTATGAGACCCACAGGACTCATACGACCAACAGTGGTCGTATGACCATGTGGAAACTTTCTAAGTATGGGCTCATACGACCAACAGTGGTCGTATGATCCAAATATGTTTCTAAGTCCAGAGTTGGTACGACCAGCAGTAGTCATACGACCAACAGTGTGGTCGTATGACCAGTTGATAATTCTAAGTGTTGAATGAAAAGCCCAGCAGTGTTCATACGACTAATAGTGCTCATACGCCCAGAGGCTTATACGACCAATAGTGCTAAAACGACTAGAACACTTAGAAATTTTCAGGAATTTCCAGTAATTCCGTAGTTCGAGGTTTGACCAGGGTTGACTAGGGTTAATAAATGATGATGTCTCATGCATATAATGATGAGTATGATTAACCCTAATTGTTACTAATATTATTATTAGTATATTATTGTTAACAATATTATTAAAATATTGTTAAGTATGGTATGATATGATGATGCTACGTATGATGATGAATGTAAGATGAATATGTATGATGTGTGTATGTTCCTTGTGATTGTGTACGCTTATCTTTCTGAAACTTTACGAATAACGAGAAATGAATTAATGAAGTATTATGTATCGTAAAGTGAAAGATAATGAAAGAGGAACATGATGATGAATGCATGTATTAACGAATGAACGAAAAGAAGAATGATGATGAATACATGCATTAATGAACGAACGAATTATGTCTTGCAAGCATTGAATAACGCGATTGGTCCTTCTATGTGATTGACCATGGTCATGGTACCTCTACCGCTTACCTCTAGTACCGTGGCATACGTTTTGTTGTTCATATGTTGACTTCGGCCCGGTAGCTAATAACGTTCGGGGTGTAGCCTATGGTATTGGTACAATTCACCTTTCAATGTGTGCAAGTAAGTATGAACAAATGCGTATAGTAGTTACCCACTTCGGTGGGGGTGTAGTTACCCACTTCGGTGGGGGTGATGTTAGAGTGATGTTACCCACTTTGGTGGGGGTGTAGTTACCCACTTTGGTGGGGGTGATGTTACCCATTTCGATGGGGGTGTTGTTACCCGAGTTATGTCTAACTGCGGGGGTGTGGCACGAGGCCAAACATAGTTATGAGATGAGCGACTTTGTGTTGCAACAAACTCGGTTGGAGTTCAATCTCTGTGATTGACTCGTATGGGATCTTTGTCGCGTATCCCAGTGCTGTGCCAGTCTTCGGATATGAGTCGGGGATATTGCATGAGACAAGATCTAGATGAGAATGAGGAATATGAAAGAAAGTTTTGCATGGTCTAGGGGTAACAGAGTGTCGGTCTATGGACTGAGAGCCATAGGGGCACCAGAATGTTAGAGTATGCCTTGTCGGCTCATGGGTATGAACCATGAGGGCAGGGGAGAGAGGTGACCCTTAGAGATTTACATGCTTAACGAATGAAAGTTAAAGAACGAACGAATGAAGATGATGAATGTACTAATAAATGAATGATGAAGATAATAATAATATTATCTACGTGTACGTATGTTGTATGATTGTATGTATGTAAGAATGGTTTTGACGGTAAGTAAAGTATGTTTTAATGTAAAACTAGAACTCACTCAGCAACGCTGACGTTTTATGTATTTTCCAGTTGGCAGGTATGTTGCTGAGGATGGCACAGGGCGACTACTCAGTTGTTGAGACTGGCATCCATATTTTGACATGTCGTTGTATTTTTAGATAAAAACGAATGTTGTAATGGAAGGAATGACATGTTTTTGTTATTAATGAATGTTTTTAAATTCCGCTGCAAAGTAAATATATGTTTTAAAACGTTTAATGTGTGATGAATGACCAACTGTGAGGTGCCCGGGAACGGGGCCTTACATAATTGGCCCAATGACCCATCATGGCCCGTTAGGTCCAAGCCCATTTGGGTGAGTGTGTTGGTTGTGGGCTCAAGCCCAGTGTTGTTGGGCCCAATTCATGACCTCCTAAACTGTGTTTGGTGTCAGGGTGTGGACCAATAAGATTTCTAAAAAAAATTATTGGCCCAAAAACCGGGGTTGTCATAGCATCATCACCAAACTATAGACAATGTCTCTCAGTTTGTTTAGTGATGTTAATGGTGTGATCAGCAGATATTCTTCCAGATAGTGTCTTGACACCATCAATCTCTGCTACTTCAGCTGTACTCTAGAATGTTCTTATGAAGTTTTCATAAATGACTGGTCTCACTAAGATTGCATGAGAAACCCTTGTGGTGGAGATGAATCTAATCATATCTCTAAGTCCTTTTACTTCAGGGACTTCATGGACTTCATGGTCAAGAAATCCACTCACAATGTGGACCTTGCTCCAAGTGAGGTTTGCCATTAGCTTCTGCACAAGATGCACATGATTTAGTTTTTGACATCAAATTATTAATTACATTGGTGAAATCAAGTTGATTATTTTAATTTTGACTTTGTTTGGTCAAAATTGAGCAATCAAAGGTACCGTTGCATAGATATTCTGACCTAACTTGATTTTGCAATGCATGGTCAATTTTATTTGAATTATCTTCTGTTTTGATGTTGATTTTCTGTTTAAAATCTCTTTTCACACTCAACCATGTGTTTTGAAGTTGACATTTTTAGTTTGATGATCCCCTGTTCATACGAAAAATTTAGGGTTTTGAAAATCACTTGTTTGTGTTGATTTTCATGATCATTTGTGTCATTGAGTTCGAAAATGTCTATTAATCCTTAGTTAGTGATTGATTTTAAAGATTGTTTCTTGTTTTAGGGTTCTGAGTTCAAACGTGTTCGTCGGGAATTTCATGGATTTTGCTTGTAATCACCTTGTTTCGATACTATGTTTGTTTAGAATCGAACTAGAAGCAAAATAATATTTTTAGAACACAAGAATTAGAACGTTGTTGATGATTATGATGATGGATGAAGAATAGTAGTAAGGTTTCGCTCGTCGCACTTTAATGTCACTCAAATTTGAAAAGTATTAAACGCACTGTAAACATCAGTTCAAATAATCCTTTTAATGTCCTTTCCAAATTTTATAATTGTTAAAAACAAATGCGGTTGACTACTGTAGCAAATGCAGATGATTAAAACAATCAGCATTTGTGTACTGTAGCAAATCCGGAAGAGTAAATCCTTACAACGTTTGTTTAGTGTAGCAAATGCGAAAGTTTTAAATTCAGACACTTGAACACTGTAGCAAATGCGGGTGGTTTAAGTTAGCATACGTTTTTGCACCGTAGTAATTGCAGATGTTTAACTTGGTCATTGCATTCGTACACTGTAACAAATGCTGAAGAACATGTGTTGTTCCGTATTTACTTCAACAAATGCTGATGAACAACAAAGTTGTCCGTATTTCTTGAACTTCAAACATGATGACAGAAGAGTGTGAGCACACTTCTTTTTACGATGATACAAATATACAACCAAGTTTAAGTAATGATCTCAGACTTATTTGGGAAATGCGGCTGTGGAAAACAAATACGGATGAACAAAGTTGTCTGCATTAGTTTTCATACTTGAAAACTTTGTAGTGAATATTTGTAGTGAGACTAATGTGGTAGAGTTAACTTATCCGCATTACTTTCACTTGTGTTTTTTATGACTCAAAACTGTTACCCGCATTGGTTTTGTGCTTGGGTTACCTTCACCGGCATTAACCAATGCACTTACCTGCATTAAGTTTTGAACTTTTCAAATCTTAATGTTTCTGCTGTGGATAGTTTTGGTTATTTTTGCTTTGATGCATGATCTTTATGAAGCTGTGTCTCTTGCTTTTTACTGTTATGAAGATGAGTCTGTTGTTTTGTTGTTTATGAAGTTTTGACTATTGCTTGGGTTGTCAATTCTTGCTTGGATTGACCTGTTCATCAGATATGATACAAGTTTCCCAGTGTTGACTGATCTTGGACTTTTGTGCTTCAAGATGTCTGTAAAAACTGAGATACTATGGTATAACTTTTGCACCAACACAACCAGTTTTCTGATTTTTATACTTGTTTTTGATTTTTTATATATCTTTTAAGAAAGGAGACAACTGTACAAAAAGATCAAAAAATTTAATTACTCCCCCTAAAGTTTATATCCATAAGAGATAAAAACTTTAAAGACTTGTTAAAATTTTTGAAGAAAATATTTTTGTGATTTTTGTTTTTCTTATCTGTACATGAAGTGGTGATATACCTTTGTTGGGATCATATCAATCTTACCTTTCACAAGTGCAAGCAATTGTTAGTAAAAAAGACACGGTGATGAACATATTGATTGAAGGTATGTTTGTCCTCTTAAACTCATACTTGGTTAAATCTTAATGCTAGTGATCTTATCATGTTCTGAGTTGATTGGGTATTCAACATGTACCTCACACTCTAAAGCATGGTAAGCTCAACCATCTGCATGTAATATATGGTAGAACATTAACAACTTACATGACCAGGTCACTTGAAATATGAAATCTAATTTTGCTTGATCCTCATTGGGATTCTTTTGTTTTGATCTTTTTATCCTTTTTGATCCACATTGGGATTCTTTTAACTTCATTTTGGAAGGTGATCTCTTAGGATTCTTTTGTTGCATTCACTTGGAATGTATTTTATTGATTCATCCAAGTTCGATGTGTTTCTCATTGGGAATCTTGATGGATCATGATATCAGCACTATGTGCTTGTTTTTCCTGGTCTTTGCTCAACTAAACAAAGGAAAAACTGATGTGAGTAATAGAGATTCATAAGACATCATTACCTAGTATGTTTAGGTTGCTACACACACATTTAGATAAGCTAATACTTACACACACACTTGAGATGAAAGCTTCACAGTTGAATATAAGCTTTAGTCATCACTGCATGTGTTATCTCTTCCAAGTTAAACCTACCCGCATATCAAATAAGTCATGTCAGTCATTTGAGATTTATAAATAAGCACAGTGAATGATATAACGATTGTAATTATATCATTTCCTAAAAGTATAAGACATACTTCTACACGATAAATTCTTTTTGTATTTTTATGAATTTTTAAATGTTTTGTGGATTTTTGTTTTTACTCAAGGTTAATCATGCTAATTGATTGAACTAGAAATTCAAATCTACTGGGATCAAATGCCTTGGTGAATAAATAAGCCAATTGATTATCAGTGTGGACCTGTATCAATTTGGTTAACCTTTTTCAGCAAAATCTCTCAAAAAATGATATCTAATTTCAATATGTTTAGTTTTTGAGTGTTGAACTGAATTATTTCTTATGAACATTGCCGCTGTGTTGTCAATATAAATTGGTGTGTGCAAGAAGTTAAATCCATAATCAAGCATCTGGTTTTGAATCCAGAGAACTTGAGAGCAACAAGCTGATGCTGCAATGTACTCAGCTTCTGGTATTGAAACAGACACATTTGTCTGCTTCTTGCACTGCCAGGAGACCAGTCTGGGACCAAGAAATTGACAACCGCTAGATGTGGACTTCCTATTGAAGTTGCATCCTCCATCATCACTATTAGTGTATGCATAGAAATTGAAATATCCTTCCTTTGAATACCATAATCCAAGTGCAGGCTTGCCCTTGATATATCTGAATATCCTCTTGACTGCATTCACATGTGATTTCTTGGGATCTGCTTGGTATCTGGCATAAACACATACACCAAACATAATGTCAGGTCTACTAGCTATTAGATACATGAGTGATCCAATCATAGATCTGTAGTGAGTCTGATCCACTGATTTTCCTTCAGGATCTGGACCTATCTTCATCTTGGCATCAACAGGAGTTTTGATAGACTGACAATCTACAAAATGAAACTTCTTTAGCATGGTTTCCATATATTTTGATTGATTGAAGAAGATTCCATCTGCTGTTTGTTGTAATTGCACTCCTAAAAAGAAAGTGAGTTCTCCCATAGCACTCATTTGGAACTTGGAATGCATGAGATCTTCAAAATCTTTATAGAGTTGTTTGTTTGTTGAGCTAAAAATGATATCATCCACATATATCTGCACTAGCAACATGTCTTTTCCTTTTCTCTTTCTGAAGAGAGTCTGATCAATCTTTCCTCTTTCATATCCATTTATGAGCAGAAAAGATGATAGAGTCTCATACCATTTTCGTGGTGCTTGATGAAGACCATACAAGGTTTTGTCAAGCTTGTATTCCTTGTGAGGAAAATCTGGATCTTCAAAGCATAGAGTTTGACTCACATAGACTTCTTTAGCGATCTTGCCATAGAGAAAGGCACACTTTACTTCCATTTAATACACAGTGAATTTCATGGATGCAGAATACGCAAGGAAAATTCTGATAGCTTCTAATCTGGCTATAGGAGCAAACACTTCATCATAGTCTATGCCTTCTTCTTGTGTGTATCCCTATCCTACTAGTCTTGCTTTGTTTCTGATGACGATGCCCCTATCATCAGTCTTGTTTCTATATAGCCACCTGGTACCGATAGGGTATTGACCTTCGGGCAGATCTACCAGTTGCCATACCTCTTCTTTCTTGAACTGGAGCAACTCTTCCTGCATTGCCTCGATCCAACTATTGTCGTGAAGAGCCTCTTTTATGTTCTTGGGTACCGTCTATCATAGAAAGCAAGAAAAAAAACAGATGTTTGCAATATTTTACTTGCTTCTAGTCACCCGCTCATCTAGTTCACCAATGATTCTTGACACTGGATGATCCTTATATATCCTGGTGGTTGGATTGGAGTCACCAACAATTGATACATTAAGGTTGGAGACATTCAGATCATCATGGTAAGAGGCACCTTCAGGTTGTGATGTGGGAGAGTGATGAAAGTAATCAAAGGCTTCATTGGTTTCTGCTTGGGCATCTGCTAAACTTTGAACACTGTCATCATTTTCATTTCTCTCAGTTTCTACTAGAACAGTAGCTGGTGCTGGATTCATCACTTTATTTCATGGTTCATCTGAAGGAGTAGCATAGAACTAGGACCAGCCTTAATTGAAATGCTTTGATGTTGTTGTGCTTGTGTCATAGGATCAGCTTGTAAAGGAACATCTTCATCTGGTTGATCAGTAGAATTAGGAGGGATCATGGGAAAATCATCTCTCCTTGCTACCATTCTGGAAGATTCAGCTGATTGTAAATTACCTATATATGACAAGTGGAACAGATCAAAAGATCTAGTAAATGAGTCAATATCAAACAACCAGTCGGGACCATTGATTGATTTGGGAAAGGAGTGTTCCTTGAATTGAACCTTCATTGATTCATCAATTATGTTCAATCTAGGATTAAACACTCTGAAAGCCTTTGAAGTTGAGGAATAACCTACAAAGAATCCCTCATCAGACTTTGGAGAAAACTTTCCCAAATAATCTCGGGTGTTTAATATTCATACATGACTACTAAATGACTTAAAAAATCCAATGAATGGTTTTCCTAGAAAAATAAGTTCATAAGGTGTCTTATTGCTTTCTTTGACTATCAAAGTTTGATTTTGTACAAAGCAGGCTGTGTTGACTGCCTCAGCCTAAAAGGTAATAGGCAGTTTAGCATCTGCTGGCATCGTTCATGCTACTTCAATCAGTGTTCTATTTCTCCTTTCAGCTACTCCATTTTGTTAAGGAGTTCTAGCTGCACTGAATTGATGCGCAATGCCTTTGGTTGTACAAAATGAACTCAAATCTTCATTTTTGAATTCTGTTCCATTATCACTTCTAATTGATTTAACGATATGATCAAGTTGGTTTTCAATCTTAGTGATAATGTCTTTTATTATTTGTGATGCTTCGTTTTTATGAAGTAAGAAGAAAACCCATGTAAAGCGTGAGTAATCATCAATGATAACCAAACAATACTATTTCTTTTCAATGCTCATAACATGAGTTGGTCCAAAAAGATCCATGTGAAGTAACTTCAATGGAGTATTGTTTGTGTTCTCAAGCTTTGGTTTATGAGACGGCTTATGTTGTTTTCCTTTGAGACATGCTGAACAATGGTCAATGAAGTGAAATTCTTTCAGAGGAAGACCAATTACATGGTTTCCTTTGACCAGTCCATTCATGTTTTTGAAATTTGTATGTCCCAATCATCTATGCCAAAGTTGTGACTCATCAAATGATGCCTTAGACACAAGACAGGTTTCTTCTTTGGGATGTGCAGAATTGAGGTTTAGGACATAGGTATTATTCTTCCTCAGGGTATTAAGACAAACCATTCTTTAGGAATTTGAAATCCTAGTTTTAGAATGTAGCAATGGGTGTCAGTGAAGTGAGTAGAATATTTCTTGTCGTAGATCTGAGACACGCTAAGAACATTGAAATTCAGCTGCTCACAGTAGTTCACTCTATCAAATGGAGTCATGAAGAATGTGCTTGAAGTCATGAACGAGGGAACGATCTCCAGTCATGTGTCGGGAGCATCCACTGTCCACGTACCATAAGTTATTGGACCTGTATGGATAACCCTGCAAGCAAAAGAAACTAATTAGAATATGGAATCCAAGCCATGATGGTCTTGGGTTTCCTGTTTCTATCTAGGACTGTAACTTCTTGGTATTTTCCTCTAGGTTGAACTTTAGAGGATGATGATTTGATTGATTTGTGTGGGGTTCTTCTAGTTCTCTTTCTCTCAATTTCAACTGACGTGTTAGAGGAGTCGTCAAACCTTTGGTCTCTATTTCTAAATAGAAATTGTGCACGTTTTTGATTTTCAGAAATCACTTTTGTTTTAGATGTTAGAAAAACATTAAGTGATTGTTTCATAATTTTATTTTTCTTTTGTTTGATGCTCTTTGACTTCCATTTGTCATAGAAGTCATCATCAGAATATGAGATTCTTGATTGTCTATTCTGGATTGGACTTCGAGATTCGACTTTGGCAGTTGAAATTGGTGAAATAGGTTTGTTTTGAGGAACTCTCAAGCCTTTCTGATTAACGAAACAGTAAGATGTATTGTGATTTGTCATATCACACACTGAACAATACTTGTTGAAATAACAATTCTTGTTTGAGTGATTGTTTATGTTACATATTAAGCAATATTGGTTGTAGAAACACTCATCCGTGTTGTGATTTGACATATCATAGTTTTCACAGTACATCTATCTGATCTTTCTTTTGATGATGAAGCCTCTTGATGCTTGATTGATTTTGACTTTGATTATTGTTTTGTTTTGATTGAAGAGGCAAGTTCATCCTTTTTGTTATCAGTAGATTGTTTCACAACTCTGCTATGTCTCTTGTTTAAAGGATGTCTTTGCTTCTTTTGAGCCTTTCTCACCTCTAAATCAAATTGTTCAACATCCCTTTTGTTGAAAATATCAAAACCTATTCCTTGTTTTGATTTAGGAGGCAAGCTCAGATCAATCTTTATTTTTGGTGATTGATTCTTTGGGGATTTTAATTTGAATGATGGTGATGCTAAAAGCTTTGCCTTTAGTTTTTATTGAAACCTTGTCTGATTTGCTTGAATTGTTTGGAGATTTAACCTCACAATCATATTTAATTTCAGCAGTGTGTTTCAAAGGCAATTTAGCATCTCTTTTTAATTTGAGTCTTTTTGGGATGAATTTCACAAAAGGAATGATGGCCTTGACTGGACTCTTTTGTTTCTTTACATTGACATATTTGTCTGAGCATTCTTTTATCTTAATGGGGTGACCTAATCTGATTTTATCCTCATTTGTTTCAATGTACACGTTTGGGTTGTTTTGAGGATTTGTTGTCTGTGAAACTAGTGTTTTAGTTTCAGTAGATTTAGTTTCAATTGAGTCAGACAAAGTAAGAGGCTCAGGCATGACAGTGTAGTTGTCATTGTATGGTGGTGGACAAGAATTATATCCAATTCCAGTCATGTCTTTAGGCTCCTTTTGTGAGTCAAGCAACTCTTGTAGCTTAGTAGAAGAGAATTGAAACTTTTTAAGTTTCACTTCAGTGGCTGATTGCTCAGCTTTGGTTTTGGTTAACAGTTCAGTTAACCTCTCATTCTCAGCTACTAGAGTATACTTTTCACCATGCAATTTTTTAATGTCTGAAATTAAAGACTTGATTTTGATTTCAAAGCTGTTCATTTTGTGCCTTAACATTTCAGATTTTAGTTTTTATTCTTTTATTTTAGCAGCCAATTTGTGATTGTGTTCTCTGTACCCTTGTAATTTAGTGACACATTTTTCACTACAGAGATTAGCTTTTACCTCAGATGGCATGGGAGTTGGACTACCATTGATGTGAGACATGAGTGTATGATTTTAGAATTGAGGTTTGACTTCCTCTACATATAAGCTCCAGTCACATACTCCATCTTATCTGATGACAAGTGCCTTTAAGGTTGATTGGTTGTTTCCATAGGCTTGTTGTGTCAGTTGGTGCTGACTTTGATAAGTTGGTTGATGATGATGCTGATGCTGAAACTAACTTTGATGACTTGATTGAGGAGCTGATGATGAAGTTGATTGAGAGTGTGGTTGACTCTGTGAGCTTCTTTGGTAGCTGTTGTTGTTTCTTCTGGGTGCATTACATTCCCTTGAGAAGTGGCTAGTCATACAACAGTTGAAACACTTCACCTTGGATTTGTCATACCCAAGCTTTGTGTTCTCATTCACGCTTAGCTTTTTACCTTCCCTAAAGAATTTCTTTCACCTCATAGCAATCATGGCCATTTGCCATTGTAAATGGTGGCCTTTTGTTCTTCAGACTTCTGATCAATAGTCTAGTTAGTGGGTGTGGAAGTGGATGGATTAGAGGGTGATTGCTTCTATGGTTGAGATGAAGCAATGAATCTAGTGGATCTGGATTGATCTCTGGATGACAAAAAATCATCCTCTTCAGTAATGAATGCATTTTCCACAGAATGAGTTTCTGATGGAATCTAAGGTAAGATTTAGTGTTTTAAAGTTGTTCTTGGCAAGATTTAGCCTCGGTTACATGCTTATATATGTATGTGTGTTCGGGTTTGTGTGTTTTAGACACATCTAGGTGTTTGAATTCTTTGAAAAGTTCAAGATTTGGAGTTGAGGCTTGAAAGCAACAAAGGTGAGTTCTAGACCCCGTATTTCTACTTGTTTTGTAAATTCTTGGGGCTAAAAATGTATGTAAACCATTTTTATAAATTGTTGTATGAGTAACCATATGTATCCGTGCATGTATGATGATGTGTATGAATGTTTTATGTTATGTTCATGCTTAGAATGGTATGAGTAAGCTTAAATTAAGTTATTATGATGTTTGGGACTGACATATGTTAGAAACATGCCAAACAGGTCGGCCATGCGCCTTAATAAGGCCCATGCGCCTAAATAAGGCCCATGCGCCTAAATAAGGCCCATGCGCCTAAATAAGGCTCATGCGCCTAAAACTTCCTTGGAGAAGTTTCTAAGTAGGGTCATGCGCCCAAATAGGGCCCATCCGCCTACACAGTGCCCCGTACGTCTAGGAATGCCTTAGAATTTCTAAGTATAAGCCCATGAGCCTGAACAGTAGTCAATGCATCTAGGACTTAGTCTCAGTCGCCTAAGTATAATCCAAACGCCCAAATAGTTCCCATGCGCCTGAAATGGCTCATGCACCTAAGTGTAGAAACGCCAAAGTAAGCCCATGCGCCTAAATAGTTGCAATGTGCCTGAATAGTCCTCATGCGTCTGCATAGTGCTCATGCGCCTAAGACACTTAGTTTATTTTTCTGAAATTTTGAGGAAACAGAATCATTAAGGTTTGACCCAGGTTTGACTTTAGGGTTTTCATTGCTATTATATTGCATTATTATGAGTTGTCCTTATGTCCATAATAAATTATTATTGTGTGACTTATGTGGTATGTTTATGATCATAAATGCAAGTATTATCATTAACAAAGTGAAAGAGAAGTGATAAAGACAAGTGGAACATAATTAAAATAGTGAAAGTCTTGCAAGCATATAGGAGGTGCACGACCATGTTGTCGTTAGCTCAACTGTGATGCGGGTTAGCTACCCCAAAGGATGCACACAGGGTCAATCAATTGAGATTGATGGACCTTTGTAGACTACCCTAGGTGACCGGGTCAGCCTCGTGTTCAGTGATCATAGTCTATTGATAGACCACAGGCCCAACACTAATTTTTCGCTCACATAGTTTAGGGTATTGCTTATTGGTCCACATAGATAGTGAAATATAAAGTTAAAGAGTACGAAATGAACAAAAGTATAGAGTAAAGAAAGAAAGCATTACCTTATTGTATAGTTGATGCGTGCTCACGTACAAGAGTAAGGAAAGTATTTTTATAAAAAGATTATTTTCATATATATACATTACACAATGTATTTTAATACCTTCAAAACTAGAACTCACTCAGCAATGCTGAATTTTATAAATTTTCAGTTGGCAGGTAATTATTGCTGAGGATGGCACGAGGGTGAAGCTACTCTGTGGGAAAAGACTGACATCCATTCTTGTGTTAAGATATTGTTGTTTTGTAATGCAGTTGAGCAATCTTTTGTAGTTTGAACCCCGTTGTATTGCTTAACAACAGTATATATTAATAATAGAGAATGGCTTTTGCTAACGTAATTCCGCTGTTTATCTTATGAAATGTATCTATGATGCAATGAATGACCAACTGTGAGGTGTCCGGGAACGGGGTCTTAAAAGTTGGCATCAGAGCCATAGTTTAAGTGAATTGGGTAAAATATTTTTAAAACCTAAACTTAAACTGAAAATGGGACAGATAGAGGGATGTCAGCCCGAGTAGCTACGTGCCATCAGGTATTTCTTTCATTAAAGATAATCGGTATTATGTGCGTGTGCTATTTGACTTATGCGTTCTTAGTAGATTTAGATACTGATGTAGTCAGGACAGGAAATGCTTGGGGTGTGAAGAGTAAAGTAAGTGGCTAATCACAAACTGGCCACTGTAACGAGGGACTTACTTTACTTAACATAAACTGAGCCATTGCCTTGAATGACCATGTTAGTGTTTGAATCTTATAGCGTTTAGGGAATGGCTGGACGAAAATCTTCCAAGGCTTCTAGAGGCAGAGGTCGTCCACGTGTGACTAGGAGTAGTGCTAAGGCTCCTGAGATGACTCATGAGAACCCTGAGGTTCATGGCCGGAGAGAGGAGAAAAAGAATGCTAGCCTGAATGCCTTAGCTAGGGAGGCGATTGCTGCCGAGGTACACCAGGTCATGCAGACAGTTTTAACGTCTGTAATGACCGAAGTCATCAGAGCTATGAGGAATGAGGAGAGGAAGGAGAAGGAAGATAGGAAGGGGTCAACGGGCAAGGGAAGCAAGGGGGAGGAGGAACGACCGGATCCAGAGACCGTGTTATCCGATGAAGAGGAGGATGATTTAGTGGGGGTGACGACCAAGGGGTGTAGTTATGGGGCATTCCAGAGGTGCAAGCCCCCCGACCTTCGATGGCAATGGTATTTCAGCTACCGCTCACCGCTGGGTGAGGGAAATGGAAGCAGTGCTTGAGACTAGTGAGTGTCGCGAAGACCAGAAGGTGAAGTTTGCCACTCACTCTTTTGTCGACTCAATGTTATGTTGGTGGGACAACATTGTCCAAGCTGAGGGTGCCAGAGCCATCGGGAAGATGCGAGGGAAGGAGCTGAAGCAGTTAGTGATCGAGGAATTCTATCCTTACAGGGAACTTGACAGGATCGAGAGGGAGTTCTTGCAACTTGAGGCGGGAACCATGACCCACCAGCAGTACACCACCAAATTTAATGAAATGGTGAGGCTGGTATTGGATCAGGTGATGCCGGTGTCAAGGAAGATCAAGAGGTACATCCAGGGACTGCCGGCTGATATTCGCAGGCATCTGATCGCTGCTCAGCCAGGTGCCTTTCGATCGGTGGTGGACTTGGCGGGCAGGTTGTACGATGAATGGGAGGAGGTAGTGGTAGAGGTGAAGAATACGGGTGGTGGTGATAAGAACTGGAACGGGAAGAGGTTTGGACGTGGTGGTTTCGCTCCAAGCAACAAGAAGGTGAAGGTGGATCATTGTAGGGTGTTGTCAAGCCCGGGATAGAGGAAGTGCGGTAAATGTGGAAGGGAGCATACTGGTGAGTGTAGGCAGCCTGGCCACATCGCTAGAGACTATAGGGTGCTGAAGTGTTATAACTGTGGCGAGGAGGGCCACACGAGCAAGGACTGCAAGAAGCCGAGGGTGGCAAGCTCTGGGGTGAAGAAGAAGCCGGCGGAGGGAGGACAGAGGGCAAGTGATAGAGCTTACACCATGACCTGGGAGGAGGCCAGAGTGGAACCTGAAGTCGTGTCAGGTATGTTTATAGTAAACCAAACTTGTGCCTCTGTATTATTTGACTCTGGTACTAGTAGGAGTTTTATTTCTACTACTTTTTGTGCTAAGTTGTCTGCTAGTAGTAGAAGTATTAGTGAGCCATTCGATGTAGAAACTGCTATTGGTAAGTCCACTAGAATTACAGACATGATCGAGGATTGTGCCATAGAACTAGAAGGTCATAGGTTTGCTGCTAAGTTACATGTGATGCCCCTAGGTGGATTCGATGTAGTACTAGGGATGAATTGGTTAGCAAATGTCGCAAGAAGATGATTCGATTAGTTACGCCTGATGGGAGTTCGGTGACGGTTTATGAAGATCGTGTTACTGCGATCCCGAAGGTGATTTCGATGGCGGTGGCGGGGAAGTGCATGTGACGTGGATGTAGTGCTTATCTGGCCTACGTAAAGGATGTGGATGCGTCGGTACCACAATTACCCGATGTACCAATGGTGTGTGACTTTTCGAATGTATTCCCAGAGATTTACCCGGCGTGCCACCGGATCGCGAGATTGAGTTCCAGATTGATCTGGTACCTGGTCCTCAACCCGTTGCCAAAGCACTATATCGATTAGCTCAGACTGAGATGAAGGAACTCATGGACCAATTGTAGGAGTTAATGGATAAGGGATTCATTTGACTGAGTATCTCTCCATGGGGTGCCCCGGTCCTGTTCATGAAAAAGAAAGACGGTAGTATGCGAATGTGTATCGACTATCGAGAGCTGAACAAGTTGACGATGAAGAATCGGTATCCGTTACCAAGGATTGATGACTTGTTCGATCAGCTTGAAGGCGCCAGTTGGTTCTCAAGGATAGATCTTCGATCTGGCTATCATCAACTGAAGGTGAAAGAGCAAGACATTCCTAAGACAGCCTTTCTCACGCGTTATAGACACTACGAGTTTCTCTTTATGTCTTTCGGTTTAACTAACGCACCAGCTGCCTTTACGGATTTGATGAACCGGGTGTGTCGGCCAATGCTAGATAAATCAGTGATAGTGTTCATTGATGATATCCTGATTTATTCTAAGAGCGAGGAAGAACATGCCGGCCACATACGCGAGGTATTGGAGACACTTAGGAGAGAGAAGTTGTATGCCAAATTCTCTAAGTATGCTTTTTGGTTACGCAAGGTTCAATTTTTAGGCCATGTTGTTAATGCTGAAGGAATCATGGTGGACCCGGCAAAGATTAAGGCAGTGATGCAATGGAAGTCTCCAAATACACCATCTGAGATCCGTAGTTTCTTGGGCTTGGCGGGCTGCTATAGAAGGTTCATTCAAGACTTCTCCAAGATAGCCTCACCTTTGACCCAATTGACCCGCAAGGATGTGAAGTTCATGTGGGGCCGAGAGCAGGAGTGTGCTTTTGAGGAGTTGAAAACGAGATTAACTCAAGCTACGGTCTTGACATTGCCTGAGGGAAGTGAAGTCTTAGTGGTATATTCGGATGCTTCTTATTCTGGGTTAGGTTGCGTGTTGATGCAATGTGGAAAGGTAATAGCCTATGCATCCCAAAGCTGAAAACCCACGAAGTCAACTACCCTACACACGATTTGGAGTTAGCGGCTATGGTTTTCGCGTTGAAGATTTGGAAGCACTATTTATATGGTACAAAGTGCATGATCTTCATCGACTGCAAGAGTTTGAAGTACTTCTTTGAGCAAAAGGATCTCAACATGAGACAAAGGAGATGGTTAGAGCTCATCAAAGATTATGGCTGTGAGATCCACTACCAACCGGGCAAGGCCAACATGGTGGCCGATGCCCTTAGCCGAAAAGAGAGACCCGAGCCGACAAGGGTGAAGGCGTATCAGTTAGTAATGACCTCGGACGTGATGACTCAAGTGAAGGAATTTCAGAATGAGGTGTTGAAAGAAGATCGCCTCAACTTTGAACGAATGAGAGGTCTAGTCGTGGAACTGGGAGAAAACGCCCACGGGGAGAACCCGCTTTGGACGAATGTGGATCCCTCGTTACGGAGATCTACGAGGGCGAATCATGGATGAAGCTCACAGGACTCGATACTCTATTCATCCTAGTGCCACCAAGATGTATCAAGACATAAAGAAGGAATACTGGTGGCCGGGGATGAAAAGTGACGTGGTGGAGTATGTGAGTAAGTGCCTTACTTGTTTACAAGTGAAGGCAGAACACCAGAAGCCATATGGAAAAATCCAACCTTTGGATATACCCGAGTGGAAGTGGGAGCATATCACCATAGACTTCATTATGAAGTTACCCCGCACGACGAGGGGGTACAATGCCATCTGGGTGATTGTTGATCGTCTAACCAAGAGTGCTTATTTCCTACCGATTCGTGAGATGTATTCGTTCGAAAGACTGGCGGATCTGTTCATTAAAGAGATTGTAGCTCGTCATTGTGTTTCGGTGTCTATCGTGTCGGATCGTGACACCCGATTCACATTGAAGTTTTGGAAGAGATTCCATGACGCGATGGGGACAAGGCTACACATTAGCACCTCTTATCATCCTTAGACGGATGGTCAGTCTGAGAGGACGATTCAGACGCTCGAGGATATGCTCCAAGCGTGTATGATCAATTTTGAAAGAAGTTGGGATGATCACTTACCGTTAGCGGAATTCTCATATAATAATAGCTATCATGCTAGTATTGGCATGCCACCATATGAGATGCTATACGGTAGAAGGTGTAGGACGCCCGTATGTTGGGGAGACATTGGGCAGAAGGAGTTGGGAGGTGTCGAGGTGATCGAGGCTACGACTGAGAAGTTAGAAAAGATCAAGGCCTTCATGAAGGCGGCGAAAGATAGACAAAAGTCGCATGCTGACAAAAGGCATAGACCGGTAGAATTCAAGGTTGGCGACCGAGTTATGTTGAAGGTCTCTCCTTGGAAGGGGATCATCCGATTCAGGAAGCAAGGTAAGCTAAGCCCGAGGTATATAGGGCCTTTCTGAATCGTCGCACGAGTTAGAGAGGTGGCCTACCGACTTGAATTGCCAGATAAGTTAAATGGAATTCATCCCACATTCCATGTATCTCATCTGAGGAAGTGCTTAGCTGATGAAGACATAGTTGTACCACTAGAGGATATCGAGGTCGATGAATGGCTCAATTATGTGGAGCAACCAGTAGCGATCATTGATCGTAAAGAGAAAAGGTTAAGGAATAAAGTGGTTCCTCTTGTGCGTATACAGTGGAAGCACAGGAGAGGATCCGAGTCTACGTGGGAGACTGAAGAAGAGATGAGGCACCATTACCCTCATCTGTTTAAGGAATAACATGTTTCAGGGACGAAACCTATATAAGGGGGGTGGACTTGTAACACTCGAATATTATAAGAAGTTGTAAAAAGAAGAATGAAAGTGGAAAGTGCCATTTAACCCAAGTTAAGAGGTTTAATGTGTCAAAATTACAAAATTTAATATTATTTTGTACAAAAGCAACATGGCTGCCCATGCCATGTTACTTTTCACCTTTTTGCAATCAAATTTTTGAGAGAGAAAAGTAGAAGCTTCGGGTCTAGAAGAATAACAAGAAGAAAATTGAATCTAAGGTAAGATTTAGTGTTTTTAAGTTGTCTTGGCTACATTTAGCCTCGGTTACATGGTTATATGTGTATGTGTGTTCGGGTTTGTGTGTTTTAGACACATCTAGGTGTTTGAATTCTTTGAAAAGTTCAAGATTTGGAGTTGAGGCTTGAAAGCCACAAAGGTGAGTTCTAGACCCCGTATTTCTATTTGTTTTGTAAATTCTTGGGGCTAAAAATGTATGTAAACCATTTTTATAAATTGTTGTTTGAGTAACCGTATGTATCCATGCATGTATGATGATGAGTATGAATGTTTTATGTAACGTTCATGCTTAGAATGGTATGAGTAAGCTTAGATTAAGTTATTATGATGTTTGGGACTAAAAATATGTTAGAAACATGCCAAACAGGTCGGCGATGGGCCTAAATAAGGCCCATACTCCTAAAACTGCTTTGGAGAAGTTTCTAAGTAGGGTCATGTGCCCAAATAGGGCCCATCTGCCCACACAGTGCCCCATACGTCTAGGAATGCCTTAGAATTTCTAAGTATAAGCCCATGCCCTGAACAGTAGTCATGCGTCTAGGACTTAGTCTCAGTCGCCTAAGTAAAATCCAAACGCCCAAATAGTTCCATTGCGCCTGAAGTGACTCATGCGCCTAAGTGTAGAAACGAACAAGTAAGCCCATGCGCCTAAATAGTTGCAATGCGCCTGAATAGGCCTCATGCGCCTGCATAGTGCTCATGCGCCTAAGACACTTAGTTTATTTTTCTGAAATTTTGAGGAAACAGAATCATTAAGGTTAGACCCAGGTTTGACTTTAGGGTTTTCATTGCTATTATATTGCATTATTATGAGTTTTCCTTATGTCCATAATAAATTATTATTGTGTGACTTATGTGGTATGTTTATGATCATAAATGCAAGTATTATCAATAACATAGTGAAAGAGAAGTGATAAAGAGAAGTGGAACATAATTAAAATAATAAAACTCTTGCAAGCATATAGGGAGGTGCACGACCATGTTGTCGTTAGATCAACTATGATGCGGGTTAGCTACTCCACAGGATGCGCACAGGGTCAATCAATTCAGATTGATGGACCTTTGTAGCATACCCTAGGTGATTGGGCCAGCCTCGTGTACAGTGATGATAGTCTATTGATAGACCACAGGCCCAGCACCAGTTTTTCGTGCATATAGTTTAGGGTATTGCTCATTGGTCCACATAGATAGTGAAAGATAAAGTTAAAGAGTACGAAATGAACAAAGGTATATAGTAAAGAAAGAAAGCATTATCTTGTTGTATAGTTGATGCGTGTTCACGTACAAGAGTAAGGAAAGTATTTTTATAAAAAGAGTATTTTCATATATATACATTACACAATGTATTTTAATACCTTCAAAACTAGAACTCACTCAGCAGCGCTGACTTTTATACATTTTCAGTTGGCAGGTAATTATTGCTGAGGATGGCACGAGGGTGAAGCTACTCGGCGGGAAAAGACTGACATCCATTCTTGTGTTAAGATATTGTTGTTTTGTAATGCAATTGAGCAATCTTTTGTAGTTTGAATCCCGTTGTATTGCTTAACAACAGTATATATTAATAATAGGGAATAGGTTTTGCTAACGTAATTCCGCTGTTTATCTTATGAAATGTATCTATGATGCAATGAATGACCAACTGTGAGGTGTCCGGGAACGGGGCCTTACAAGTTGGTATCAGAGCCATTGTTTAAGTGAATTGGGTAAAATATTTTCAAAACCTAAACTTAAACTGAAAATGGGATAGATAGAGGGATGTCAGCCTGAGTAGCTACGTGCCATCAGATATTTCTTTCATTAAAGATAATCGGTATTATATGCGTATGCTATTTGACTTATGTGTTCTTAGTAGATTTAGATACTGATGTTGTCAGGACAGGAAATGCTTGGGGTGTGAAGAGTAAAGTAAGTGGCTAATCACAACTGGCCACTGTAATTAGGGACTTATTATACTTAACATAGAGGATGATTGCTTCTATGGTTGAGATGAAGCAATGAATTCAGTGGATCTGGATTGATCTCTGGATGACAGAAAATTATCCTCTTCAGTAATGAATGCATTTTCCACAAAATGAGTTTCTTATGGAAATTTGTAGGCCTTAGTGACTTGAGGTCCACTCAAGTTTCTGCTTCTCTCATCCAGCTCAAGAGCTTCAATATTTGCTATCATGATGTCTAAGCTTGTGCTCTCCAGATCAAGTGTATTTTTCAGCATGGTCACATTTTGCTTCCAGCTTTTAGGCAGACTATGCAGCATCTTCTTATTCATCTTTTTTTGTATGTGGCCCCTATTATCTCCAGATCATTTACCAGTTGGATGAATCTATAAAGATGTTTTGAGATAGATTCTCCTTTGGTGTGATGGAAGGTTTCATATTGATTAATCATTTTGTCTTTATTAATCTTAGTAACCTCACTACTTCCCTCACACATGATCTGAAGTGCATCCCATACACCTTTTGCAGTGCTGTATTTCTCTAATTTCTTGAGTACATCCATCTTCAAAGCCTGAGTTAGAATGTAGTAGGCTTTAAGATCAATTTTAATCTTCTTATAGTCATCATCATCAAGATTAAGATTTGGATCCTCAATGGGGATTCTAACTGTCTTATACTGCGCAGCTTGGTCAACATTTAGAGAGACTGGAATGTAAGGCCCTTTGCATATGGATATCCAATAACCCGGATCTACACTTATAGTATAGTTCCTAAACCTGATTTTCCATTGCATAAACTCATTGTTGTGTTTAAACATTTGAGGTTTAGAAGCATGACCAAGTTCAAAAAAGTTAATAGAATCCATGATTTATAAACTGATATTATATTGTTTGAATATGGTTTAGATTGATTTTATGTCCAAGAGTCCAAACAATCCACGGTTTCAGTAATAAGTTTATGTGATGAGTTCTATGAGCAGTAGCGGTCAGTAGGGTATTCTTGTCCTGTAACAACTTCTTTTTGTTTCTATTTTGGTATTTTTATGTATTTTGTTTGTGTTCAATCATAGATATGAACACTACTGATGATTTTCGGTGTGTTCTTGTAGCAGAAAAGTGAAAGAAGATGAAGTTTTTCAGGTTTTTACAGCTGCATACTCATTAACAACCGAGTTGTGTTAATGATCAACTCAATCACTAGATCAATTTATTTTCAACCAAGATCTAAGCAGATCTTAAGTTAAATTTGAGAGACAAAGCTCTGATACCAATTGACTTGGTCTGAGAATGATATTCTCTGTTGATGTTGAGTCAACAAGGATCGAATATGGTGTTGAGTTAGTGATTAAGTAGTGGAAATATTGAATCAAAGACTATTTAATGCTGTAAATATACTCATAAATGCTTGTATATCGAATGTAGAACAAACAAGTTATGACGGGTTCTAAGGTTTTCAAGAACAGTGAAAAGACAACCTCAGAACCTTGTAACTTGAGTACTAGGTATCTTTGTAAGTGAAAAACTTACATATGATGTATATTCTATTCTATTTATAGGCTGACATAAAGCCTATACAAAATGACTAAACTACCCTGACATCTATACAATATACTAGTCTAAGTACAAAAGGTCTTCAACCGCATTAGTTGTTGAACATCTGCATTAACTAGTATGGATGCCTTGGCTTCATCAGCATTTCTTTATTCTTCATCAGCATTAAGTTTTGGTCATCAGCATTAAGTTATGCGGATGAGCAAACGCTTATCAACATTTCTCTTTGTGCATTCGCATTAACAAATGCAGATGAACAAATACTTAACAACATTTGTTCTAAAGCATCCACAATAACCAATGCGGATGAACAAATACTTGCAGCATTTGTTCTTAGGTATCCCTATTTGTTCATGCGGAAGAACAAACACTTGTCAGCATTGTTCCTTGGTCATCCGCATAGACAAATGCGGATAGCCAACACTTGTCTTCTTTTCTTTACCTGCATTTCTTCTTGGACTTGTGGGAATCTACCAACAGAACAGCCATCACCCACCACTTGAATTGGCATGTATGATCCTTTTAGGGTCCAACCATTGATTATTGATTTGTGGTTATCTGACTTGTGAATTTTATCTTGTAATGTGCCAACGTGTTATATTTATTCCAAGTGTTGTACATCTAGTGAAAACTATACATGATTATTATTGTTAGTTAATAATACTTGTATTTTGTAGTTAAAGGTTGTTAAAAATGTTAAAAAGATTAGGTTTTATAAAATATAACCAAGGAGGGTTATAGTGTAATTACCATAAAACTTAAACATAAAAAATTAAAACCCTAATCCCCTCCTAAACCCCCCATTGCGGCCGAGACCTCAAACACACACACACAATTCGATTTTGACCAACGACAACAATAAAGCATCGAGTTTGATCTAGTTTCAATCATTACAACGTGTAGCAAGCATCAATTTTTGATCATTACACTATCACAGGTTAGATTTTGATTAGTTGGTTTTTGATTATGATAGAACCCTAGGCTGAAAATTGAGATGAAAGTCGAAGTTTGATGATGATATGATGATAGTTAGGTTATATGAATGTTCATCTAGGTTGGTTATGCATGAAATCCATGATTTTGTTGACCTAGTTCAGACCTTACCCCAAATAGTAACTTTTGATTATGAGATTGTGCAATTGATGGTTGTTGATGATTCTATGATGTTAGTTGTATTGCTTTGATGTTAGTTTACATGGATTGTGAAAGAAAAATCATGAAATCTAGTGATTGTTCATACCTTACTATAAGTAGAAACTTTTTGTATGATGTTTGGGAATTATGATGAATTGATGATGATTATCATGTTTAGATGAATGCTATGAACTTGATTAGGTATAAAGTTTATGAATTTATGAATGAATTGGATGTTATATTGGTTTTGGGTGTTACTTTCCCAAAAGGGAAACTTTATTTATGTAGAACATCGGATATCATGAATTGGGCATGTTCATGATGTTAGAATCATGTTAGAATGTTTGTTGATGATGTCTAATGTGGTGGAATGTGTTAATTTAGTTGTATGGATGCTTGATTGATCATTTGGGAAACTTAGGTTCTTATTGACTATACATGAGGATGGATTATGTTACGAGATTTGTTAGGAAACTAAAGTAGTACTATGATCTTGGTGGAACTTGAGTTGATGATGTGACATACGTGAATCACTTGTATGATTATCATGTATGATGTATTGCTATACTTGATTAAATGGGATTTTAATTAATGTGCCACCAACGGGTCAAACGGGTCAACTAGGTCATATGAGTCTTGTTTTCCAAAACCTCTGGTCAAAGTGTTTATTGAGCACCTAGGGTTGTTAAGTTTTCTGTGTACACGTACTTATGTACTTGTGTGTTCTAGGTAGCCTTTGAAGGGTTGTCTTTCCATCCATCGTCAGTTTCTTTGTTATTGTTCGTTACGCACCAGGTGAGTTCATGCTCCATTGTTTTTTACTTACTTTCTTTTTGAGGGAGATAGCATACTTTTTATCTTACAAAGCCCTTTACATTGATAAGTTGTGTTAGCATAACATAATGTAGCGTACGATGAAAGCCCCGCACTTTCAGATCGTTAATAATGATAACTAGCCGGAAATGCTGGGTAGTACTACTAGGTCTGACAAGCCGCACCCGTGCGACTCGAGGTCAAAAGGGTGCAATATTGTCATAGACACAAACATCATCACAACTTGGTAGGTCTTGATGGGAGGCAAACAAACGAAACACATGTCAGCTTCGATCGCGAAGTCACTATTGTTATTACCTATGAATATAGACTAGCTACCTATTTCAATGCACTTTTTATGTTTTACAACCATTGCTGTTTATGTTAAACGCAAACTCTTGAACTCACCAACCATTGTGTTGACTCTTTTAGTGTGCTATTCTCAGGTCGAGGTTAACAACTGCTTTAGCAGCACGCACGGGTCGAGCATGCATTTGGAACATGAACTATTACATATTCTATTTATCTTACATTCTAGGTTTAAAATTGGTTTGGCTCATGTTACATTAAAAGAGCCAATGTTACATTTCTAGTACTTTGGGTTTAACTTATTTACAAAACGCTTCCGCAAATGTTTTAAAGTTACAAACTCTGATTTAATTTAAATGTTGCATATAGTGTCGTTCTAAGTAACTAATGACTGGGATCCTAGTTTGTTCACACACCTCGCGGTAAAACCCCGCACGTGGATTTTGAAGGCATGACAATCTATATTATTCAAATATCAGTTTCTTTATCTAATATCCTTACACCCACCTAATATCTAGCTCATGGTTTGATCTGTCAACGACTTGCATAAAATTATGTCATACTCGTCACTTTTCAAAAGTATTTCAATCTTCTTACAATTTTGTACATTTTTATGATCTGTATATGTTACGATCTCCCTTTGACCTTCAATGTATAGGGTTTTCATTCCTAATGGCCTTGAGTTTGGTTAATTTATATAAATTTCATTACATTTAGTCGGTGTTTGTGATTCTTAACAAGTAGAAGAAATTTGAGTATTTTCATCAAATTCTCATAAATTTAAGCTGTGATTCTTTCTCTGATAAGTCTTTTTAGTGATGAAATTTAAAAATTAAGCTCATTGATGATTGTGAATGGCAGTAGACAATATACTGTAAACTCATCATTAAGTTCTTCATATATTTGGCAAAAGTGCAAGGTACCTAACCTCACAAAAAACAAAACAAACAAACAAACATACCCAGTGTATCCCGCTGAAAGCAGGGTCTGGGAGGGGTACATGGCGGCAAGTCTTTCCTCTATCTTGAAAGAGAGAGAGACCGCTTCCGAAGAGACCCCCGACTCGCTAACAAAGGCAGAAGCAATAGAGATGATAATACATAACCTACAATAGCATAGCATAGCATACACACACAGATGGGTATCACAAGAAGAGTTATCTAGCGCACACAACATAAAACCGGCAACTAACCCCCAAAGGGTAGATGATACATGCCACCGAAAACCCTTCTTACCCACAAAACCCACTAAAAGTCTTTAATTTTAATTCTACGCCTCCACTCCCTCCTATCCTCGATCATGTGCTCAGAAAGATGCAGGTCTATCATATCTGGCATAATAATCTCGTCCCAAGTCAACCTAGGTCTACCTCTACACCTCCTACCCTCTAAGCTGATGTTCTCTACTGCTCGAACAGGCGCTGCCATCATCCTCCTCTTGACGTGCCCAAACCATCTTAATCTTCCCTCTCTTATTTTATCTGTGATACAAGCCACCTCTAGCTTTTGGCAAAAGACGTCGTTTCTTATCCAATCCACTCTTGTGTGCCCACACATCCACCTCAGCATTCGCATTTCTGCGACCTCCATTTGTCTCTCGTGCGTTTTCTTTATGGCCCAACAGTCTGTGCCGTATAACATCGCTGGTCGTAGTGCCACTCTGTATAGTTTTCCCTTTAGTTTTGCTGGGAACCTCTTATCACACAGGATCCCTGATGCTGCTCTCCACTTGCACCATCCTGATTGCACTCTATGGGCTACATCGCTGTGTATCTCTCCGTCTTCCTGTACGTACGAGCCAAGGTATTTGAACCTAACCGTCCGTGGGACCGCCATGCCCTGTAAACTGAGTTGGGTGTCCTCTTCAGCCTCACCACTAAAGTTACAATGCATGTATTCTGTCTTAGAGCGACTTATCCTTAAGCCTCTGCGTTCTAGTGCTGCTCTCCACTGTTCTAGTCTCTCGTTAAGCGTCGTCTTAGATTCTGATATTAAGACAATATCATCCGCAAACAGCATACACCATGGGACTGGCTCTTGTATAGACTTGGTAATCTCATCCAACACTACTGTGAAGGAAAAGGGCTCAATGCCGATCCTTGGTGGAGTCCCACTTCCACCGGGAAGAAGTCTGTGTCTCCGACAGTTGCTCGTACACACGTTTTGTTGGTGCCGACCGATGCAATATTGAAGAAACAAACAACTTTTCGAATTGGCTATTAAAATTAGGTGAAGGTGACCTCGGCAGAATGAATGATGAGGATGCTACTATAGATATACCACATGATCTTCTTATTACTAATTCGATCGATCATATCTCAGATTTAATCGAGTTTGTGTATCCTTTTATCATTAGTAATTCTGAAAATCCAACTTTCTTTCAAGAAAGGGCAATTCTTGCTCCAAAAAACAAAATTGTTCAAGAAATCAGTGAGCGTTTACTTTCGTTGTTTCTAGGTGACGAAAAAGAGTACCTTAATTCCGATTTTACAAGCCAAAACAAGTATATTAACCATACATTCGATGATAATTTATGCTCTTCGGATTTTCTAAACGGAATAAAGGTTTCTGGATTATCAAACCAATTTTTAGTATTAAAGGTTGTTGTTCTTGCCAAGCTTCTGAGAAAAATTGATGAAAAAAGTGGTTTGTGTAATGGAACTAAACTTAAGGTTATATCACTCTCCAATCATGTTATAGAAGCTGGGATTATATCATATAACAATGTTGGCACCCGTACATTCATTCCAACATTGAGGTTAATACCTTCCAACAAAAGGATTCCTTTCAAGTTTAAAAGAAGACAGTTTCCTTTGGGTGTATGTTTTTCTATGACAATAAACAAAAGTCAAGATCAATCTCTTTCAAGAGTCAGTTTGTACTTAAAGAGAATGTTTTCATGCATGGTCAACTTTATCTTGTCAATAATGATGGCAAACCTACTAATGTTTGTAGTTTACAAGGAGGGTTTTGCTCATTTGTGAGCACATGATCGGAATTTTGTTGTATCTTATTTAATATATAACGCATTTGGTTTTATTTATGTTTTTTTTAATTTAATAACTAACTCTCCCCCTCCCGTGCAATACACAAGTAACTAAAGATAGTAATTAATATATAAATGAAAGCATTCAACTTTTTTACCAAAACAAACATTGGTAAATAATAAATAATTTGCAATTATTAATAATGATCAAAACTTTAATTTGGTTTGAAATCTTTAAACCAACTTAGGTTTCTATAGTTTTGCAACCAAGGCCCCGATTCCACTATTGGGAATTCCTATCTCGTTTATGGTTTTCAAACCAAATCCAAAAACGCATAGGGGAAGTGTTAAGAAAATCACAATAGGATAAAATTTTAGTGATGAAGTTTCAAAATAAAAGAAAAACAAAAAATTAACATGTCATAGGGTGTTAAGAGTGTGATATCTTGATTAGTTAGTCAAGTTCACCACGAACATGCACGATACCTTGATTAGTTAGTCCAATCTTCACGAATCTTGAATCACAAGCCTTTTGTGATTCGTGTTTGTCCTGATCCAAAAGTTTAAAACTTTTGTTGAACACATCTAATGAGAATCATGACCAAATCATGATTGAAAATGAAACCGAATACTGGTGGTCGGTTGTGGCTGCCCGCTACCAACCTGTGGTAGTGGGGGCGGTGTGAGAAGGCGCATGGAGGCGGTAATCGGCGATCAAAAGAGGCTCCACAGTGGTGGTTGGAGACGATTGACGGTGATGGTGACAACTAGTTGGTTGTGGCAACGAGATGGTGGTAGATGGTCGGCTATATGGTGGTAATCGTCGACAAGAGAGAGGGAAAATGGGAGAGATTTTGGTGTTAGGTTTCTTTAAACCCTTAACTCTGTATTTATTATTGACTAGGATTTATCAGTTGAGTTGATTTAAAAGTTGTGATTATCACTACTATCACGCTCCCGCTTATAGGGTAAACCTAAGGACATAACGAAGGGATCGTCATAATACATTGTAAGTTATTAAAGATGCATTAAATGACATCAACCAATGTTTCATGACTTCACCCACCACAATAGAGACTTCTGTCATGTTTTGTCAATTTCAGGACAAGCATAGTTAAGCAAAGCTAATGTAAATTAAACCCTACATCCCGGGACAAGTCTAGGGCAACGGCGGTTGAAAGTAAAATAATGCACAAAGTATCAACCAAATAGAGTTCAAACATACCCAAATAAGATTGTTTTCCTATGTCGATTCCTTAATGGTCACACTAAGACAGAAGCTCTTCTTATCATTTATGATTGACGTTGCCTGAAAAGTAATGCTAGAAAGGTCAACACATATTTGGTGAGTACGTACGTTTAAATATAAATATAAGATGTTGTGCTTGCAGTTGTAGGATGTATGTGTGAATAATTATAAGCAAGTAAAATAACTTGTAGTACATTATCAGATTATATTTACCCTAGGAGTCCGTTCTTGATCACTGTCAATCCCAACTAATATACCAACAAGCAAGGTGGGGGGTGGGTACAAACTCAATAGTACTATAAATATCTACCCAATGACACCAACACTAGAGTTAAGTATTTGTGAAATAAGAATCATATAGAAAACTCATGCATGTACGAGGTAGATACGTACAAAACTGTCACACAATAGTCCAAAAAATAAATAAATTGTTTCCATAGCAAAAGAAGGTTTTAAGCATACATACTTTTCCCCCTTAAATTTGTAAACATCTAAAATGAAAATAGTGTCGCAAAACTTACCTTGATATGTTGCGTTAAAAAAAAGAACTTAATAAGCTTCTACCAACATGGGCGAAAAAAAATTTGAACAACTATTACATAAATAATCGAATTATAACATGTTTAACAAGTGTAATAAGTGTTATAATGATTTCAATTGTCTCGGTTTGGTTTGAGTTTATCGTGTGACTCACATGCACACACATCGCTCACACTAATTAACACACGTGTGTATGTATAGACACACACACACACACACACACACACTAGTAAGAGACCCGCACGATGCGGCGGTGCCGACAACGAAATTTACAATGCAATATTCGTTTTTTGTTAATTAATGAATACTCTCGTGGCTTCTATAGTATAATACTTTTATTAGTTTTTTTATTCGTATATGTATATAGTGTATTTATGTCATGAGACTCATAAATCTCAATTAAATAATAACAAACAAACAAATAAGATAATTTTAATCAGAAACATAGTAAGAATAAATATTCGAACACACGAATAAGAAAATACAAGTGATAGGTATAGTCATATAAAAATAAATGTCCGCATGTCAACTACTTGCATTTTGATGAGATCATTTTTTATCGTACGCCTTACACATTTCAATGACTTCATCACCATGCTTTGACCACCATTCTTCATCAGTGTCCAAGTCGGAAGTTTCTTGTGTCACTTCCTTTTTGATCTCTTCTACTTCTTGATTATGATTTTCTTGCATTTTCTCCTCTTTGAGCAAAGCAGGTTTGGACACTAAAAAATAATATTAGTCTATTACACATGTTTTATTAAAGTTAGGAAGGTATAGATACATAGATTAAACTACAATTATATATGTTGAATTAATACCTGACATATCTTGAAGTTCCTTCTTTAGTTCATCCATAGTAGACTTCTAATCTATGTAGAGAAAATGAACGAGTTAGTATTTTATAATAAACAGGACTACCTCTTAACTTTTATTTTTAATTTATGTTAGTAATGAATAAAAAACAATATATAAGTAACATCAAAATAGATATTCAAAACATAAAAACTTAAGCCACAAAAATCTGTTGACTTACTTTTGTTTAACTACACATGAAGTTCATTCATCACGTAACACATCCCGATAAACAACAT
Organism: Flaveria linearis; assembly: GCA_024085815.1. Classification (NCBI taxonomy): domain Eukaryota; kingdom Viridiplantae; phylum Streptophyta; class Magnoliopsida; order Asterales; family Asteraceae; genus Flaveria; species Flaveria linearis. The sequence goes on along the minus strand of CM044009.1, from coordinate 35,107,542 downwards.
TTGAGGTGTATACTCCATCTCGTCTAAAATCTTTGGAAGGATGCACTAATACCTTTGAATTTTCACATGATATCCTCTCGACAATGTCACATAAAGTTGTCCATGTGAAAACACAGATTCTGGTAGATAAACACCAACATGTGGAATTGTTTGACCTTGAGCTTTACTGATTGTCATTGAAAAGCTAAGTTGAATTGGAAACTATTTTCTTTTCAGTTTGAATAGGAACATGTCGTCTTCAGAAAGACAAGAGGGATTCTTGGCAAAAATAATCTTTTTCCGATGTGTTGGCCAACAGCTATTTCTACATCAATAACATTGTGCTGGAAACCTTTACATATCAATCTTGTGCCATTACATAGACCATGTGATGGATCGATATTCCATAACAATATTATAGGACATCCAATTTTTAATCGAATCTTATGAGGTGACAAACCACTTACAGTTAGCGAGTTTAAGAACTCAATCGGATAGAAGTTGTTATGATCGTCTTCTGCTTCGTCAAAACTGTAGTAAATTTTTTCCACCCCTTGAAAAATGTCAATCATTTGATCATTAATCTCATCAACACTCTCATTTTGAGTAGATAATATTGCTCGACAGTTATATAATCTGAAGAACATAAATTGTTTTGAATTGATGGAAATATGGCATTGATAAATTCTTTTATAGAGTTTTCTCGGATGGTGCATGGAATTGTCATGTCATCGGGTATGCGAATAAAGGTTCCTTCAATTGATTCTTCGGTTCTATCACCAACTCTTAAAGAAAATCAGAAAACCACGGGTCATTAAGCGCTCTCATATTTATAGTCAATTGCATCTTTTTAGTCACAGACCAAAGAGGTGACATCTGTAGGCTTGAGTCTACAATTTGTGCCCGAGTGTCCCATTTAATAACAGGAAACACTTGTCTAAAATCACCTCCCATCACCATTATCTTTCCACCAAATGGGAGCCTAACGCCTATAATGTCTTGCAATGTTCGATCAACCGCCTCAATTGCCTGCCATTTTGCCATCGATGCTTCATCCTAAATGATTAATTTGGATGACCTAATTAGTTTAGTGGTCCTGCTTTGTTTTTTGATGTTGGACATTGAATTGTTATTAAGATTTATAGGAATCTTGAATCTTAAGTGAGTTGTTCTCCCTCATGGCATATTATTAGCTGCAGCACCCAACGATGCTGTTGCGAGAGCAAGAAGACCACGTGAACAAACTTCAGCAAGCAAAGTTTTGTACAAAAATGTTTTTCCCATTCCACCTGGACCATCTATAAAGAACACACCCGGTAAATCGTTATCTACATGCATCATGATCTTGTCAAGTACGATTTTTTGGTCTAAATTAAGTGAATGTTTGGTACATAAGTGTTCAGCTTCCACAACTATCCCGTACTCCTCTTGTACCTCATGATGACCTACATAGTTAACATCTTCTATTTTGTTCAGAAGATCAAAATCATGAAGACTTTTACCCATAGATTGTAGAAACACTTGAATTTCAGTAAGAACCAAATTTTGAACTTGTTCGACACTCTGACAGTGTAATCGATGGTCTTCAGACAGTGAGTCAAAGGGGTCATTCCATAACTTTCGAATATCTCCAAGTTCGCAAAAAATCATTATTGTCGCAAATAACCTTCTGAGAGCATTGGGAAACTAAAACGGACAGGCTTCTGTGAGACATTGCGATAAACTTTCATCGTTCTCTATTAAGCCTATCTCAAGAGCTGCTTTTTGAAATGTTGTGTGCTTTACACCATTAACTGTGCAAAGATCTTCAAAAGAAGTAGGCCCTTTGACATTTGATAAAAGTAGGCGTAAGTAGTATCTTTCTCCTTCAGTTGGATTAGCAGAAACAATACGACCTCTTTGTGCTTTATGTAAACGACGATTCTAACGACGCGAGCCACCATTCTACATCTGTTTTGGAAAATATTTATACAAATATTTCCTTGCCATTTCATCCACTCTATTTATATCAAAAAATGCATTTAACATGGTTCTCTTATCTCTTTCCTTGTTAATAGTTTCAGACATTATATCATTATCTCTAAATCTAACCATCTGATTGCTAGGGAGATATAGTTGTAAGGCCAACATAGCAGGATGTATTTGAGAAAGAACGAAGGAAAAAATACGCCACATAGCCTTCGGGGGCGATACATAGCGTGCATCTTGAAATCTCTTTCTCTCATTGATAACAACCTCTTGCTCATCTTGATCAATTTGAATAACCTATTTGTCATGTCCTTTGTAAACATATTTGAATAAATATTTCACACATTTTATACTTGAGCAAACCTCTACATTTATGTGACAGTTGAACATCATCAAAAGCCTTAGGTTATATGGGACAACCTATCTGTTATAAAGAGTTTTTCCTCGTACGTCCACTTCCATTCTATTGTTTCTCCTTGGATATAATGGATATGCATCGTCTCCTTGTGTTGTAAATTCATTAAACTTTCTAGGATAGCGAAAGCGACAAATTGGAGGATCACCCAACATACAAGGACTGTATGTTCGTAAATGTCAGCAAGGAACATGAATCATGTGCTTGACAACAAGCTCGTGTAATTTCGGATGTCTTATTATGTCAGGAATTTCAGCACATACAACCTTATCATAATGGTCTGGATTGTTGATTTTGTATTGTAGGTACATAATCAGAAGAATATGCGCATGCGGCAAACCACATTTTTGAAACTCGATGACATAAACGTATGTCTTAACTTCTCCAAGAAGATGTTTCTTGAAGAGTTGTTCCTTAAGATCCTCTAATTTAGCACGAAACACTCTTGAAACAAGCTCTGGACGATCTTATGCAGTTTGACCAGCATATAAATTATCACATATCTCAAGCCACCGTGGATTACACGTCATTGTAAGGAACAAATCAGGCTTTCCATCATCTTGAAGTCATTGCATCTAAAAACCGACGGCGCATGTCGCGAGGCCCACCGATGAAAGATGCAGGCAACACAATCCGTTGTCCAACTCTGTTTGCATTAACCTCACCAGTATTAACGCAATCCACAATACATTGGAACAAATCGGCTCTTATCTTGGCCTGGTTTTGTTCACAAAAATTGCATACATTGTGTCTCAATCTTTATGTAAACATCTGCAACAAACTGTTGTAGCAATCTACCATCGAACAAAAGCAAGTTCTCTGTTCGAATTTGTAACTTGTAACAATAGTACTCTGGCATAGCCACAGTTGTTCTACCATGTCGTGTGTTTGTCTCTAAATAATAATAATTTTTAAAAACAAATAATTAATAAAAAATAATACATGTTAGGGCATTATTTATGATCTACACGTAAAAAGATACGTCAATTGTTGGTACCTTCCATTTCTTCGTCATTGTTGTTATTATTGTTGTGAAGTTGATTTATTAGTACTACTTGACGTGGTATGTTAGGATGCCAACCCGACTCACCAATAGGAAAAAATAGAGGGTAAGATAATGGATCGTAACAACCAATGTAGGGTTGAATAGCTTGACTAAATTCAGACCTACAATACACAACAATACTTCGTTTATGCGAAGAGATATTGTCATTACCTTCAACCCAAATACCAGCAACCTATATGATGATGCATTATAAATTAGTAAAATAATATGAACTATATATGATACTCTTAAATAGTTGAAATAAAACTAATATCATTTAAACCTCAGATGTCGTTGGTCGGTTGTAAACCCTTTGGTCAAGTTCCACTAAAGCATTCAAAGTGACTCTATAGTTGTCTAGAGGTCCTAAATCGACCAGACTTCAAAATTTAACCCTCTTAGCCCTCAGCGAGGGCCTTTGCTTGACCATCAACCGCTGGTAGAGCTCCTTCTCGTTCCTCACCCTCAGCTAGGAGTTGCCTGCCTCACCGATCAAATAGACAGGTGTTTACGTATGGGTTTGTAGAATGTACACGTGCTAGTATCTCTGTAATGCTTCGATCAAGATTTGGCCATTGTAGTCTAGGATCTAACTCAGTATCAGGATCATAAAAATACAATTGTAAATACCTAGTTTTTCCATCCCTTGAAACTAATTGGTTGATTTTGTGATATATTCATTTATGTGCATGAAATATATAGAAACCATCTCTCATATTATTCATTGTCTCATCCAATGTCACACCCATCGAGGCGAAAGAAAAATTAGTGTTATAAGCATGTATGTTTTGCCTAAACATTTTTCCAATTTCATCCTGCGATGTGAAAAGTTGGTACAATTCATCCGGAATTTCTAAATTTGCTAACATTATTTTCCCACTCATACAAAAAAAGGTAGCAAATTCAAATGGAAAGCGCTTTGCTCCACAATGAGGACATGGACCCCGTTCCTTTAAGACATGATAGTCTCTAGGTATGGCATCATAAACAAAGTTATACGGATCCTCTTCTATGTTCTCATCTCAGACGAATGGTTGAATTTGAACACCTAATGGATTCAGTGTAATAAAAATAGAAGTTGTAAAAAATATCAAGCTTAATAAAAAAATTGTCAAATAAATGAAAACCTTGTGATATTCTAGGCATGACATCAATTAAGGCACGATCCACTTCTATGTTCTCATCTCGGATGAATGGTTGATCAATAACATCACAGAATTGATGTAATAGTGTACGCGGTTGAATCCTAATACCTAATAAATTCATTGTATCAAGTGATGAAAGATGTAAAAGATGAAACGTTTAATAAATAAAGCATTGTTTCATATTTAAAAACCTCGTGATATTTGAGGCATGATTTCGGGAATTATAGATGGAAGTGTTGTTGTCAGTGTACTATCATCGGTTGGAGCACTCCTAATTTGAAAACCATTTGAAATACGTTTTCCATTCTCTTTGCATGTAGCATAACATGCTTCATCTTGGCCCTTTCGTTTTTCGGTCGAACTACGTGACACATTCTGTATTGGCGTTTGTGTCATTTGACTATTATTAGTTTGTAAAGTTCTTAACGGTATCCTTTCCATTAATGGGTCACTTTGGGAGGCATCGCTAGTACCAATTCTCAATACTTTTTTTATTTTCTTTGCAAGAAGCATAATATCGTCTATTGTACGCTTTTCATTTTTCAGCTGATGTGTATGCACTTGAGGTAGAAACCTCATTACGATCTTTTGGTTGCCCATTCTCTTTACACGAAGCATAATATCGCGTGTTATACTTTTTTCAGTTTTCAACTGACGTGGATGCATGTGAGCTAGATGCATCATTACAATCTTTTGGTTGTCTATTAGTCATTGTAAGTTGATAAATACCTAGTAGATTAAAAAAGACTTATCTTAGATAATCAAATTCTGATAGCATCATTAGAAAAAAATATACATGACATGTGAACTAAGCATCATAATTGTAAAGAAACACCTAATTATTTGAAACAAAAAAATCAGATAATGAAAACATTAAGTGAAAGTAAAACTAAAGAGTTGGTGAAACTAAGGTCTCCACAAATACTACACCTTTAGAACCACAAAACGAAGTAACAGGATTAAAACATTCGAAGGGCTTCACATCCATTTTGATCTCATAAAGCTTCCTCCGATTAGTCATCACAAAGCAACTACCATTTGTCATAAAATGTGTTATGTCACACCATAATGACAGAGGTATAGAGGGGATTGAAGGACATGACAAGGCCTTAATACAGTGCTTCTCTTCTAGTAACCACAAATCAATTGACATCTCACTCATGCCAGTGCTGACAAACATGTGAAGTTTATTTTTTACATTCACTAAATCTCCAAAATAAATTCCTACATAAGGAACCGGTGGAAAGCTTATCTCCTTAAATTGCTTCGAATTCACATCAAAACAAATTATCGCACTTCTACCACCAACCAAGCACTCGCAAACAGTGAAATATAGAGTATCACCACATAAAGTACCAGTTGAGCAAGAGAAAGTGGGGCTAACATATTCCCGTCTTGCTATGAAAGGTATATTTCTCCAAGAGGCTGCTCTCCTAGAATAGATACAAGCATAAACCACACCAAACCTACGCTTGACATGCAAGACCTTGTAATCATGGTAAGCGTCAATGTACAAACCAATAGCATCAACTTGTGTTCAAAGAAACCATGACAACGTCAATCAGGTGTTGATAAATACTTGTAAGTACCAGTGACTGGATTCCAAAGAAGCAACTCAGATGTATGATTTAAGCAAACACATAACAATCCATCCAAATGTGAATGAATTGACACACCATTAAATGGAAAAGGGATGATGGTGCAAGGAGCATGATCGCTAGTTTGAAAGTCGATAGGATGAACGGAGCATGTTAGGTCTCCAGTTAATAGTATTCTCTGATTAGATGAAATTAATGAGCGGGAGCAATGTACCCTTGCAAAGTCTTGACACCAAGGCATACCATTCCTTACATACAGATATTGAACGACCTACAACCTTGGTTGGCAGCCTCGCTAATATCTCAAACACAATTATTTCAATAGAAAGGTCAACCATGGTGATACCTTTATCACAAATAATGACTAATTAGTTGTATGATATAACTTTCCTACTAATTAGTGTTTAGGTTAAAATGCTTCTACGATTTCTATTATATTACTATGAAAGGCTCCAAGGAACTAAATTTTCAGATAGTTCTATGTATTGCATTTACATAAGTTTGGTGTACTTACCGAACTTTGGCTGTTAGGAATTGACTTAATGTTTTCCAACGTCAGAACATTCCCGAATCCAAGAGGTTTGAAGATTGATGGTCGGTTCCTGAGAAATACGACAAGGTTTAAGTTTGGTGAATAATATATGTGATTTACTTAAACATATATAAAGTTAACCACGATGATGCCTTCATTTATCACAATTAATGACTAATTAGCTGTATGATATAATTTTCCTACCAATTAGTATTTAGATTAAAAATGAACCTACCATACTTGTAACAGCATGACATAAGACATAAAAGTAAAACATACTTCTTGTGTACATAATGATATCAAAAAATAACAAGTTATAACCACAAGCAAACTACATAAAAAAACAATAAAATTGATTATTCCATAACTTTTGAACATCTCCGTTACAAACAAATAATAAGATCAATATGTATTAATTAAATGTCAAAATCAAATATCGTAAGGAAATCATACTTTAGGAACGATGCATTAATCTAATCCGGTGTGTTTCTGGTATGCTGGTTCAAAAGCGATAATAATAAACTCTGTTGACCTTAATATATTCACTGTAAACATAAGAAATATATATTGTAAAAGTTAGGTATATCACGACACGTTAGACTTTCTTAAAAAATATATGTAAATTAGAACGTACTTTCTGGCAAAATGAACCAACTTGACCCGAGATACATGTAACATCTCGTGTTTTCGTTAAATAAAGTTAACCTCGATTAATTCTTGTAAGGACCGATCTGTCATTTAATAGAACTTTGAGGACTTGTTATGTTATTTTAGATCTTTAATGCATATGCAATTGTTTAATCGAACATAAAAATAATAATAATGATAATAATACAATCAATGATAATAATAATAATAAATAATATTCTTAATCTTGTAATAATATAAATTTTATCATGTTAAAACTTGAAATTTCTTAGTTCTTACATAAAATGTTAACATTAATAATCACAGGGACTAAAATGTAACTTATATTGAAACTAAAACCTAAACTTTGGGTCAAAATGGAACAAAGGTAAACTGCAGGGACCAAAGTTGTAATGTGGCAAAAGTTTAACCCAAACCACCCCCGTCCCGTTTTTCCTGCCGGCCGCCGCCCATCGCCGGCCGCGGCTCCGGCCACCATTGAAACCGCTTTTTCAATGCGATTTTAAATCCAAAACCGTTTCCAATCGATTCAGGAACATGATTTGAACTCTTAACGCATTTTAATTTCGTTTAATCAACGGTTACAAACACGATTCGATTGAATAACCGAAACCGTTTAATCTAGTAGCCGTTCGACAATTAAAACTTAATAATAATCAAATTAAAGGACCCATAATCGAACGTTTAACCAGTCCAAAGCTATTACCAAACCCAATTGCACCTGAAACAAACTTAATCATAGAATTCCAATTATCATCTTCATCGCCGACCTGTATCAAGTGTTCATCACCTTCTACCCGATTTCACTCGAAATTAACATAGGGCTTTTGATCACCGAGACCCTTAAAAGCTTTTTGTACAACGGATTTGATTATCATCCACGTTTACATCTAGTTTGCACATCTACTCGGCCGCGACCCGTTCTTCGTTGGGTTCATCTCCAATCGATCATCATACGGGTAATTAAACACATACATAAACTCGTTTTAACATGGGGAACAAAAGCCCCATGATTATAATCATAAACAGAATCGATTTGATGTTCAATTTGATCCAATATCATTCTAGGGTTTTTAGAAATTGGGGATAACTATTTGTTTGTGTTTAAAAGGCTTAAAAACCAAGAGAAACCGCGTCTGAGAGCCTTGGTTCACTGGTTAGACACATGCACTCCCACCTTCAGGTCCCGGGTTCGAACCCGGGCACCCTCAAACCCTTTTTTTGGGCTTTCCAGCCTTTAAAAAAATAACAGAAAATTTCTAAAAAATTATAAAACGTTTTTGTAAACTTCGTATATTTTTAAAATCAACAAATTATTTTTTGCAATTTTCCTTTAAATTTAAATAATTTATAATACAATATAGGAAGGATTATTTTTAGTTATTTCTTATAAAATGGACATTAAATTATGGTTTAAACAAATGAATTATTATTGGTCCAAACGTTACTTTTAATTATAGTTTAATCCTTTTATTTAAAATAATTATAGAAACTATTTACACTTATATATTTAATTTTACCCGTTCCTATAAATACTTTAATTACGTTAAATTATCTAAATGAAATAATATTTTTCATGGAATTAAAATATAAGTGATTCTATTACTAAAATTTACTTATATATATTAAAAAAACCCAAATCTCTATTTGAAACCCTAGTTCACATTTAATCATTAATCTTATTATTAAACTTAAATCTTTTAATATATACGTTAGGTATCTTGTAAAAGGAATCGTTGGAGCACCGTTTAAATTCTTGTTATCATCTTATATTGATCATGTGAGTTTCCTTGCCCCTTTTTACATTTTCCACACTCATTTGGGGTGAAACATGATTACTTATACATAATGCACTTGTAAACGTTTAGACTTGTAAAGCACTTGCAATTCATACTCTTATTTGTCATGGTTATTTGTGTTTTGTAGGTGTTTATATGAGATACATATTTCTGTTTGCAATCATTAACTATTGCTAGCCTGGCGACGTCTTAGATCTTTGGGCCTGACAAGTCTATTTGGTGCTAAAGCTGAGGTATTGCCGGCTCCTAATGACGTATGCTTGATCATCATGGGAACCAAATACACTTAGCCAATCTTATATACTTGTAATCAAGTCGAGATTTGGTTGTAACGATATGTGTTCTATAACCTACTAGCTTATAATCTATGACATGAATTGCTACTTGTAATCTTATTATATTATGTATGAAAACCTTGGAAACTGTCACACCCCGGGCCCAAGGAGGGTGGAACATCACAGACTAGCAACGGATGTGGCAGCGGAAACAAACCATCGTCCCAAAATTTTTGTTTCCGTTAAGTCTCAGAACGGTTGGGTTTGAAGAGGTATGGGTATTCCCTTCTCATCTCATCTTCCCGCTCCCAAGTGAACTCAGGTCCTCGTTTAGAGTTCCATCTTACCTTCACCTTGGGTATGCGACTTTGCCTAAGTTTTTGGACCAATCGATCGGTAATCTCTATAGGTTCCTCTGCAAGGTTCAGTTTGTCATTTATTCTTGCTTCTTTCAATGGCAATTCTAAGGCTTTGTCTACCAGACACTTCTTCAAATTTGATACATGGAAAGTGTTATGTATGTAGCTCAGCTCCTCAGGTAATATGAGCTGGTATGCTACCGGACCAACTCTTGCCAGTATTTCGAATGGTCCAATATACCTGGGGCTTAGCTTGCCCTTCTTTCCAAATCTCACGGCTCCTTTCCATGGTGCGATCTTCAATATTACTTTATCACCTACTTGAAATTCAAGAGGTTTGCGTCTCCTGTCAGCATATTTCTTTTGACGATCTCTGGCTGTTTTCAGTAATTCCTTAATCTTTGCTATTTTCTCAGTGGTCTCCATCACAAGATTAGGTCCCATCACTTGGCTATCACCTATCTCATTCCAACTCAATGGCGACTGACATTTCCTGTCGTACAAGGCTTCATACGGGGCAACTTTTATGCTAGCGTGGTAACTATTATTATAGGAGAATTCCACTAGTTGAAGGTGGCGATCCCAGCTTCCACCAAAGTCGATTACGCACGCTCTCAGCATGTCTTCCAAGGTCTGAATAGTTCTTTCACTCTGCCCGTCGATTTAAGGGTGATATGCCGTGCTTATGTCAAGACGAGTCCATAAAGCTTGTTGGAGAGATTTCCAGAATCGTGACGTGAAACGACTATCATGATCAGAGATGATCGAGAGCGGCACCCCATGCCGAGTCACTATTTTGTCAATGTATATTCGGGCTAACTTTGACATCTCATAGTCTTCTCGGATTGGTAAGAAATATGCTGATTTGGTAAGCCTGTCCACAACTACCTAAATTGTATCGTGACCGCGAGACGTTCTTGGTAGTTTCGTGACAAAATCCATGGTGATGTTATCCCATTTCCATTCCGGGATTTCGGGTTGCTGTAGGGTTCCCGATGGTTTTTGGTTTTCAGCCTTTACCATTGCGCATGTTAGACATTTGCTCACATAGGTGGCGATAGATTTCTTTAGTCCAGGCCACCAGAAAAGTGCCTTTAAGTCCTGATACATCTTATCACTCCCCGGGTGGATCGAATATCTAGACTTGTGAGCTTCATCCAAGACTATAGTCCTAACCCCGCCATGATTAGGTATCCACGCCCTTCCTTCGCATTTGTATAGCCCATCATTGTCCATTTCTAGACGTTTCTCCATCCCTGTTAACATCTCACCCGTCAGGTTATTCTCATTAAAGGCTTGCCTTTGTGCTTCCTTGATCCTAGCAACGAGGCTAGTGTACACGTTCATCCTTAGAGCACGAACGCGCAGAGGTTTCTCCCATTCCTTTTAACTCAAGGCATCAGCTACCACATTTGCCTTGCCAGGATGGTAGCGGATCTCACATTCATAATCACTTAGTAACTCCACCCATCTTCTTTAGCGCATGTTCAACATTTTCTGGTTGAGGATGTGCTGCAGGCTTTTGTGAACGGTGTAGATGACACACTTAGTACCATAAAGGTAGTGTTTCCATATTTTGAGCGAAAATACCACGGTACCAAGTTCTAAATCATGTGTCATATAATTTCTTTCATTCTCGTTCAACAATCTGGATGCATACGCGATCACTTTCTCTCGCTGCATTAACACGCAACCAAATCCTTGACGTGATGCATCACAATAGACTACGAAGTTTTCAGTTCCCTCTGGTAGGGTAAGGATTGGCACACTGCAAAGTTTTTCCTTTAACAGGTTAAAAGCGTTATCTTGCTCCTTTCCCCATTCATAGGTTGTATCCTTCTTGGTCAGAGCGGTTAATGGCTGCACTGTTCGGGAGAAATCCTTGATAAATCTCCGATAGTAACCAGCCAAGCCAAGAAATTGTCGGATCTCGGTAGGAGTTTCCGGGATATTCCAGTTCTTAATAGCTTCTATTTTTGATGGATCAACCTGGATTCCATCCTTGTTCACTACGTGACCAAGAAATTGAATTTCACACATCCAGAACTCACATTTGGAAAGTTTTGCGTATAATTGTTCGCTCTTGAGTAATTCAAGGATTACTCGAAGATGTTTCTCGTGTTCTTCTTTACTCCGAGAGTAGATCAAAATGTCGTCAATAAATATGATCACGAACTTGTCTAAGTACGGGCGGCACACCCGGTTCATGAGATCCATGAATGCTATGGGTGCGTTAGTCAGCCCAAAAGGCATGACTAGGTATTCATAGTGACCATATCGGGTTCTGAAAGCTGTTTTCAGAACGTCCTCTTCCTTTATTTTTAGTTGGTGATACCCCGATCGCAGGTCTATTTTCGAGAAGTAATTTGCTCCCTGCTATTGATCGAATAGGTCGTCAATTCTGGGAAGAGGGTATCGGTTCTTTACAGTAAGCTTGTTCAGTTCCCTATAGTCGATACACATTCGTAGTGTTCCGCCCTTCTTTTTAACAAATAGCACCGGAGCACCCCAAGGCGAGACACTGGGTCGTATGAACCCTTTGTCAAACAATTCTTGGATTTGTAGCATCAGCTCTTTCATTTCAGGCGGAGCGAGTCGGTAAGGAGCTTTGGCCACCGGTGCGGCACCAGGTAATAGATCGATCTGAAATTCGACTTGTTGGGTTGGAGGGAGTCCTGGTATGTCTTCTGGAAACACTTCTAAGTATTCAGACACCACCGGTATGTCTTCAATCTTCTTCTCCTCTTTGGCCTTTATCACATATAGTATAAACGCTGCGTGTCCTTTCTTGAGGCTTTGAGTAGCCTTCAGGTGGGATATCATAGGACACAGTGGGTGGTTTCTCTCCATGGACTACCAACATCTCCCCGCTGGCTATTGGTATCTTAAGCAAACGCTCATCATATATAATTTCAGCCCTATTTTTAGCCAGCCAATCCATTCCTACTACTATATCCAAACCTCCTAATGTAATAGGCATCAAATCTATATCAAAGGAATTACCTTCTAGAATCAACTTACAGTCTTTGATGATTTCGTTAGTTTCTATTATATTACCGTCAGCTAGTTCTACGGTGTATGTTTCGGTCAAGGTGCAAGCAGTCAAATCAATCAAAGACCTAAAAGTACTAGAAACAAAACTGGCGGTTGCTCCAGTATCAAATAGCACAGTAGCAGGATGATTGTTTATGAGAAACGTACCGTTCACCACGTCGGGTTCTTTACGGGCACCATTCGGATCCATCACAAATGCTCTTCCCATGGGTTTGTTGGGTCGAGTATCTTTGTCTCTTGCTAGCTTAGGGCATTTGTTCCTCATATGACATGGATCTCCACACTCATAGCATTGCTTTCCAGGCTCATAGGTACAATATTTAATCAGGTGACCATATCTCTTACATTGAAAACAAGGTATGGGATTACACTCCCCTGGTGATGAACCTTGCATTTAGTGGAGAAGGGGCTTGTGCCTTGGTACAACCTCCTAGGCTTTCCTCCATGGTCACTTCGTCTTGCTTCTTCTCCAGGTCTCTTGCTTGAACCACTACTGCTGCCAACCACCCTCTATGGTAACAAACCACTTCTTTTCTCTTCCACAACCTTCTTCTTATAATCTGTTCTCCCATGCTCAGTCCACCCAGCTCTCACTAGGTCATCAGTCAGGCTACTGGTAACGTCGACTATAGCCTGTAGGGTAGTAGGCCTGGAAGACCTAACCATGCCCCTTACCCTTGGGTGTAACCCCCAGATGAAACGGGCTACACCCTTGGATTCGGGAATCACTAAGTGTGGTACCAGTCCGGACAATGCAAGGAATCGGTTGATGTATTCAGTGTAGTTCGGGCCTTTCATCTCCAGATTCAGGAATTCAGCCTCCAGTTTCTCTAGCTGGTTGATCGGGCATTACTTGTTGGTGATCAGTTCCCTAAACTCAGACCAGTTCATTCTACAAATGGCATCTCGACCACGAGGTTGGATGACGGGTCTCCACCATTCAAGTGCCGGTCCTTTGAGAGATTGAGAGGCGAATCTCACCATGTGCTCCAGCTTACATTCGCTTATGTCCAACACTGCTTCGATTTCATCCAGCCATCTACATGTTTCAATTGCACCCTCGGTGCCATAGAAGTCCTTTGGTTTCCAAGCCATGAATGTTTTATAAGAGCACCCATTCCTGATAGCTTCGGCTTCCTCACGGTTGCCTTCATCGTTATTGGGTCCGTTAGTCTCGTTGGTATTTCCCCGATCGGCATTGATCTGGGCAATGATTGTTAGGATAACATTGGCGATCTGCTGTGCCACCGGGTTGGCAATCCTTTCATCATTCTCCTGGTGGGCGTTCCCCCCAGGTGGTGTTCCTGGTGGGGTAGGTGGTTGGTTCCTACCTCGGGTAGTACCTCTCCTTCCTGTACGAATTCCTCGTCGTGGTGGCATTCTGATAGTATCATAGTTAAGTTTGTTTAGTATCTCATACATTTTGTTTCTAGTATCACATAGTACCTCATAATTCCTATTACGCACTACAATCACACACATAAGTTTCATTCAAAGCATACAATGATAACTATCAATAAGGAAATATCCATCGCGTATCACAAGGATTTTCACATGTTTAAATAGCATTGCCCTGTGAAAGTTAGTATCATCAATCAATTGTTTCATAGATAATCTCAAGCATGAGTCAACCATACATAATAAATAGTGTCATTTTTTCACAAATTGGAAGGTGTCATCACCCCCATAAATAGAAATAGTTTCTTAAATAGATAGATAAATTGTTTCTCAGATAGTTTTGTGGCCTACTGCCATGTATCCCAAATACCAACCACGTCACCCCTGCCATTTCTTCTTCAACCAACCGAACCATCCCGAGCTTTTCTTCTTCTGCTCTTGCTCCAGGCGCTGAACATTGTGGGACGCCATCATTGCTTGGAATTGGGCAGATTGGGAGGTCCGTGTGGCGTGTTGTAATGTCAGCTCATGACGCTGGATAGTCCTCAGTATCTCACTCAAGGTAGGGTCTGATGGGCCAAAGTCACTAGCCCGCTGGCTGGACTGGGAGTGCTGGTCTCCAGCGAACACGCTAGGGACATCATGCATGCTATGCCTGGGTGGCATCCAGCACTCGTCATGAGACAGACGTCTAGGTGGCGCGAGCATGGAAGGTGCTGGTGTAGGGGTTCTGGTATGAGGAGGCGGAGGAGGAGGCATCCTAATAGAAACAGAAGATCCTGGTCTAGCACTCTTCCTAGGCTGAGTAACAACACGTGCACCCATAGTCCTAATAGGTTGAATAGGCGAGTGGGTAGGAGCTACAACATGTGGTGAGTTGGAGCGCATTCGGCTCCTAGCAGGTGATATCGGTGACGAATCTTCAGATGGCTCGGTGTCGTCAGAGGTCGCGGATAGCCAGCCAGGGTGCCCGCACCTCTGCAAGTATGCCTCATATTCGGTTTGTGGGTTCACCCTCCTCAGTGTCCCAACAGGAGCAGTCTCGTCAACAGGACGTGCGGGTGCTTTACCTCTTTCAGCCATAATATGATTATCCTGTAAAAATAGTCATGAGTAATTTTGTTTCTCATAGCTCATGATCATAGTAATAGTACTAGTAATAGTAGTGATGGCAGTTGTTTCTCATAGAGTTAGTATCTATTAGTAATTGCATCAGTAAGCAGTAGCATCTCATAGAAGTTGTATCCATTAAAATAGTATTCGTAAGCAGTAGCATCTCATAGAAGTTCAATTAAAATTTAACTTTGACTATGTTAAAGAATACCTCAAGTCATCTAATCCAAAGGTCACACTTAGGCTTTGTGCTGGAATTTACACGTCCGATAAATTCATAATTACGTTGATCAAGTGTAATCATCAATTTATCCAACCTGCTTACCGTAACATTTACCCAAGCAAGGACAGTCCTACAGTCTCAGGGTTGTAGCCTAGGGTCTACTAAGGTATTCCCGATTTCTCTACAACCTGTGGCTCTGATACCAATCTGTCACACCCCGGGCCCAAGGAGGGTGGAACGTCACAGACTAGCAACGGATGTGGCAGCGGAAACAAACCATCATAAGAGCACACAAGTAGGGAATATCACATGGCATTATAATAACTAAAATGAAATCCGGGGTTAAATGGCTTAGCCCAGTTACATCCATTGATTCATGTCAAAAGTACATAATTTAAAGTATCATTCACTATAAATTGTTCAAAGTTCTAAGCAAAGTCCATAATGCCATGAGGTCAGGGTGCTAAGTCCCTCATGCATCTTCCAAATCAACTAGGCCTTCATCAAAGGTTACCTGAAACATGCTCAAAATAAATTGTGTCAAATAAAACGTTGGTGAGTTCAAGCAGTTTTAGTCTCAGAAAATAAAAGGGACCTTTAGAGTCCACTTATTAAAGCATTTGTATCTATTATAGCTGTTGTGGGGTCACAATCAACCCTGCACTCAGTCCCGGCTTGCCTATTCTAAAGTTATGTTGTACCGGTTAACCCCGCAGGGAGAATTTGAGCCTCATAGCAGTGGACCGTACCTGCCAGGATGGTCCATATTTGTTTCTTACAAAACCTGTCACATGCCACACGTGGGGGTTCCTCCCTGTAGCGGGAGCCACTGTGTGTGGGGGATTCCCCAAATAGATCTATCCATATAAACAAGCGGTTCACCAAAGAATTAATGATTGTGATTCATGTATCAGCAGGTATCATCAAAATCCACAACATAATTTGCATCATATAGTATCACAAATAATTGTTTCAGTTAAAAGAGCATGCTTCATCCCAAAAACAGTAAGTAAAAAGGGATCACTAGAACTCACCTTGATATCAGTCAGGTTCCACAATCACAGATAGTTTCAGGTGCTAGCACCCTAAAATCATAATTCAAGTAATAAGCTATAGATTCCTAATTTATTAGAAGTATAATTTAGCGTCATTTTATAGTGAGGGCGTACATGCCTTTGTTTCTTAGAGGTTTGGGTCAAAAGTTTCCTTTTTAGGAAAGTTAAGATTTTAGCGTGTGTACATCAAGTTTTATGGTTCTTATAAGTTTATTATCATATGAGTGAGCCTAATATGAGTTTCTGGTCTTAAGGTTGCTGAAATTCTGCAAAAATGCAGAATTTACACTTTTGGCCCCTCAAGTTTCAAAATTTACATTTTCTACCGTGAAGTTTGTCTTTTTACCAATTTTGAACCCTGATAAATTCTTAAGCTTTTTAATGTCTATTAGAACCTGTTTGAACCCCAAAATATCAGATCCTACGTGGTGATGTTCAAAACACAAGCTTTGCGTTATCGGTTAATTCTACCCTTGTTAAATAACTCATTAAACTTTGTTTTCAACTTAGTTTCTCTCAAAATCAAATTCTTACCTTTAAAATATTTATTTTGTGGCCTGAAGCTCTTTTCAAAATCATCTTAGGTCTCTATATTCTCTTATTTTATAGATTTTTCACCTATACGGGTTCCCGAAATGGGTTCACCACTAACACAATCAGCCTTTGTTAATTTCCAGCCATCAATACCCAAGCTTTACAGCCTAAATCCTACTGAAAGTCAACCTTAAGTCTCGGTTTCACCGAGACATAGCCCTAATCGGGTGTTTAACACCATTTGCGTTAGTGTAAATATCATATTTTATATTTCGATCATTGTTATATCACTTGTAACCTCAAACCCTACGTATTTGTATGTTTGTTTCGCTGTTTTAGGCAGATTTGCAAGGTTAGATATATATAAATATGCGGTTAAGTGTGGCTTAAACACATAATATGAGGATATACAAGGTAGAATCCTTGTATATCGACCTTAGGCTCGTGGGTTTACAAGAGTGATACCTCGTACGCAGATTGAGTTCCAAAGAGGGTGAGGTCGGGACTGCGAATCTCCTTAGGATCTCGAACACAACCGCAAGTTTTCTGTGAACAAATAGAACAAGGTTTGGGGTAGTATAAGGCGAGTATTCGAAGGTTTAGAATATAGAAGTTCGAGGGCACTTACACTTTGGGTGATGAACGATGATCTTGAATGTTCTCGCTAGAAGGAAGAAGAATGAAGGCGTGTGTGTGTTTGTTTCTCAGTTAGAAGAAAGAAGGTGAGGGAGGGTAGAGAGAATCCGAGTGAGATAGAGGAAGCGAGATATGGAGGTATAAAATAAAAACTAATCGGGGTTTGCATGTATTGAAAGGGGTGAAATGGTGGAGTGTGTAAGTGGGTTTCGCAGATTGTATATGATTGGTGGTTCAGTGGGCGGCCATGCAGATTGTTTTATTTATTTTATGTGTAGGTTGTCTTATTATTACTATTTTTATTGTTATTGTTATTATTATTGAGTTTGTTCTACGCAGATCTGAATGGGTATATTTTTACCCGGAATCGTTTTAAGTGTTAAAACACTTTATTTGTTTCTAAAAATCATTCGAATGATAGTTTCTTATACAAATACGAGTCCGTACATGGTTAGATAACAATGTCGGATGTATTACAATCATGGAAAACTGATCAAAAGTTAAATATATGTGAAAATATACAAACGAAAAAAAATATAATATAAAATAAAAATCTAGGCGCACAACCACTGTTTGGGCGCACGACAACTATTCAGGCTCATGAGCACTATTCAGGAGCATCAGCACACTTAGCCATTTTCCAGCAAAACTCCTAGACACATGAGCACTGTTCAGGCACATGAGCACTGTTCAGGCACATGAGCACTATTCAGGTGCATCAGCACACTTAGCCATTTTCCAGCAAAACTCCTAGATACATGAGCACTGTTCAGGCACATGAGCACTGTTCAGGCACATGAGCACTATTCAGGCATATAACTTAAAAAGTTTTCCACATCTTTTGTAAGGGTTGAGGAGGGGTTGTTACAGAAACTCACCAACTATTTTTAGTTGACCTTTTATTTTTATCATATTTCAAGTAATCCTCAAGTTTAAAGTGAACTTTTGAAGCTTGCAATAATCTAGGACTTGGACCTAGTTAATGAAATAAAAAGATTACATTTTGTTATGTTATGTTTGAACTTATTTCATTTTTGAGACTTATGTTTGTAATTTCTTTTGAAACTTGTAATTTGAATATTTACATTTAAATATAACGTTATGTGGCTGTGAACAATTTTAATCCTCACATCTCGACGATTCCGCCATCAAGGTTGGGGTGTGACAGATTGGTATCAGAGCCTATAACTATAGGGATTTAGGTTATTAGAAATGGTGACCTAGACTATAGCATATGCATGAACCTTATAAAATTATATCTTGTAAAATTATATGGTTTGCATGCTACATAATGCAATTTGATGCCTTAGCATAGGATTGCCTAAACATTGTTACTTATCTCCCTAAAACTTAACTTTGACTCTTTGACTCTCCCCGAACATGAAACCACTTAATCTTATTCTTGACGACGCATGGAATCTTATGCTTATGCTTATGACTTGGATTTTTAGACGATATGTCTAATCTATATAAATCTCATCAAGGTTTTGATTTCATGAACCTAAGAATTATTGGGTGACACATAGACACCTGTATTCTGGTTTTCCTGGCAAAAAGCCTTCGGGCTAAGGTAAGCGTTTCGCATAAATCTTGCGAGACTAGTTACGCTTACCTGGGGATTTCTGGGATGAGTGATAAACTATGGTCAACATACACAAGTTTCTAAGGCGAATGGGTCAATTTACCTTGACGTGTCAACGTTTCCAAATGGTAATGCGTTACCAAATGGAATCATTCCATATGCCTTATAACTCTTGACTTATCCTTGTTTAAATTATAACCCTTGTTATTCTCTTTTCTCCTGTCTAACTCATTTTACATATTCCAGCATGTCTCGTCATCATGGAAAGTGTGGAAGTTCTGATCGTAAGCTAGCCGCCATGATTGCTCGACAAATGGCTGCTGTCATCCCGACCATGGTTGCTGAACTCAATAGCACTTTGATGACCAACTCTAGCAACAATGGAAACGGTTAATGAGAGAATAGTGCTAACCAACGGCGCAACAACCAAACTTGCACTTTCAAGCACTTTAGCTCTTGCAAGCCCACTAGGTTTAGTGGCAAGGAAGGAGCCACTGGTCTTCTTGAGTGGTTCGAAAGCATGGAGAACACTTTTGTCAATTGTGAGTGTCCCGAGGCACTCAAAGTCCGTTATGCCACTAGTATGCTCCAACAAAGGGCACTTACCTGGTGGAATAGCGAGAAGAGAAACCGAGGAGCTGATGCTATTTTGGCACTCTCTTGGGATGAGTTCAAGAAAACCGCCATCGTGAAGTTCTGCCCGAGAAGTGAATTGCAAAAGTTGGAAGAAGAATTCTGGAACTTGAAGCAAGATGGTGGCGATCATTTGGCCTACTCAACTAGGCATCATGAGTTAAGTATACTACTGCCTCATATGGTCGACACTGTCCCCCACAACATCGATAAGTTCATTAAGGGTGTACCACCCCAAATTCAAGATGTTGTGGTGGGTAGCCGACCCACAACCTTGGAAGAAGCCATTACTATCACCGCTCAACTCCCGAGAACCATATACGAGCGGGCACCATGTCTGTGAAGGGTGCAAAGAAGGTAGAAAAGATGGCTACCGAGGCCGTTAAGGAAAATAAAGCTGAGCCATCTCACAACAACAACAACAAGAAGTGCAAGTTTACACCGGCATGCAACTATGCCGTGGCTGCACCCAAACAACCCCAAAGCCAACTTGTACCTGTCGCTACACCTGTGGCACAAGTGCCTGGGGCTAGGGCCTATGCTGGTCCTCAACCAATGTGCAACACGTGTAGGTATCATGCAGGACTGGGTGAAGGGTTTAGCACTTTTACAACACAACAACACAATGAGGAGAGTGTATTAGAACACTTAACAGATCAAATGGGGAACCGGTTATGATGATGCTAAGAACACAAAAGTAAACTCAGAAAGAAAGAACAAGATAACAACAATAGTGGTTGGTTTTCAAGGATGTTGTATATTGTTTCTCAAATTCAAGTTACAAGTATTCAGCATGCATACATTACAAGACTTTAAGATACTATATAATACAACCTACAGACGGCCATACTTTGAAGGCTAGCTTGATACATGAATTAGACAACACAATCCATGTAGAATCAAAAGGCAGATTGCCTTTTGGCTAGTGACTATGACATGCCATAGCTCACATCCTAATATATTACAAAAAGGATAAAGGTACATAAAGTAGAAAGGTTTGACCCAAGACCTCAATGTACAGTTTTCCTAAAGCATGGACCTTTTCACCAACTCATATAAGTTGGTGACCAACCAGAGTGGGCAGCGGCAAAGTGGTTCAGCTTTATCAGAAAAGGTACATCAGATAAAAGCATGTGTGATAAAAGTCTTCGGAAGAATCTGTCTTGGTTTCTTGGCTTCGGAAGACTTTGTCTTGAAGCTAAGGAAGACTTCATTTCTGGCTTCAGAAGATATTGGTCTTGGCTACAAAAGATTTTACACTTGGAATGTTTCTTAAGTGGTGTAAAACTTTCGTAGCAATACTACTTCATGTTCTGTGTAGCATGCAAGAAGATCATTTGCATAAAACTACTGAATGAAGAACTGGCATAACAGCTGAAGAAGGACTAGCATAACTGCTGAAGAATACTTCTTCAGCTGTTGTAATAACTACTGAAAGAAGATCATCACAACTACTGAAGAGTAATTCTTCAGTTGTTGTGACAACTACTGAACAGGATCATCACAACTACTGAAGAGTACTTCTTCAGTTGTTGTGATAACTATAGAAAACTGTCTTCAGACTTTGTCTTCAGACTTTGTCTCCAGTTGATATTTTCAGATGTTGTCTTTAGTTGTTGTCTTCAGCTGATGTCTTCAGCTGTTATGATCAGCTGATGTCTTCAGCTGATGTCTTCAGCTGATGTCTTCAGCTGATATCTTCAGCTGATGTCTTCAGCTGTTGTCTTTAGCTGTTACCTTCAGCTGTTGTCTTCAGCTGATGTCTTATGCTATTGTGATCAACTGTTACCTTCAGCTGTTATGATCAGCTGATGTCTTCAGCTGATGTGATTAGCTGTTGTCTTTAGCTGATGTGATCAGCTGTTGTCTTCAGCTGTTGTGATCAGCTGATGTTTTCATTAGTAGATAGTTACAAGAGTGTTTTTGGCTGCATCAGACTTCTAGGAATCCTTACTAACTCCCCTAGGCTGATGCTACAAAAACACTTGAAGATATTCAGCAGTTCACAGTCCTTAACATTATCATGACTTTCATTTCTTCATTAGAGGGTCAGGATCACTCAGACTTGTGAAGTATCTTCTCATATCAAAAAGATCATGCAGAGGTAAATTAAAGAGGTCTTCCAAGAGTAGACATTTACTTCACCTTGATCTCTGACTACATGCCATCTCTCTGGATTAGTTGAGTAAGTCCAGGATAAGATGGGTCTTCCTGATGCAAGAGGAGCCATTTGAATTGGAGATGTTTGGGCTTTCTCTTCTTGCACTTCCTTAGGATGCTCTAATTTATCCTGAGGATCAGAGGAGGTTGATTTTGACTTATTCTTCTTCTTTTCATCAGATTTAGAAGCCATCCTCTTCCTCCTCTTTGCAGTCTTTAACTGAGAAGACTGGCCTGCAGCACCTTGTAGATCAGTTGTGTCTTCCTCAGTTGGGTGTTCCTCCCTCACATGTTCAGAAGGAGAGGGAGTTTGACCCTGTTGTGGGTTAGATGTTGAGGTTGGCCTTTGACCTTACTGTTGGTCAATAGTTGAAGAGGCTAGCCTTTGACCCTGCTGTGGATTAGAAGATGAAGCTGGAGGTTCAGTTTGAGTTGTCTCTTGTTGTTCAAACTTAACCTCTACTTGAGGTAGAGCTTTACTTGGAGGAGTGTGCAAGTCAGAAAGCTCTCCACTCTTGATCTTCTGCTTGATTACCCTGATATGCTTATCCATAGTGGATAGGGACATAGGGCCAAGTCTCCTTCCGGAGAATCCATACAGCTTCAAGAAGCTCATCATTCTTTGTCTATCAACAGATTTCTTTAAGTTCTTCTGAATGAGAGTTCTTGACTTAGCAGCTTCTTCCCTTATTTTCTTCTTTGTTGACTTCTGCTCTTTGAGTACTTGAAGTTCAAGTTGTTTAAGATACTCAAACTCAATGTACTCAAAGGGTAAGGGAAGAAGTGCTTCTGCCTGGTAGAGACCTGTGGCACTCAGGTAGTTTATCATCCTTTGTCTATCTGTTTCTTTATCTACCTGAGGTTCTTGTGTTGTAGCCACAGCCTCTTGCATAGGACTTTCTTGAACTAGTGAGAGAGTAGGAACATACTTGTATAACCTTTGTTGTCTTTTCTTCTCTTTGTTCTCAAGAAGAATTCTTGCATCTTCAGCTTCCTTCCTCTCTCTTGACATTTCCATGTCAGCCAGATCATTTAAGTCTTCGAAGGGGAGAGAGATAATCTCATCTATGTCATAGTTCCTGGTTTGTAAGTAAGTAATCCTGACTGCCCTCAACTCATCATTTTGAGTGTTTGGTCTGGGGGCAGCCCTGATTGCAGCTTGCATGAAGCTTGAAGACTGTGTGGAACTTATTTCCCTTAGCTTCCTCTTTCTCTCTCTTTCCTCCTCCTCAATCTCCTCAGGGGTTAGAACCCTTTTCCCTTTGTCACCCACAGACCTTAGTGACACAGGGTGGAGAGAGCTTTGGCCTTCATTGCTTGGTGTAGCATCTAAGCTCTAGCCGGAGAGAGACTATGATACACCTTCACCAGCTGGTGTTTCACTGAGGGGTTGAGTTGCTAAAGTAGTTGTTGTTGTGACAGGTGTTTCAATCTCTGTCACTTCTTCAATTGATTGTAAGACAGGACTTTCAGGCTCTATCACGGGGCCTTCAGTCAAGGTTTTCCCTTTGAAGCTAATCTTAGGGTCTGCCTTAACATCCAGTTGACCAATGACATTACTGATTGCCTTGGTCTATCTTCTTCAGCTTCTTGCCTTGATACACCCTCCCCAAAGATACTTTGAAACAAGTAGTCTAGGATGTTCATATCAATGTGAACTTGAGGAGGTTGCTGAGTAGCTACAGTTACAAGAGAGGATGGTGAGTCCTCAATGTCCATACTCCTTGAAGAACTCCCAAGTTCTGTGATTGTAGTGACTTTCTCCCCCTTTTTGGTAGCATCACCTTCTTGTATAGGTGAGCTAGGAGTTAGGTCAACCACATCCTCAGGTTCTTATGTTCCTGGTTGAGCTCTTCTTAAAGGTCTCTCAGCTAGTTGTTCCTTAAGATATGATATCTCAAGTTGCTGATCATTGACCCTATTGTTTAAGGTAGTCACTTGAAATTCAAGATGACTAACCTTAGAGACTAAGTAAGTGCATAATTTTGACAGTTGTTGCACCTTTAGTCTCAGATTCCCCTCATCTTCATCAGAAGAATCATGGGGGGATGAGAGAGTTGGACCTAAGTCTTCACTCTCATCACCAGCTTGGGGTTCTTGGCTGCTGAAATTCCTCTGCTTATTGACAGCCTTAGATGAAGTGTCAATGGGTTGAGTTGCCATGGTTGAGGTCTTAATGATATAATCACTTGCAAATGTGAGAGCCTCTTCCATATGGATCCCCTGAACAAGTTCAGAAGGACCCACCTCAGCAATAGGTGACTGATGTGGGATAGACATAGGGAATTCAGAAACACTCCTCTTTCTTGGAGTAGGTGAAGAGTAGAAAGATTCATGATGTTCACTGAAGCCTAAGTCCTGATCAGTATAGAATACAAGGTTGGGAATTTGTGTGTTTAAGTCCAAAGGCTGGGGATGGTAACTGTCCCCTGAAGGTTGTTCACTTGAGTGTTGAGACTCAAAGTGAAGGCTTAAGGCATTTGGGCTAATGAGCTCATCAGGCTGATCATGAGGAACATCAGCACTGATTCTTGAAAAGATGGGAGTGGTTTGCTCCTTAAGAGAAGTGGGAGCTCTAGTATCCACTTCTTCCTGTATGGGTGAGTATATGGGGACCTGCACAGACTCAATAGCTTGAACAGGGGTTCGTTTGGATTTTCTTTGGTAGGTGAGGGTGATTTGAGGCTGTTTTGGTGGTTGAGATGTAGAAGGTGTGGGTTCAACACTAGTTTGTGTTGCTAGGTTGTCACCTTGAGCAATAAGTTCTAACATTTTGGGGACCAGGGCTGTTTCTACCCTGAGAAGCCTACAGTTGGCTTCTTCATAATCTTAAAGATGCCTGGCTTCATCTGTCCCAATTTAAGAATATTATTTGTTTCCCTCAACTGTGATCCAAGTTCATAGTTGAGAATGTGTTGAACATATCTAGGAAACATATAGTATTCTAAGGAATCCAAGTTAGCAAGCAAGTTTGTGTAAACAAATTGTGAGTACCTGAACTTGACCCCTTGTACCATTCCATGAACTATAAAGGAGGGATCTTTAGGAATCTGGTCCCACCCACCATGCTTGTTGGACAAGCTGTGAATCACTACATGGAGTAGATATTTCCACTGGGATGAGACCTTCCCTTTCCTGAAGATCTTTACAGAGAAATCTCCTTCATAGCCCATCTACTCAAAGGAATAGTTGACAGCTTCCTTTGGGAAAGACAGTTCACCTTCTTCATCATCCAGCTGAAGATGGGTGTTGATGATGGCTGGAGTGATAAAGATTGTCCTCCCCTGCACTATGGCAGATAGTGCCTTCTCCCCATCCATAATAACCTCTTGACATGTCCTCTAAAAGTCAAGCAGGTGATCCTCATAGAGAATAGGATCAATGGTGAGTGAGGTGTAGTAGTTGGATAGAGCAAGAAAATGACAAACCTCTGAGAAACTATCATCTTTCTCAGAGTGCAACAAGGCAACTTGATTGTGCTGCCTATGGAGTTGCATGGAGAAATTTGGTTGTTTCTGTTTGGAATGTTGGCCATTTTTTGAAGAGCTTAAGGATGAAGAAATGGTGAAGAACAAAAGTTGTTTCAGAGAGATTAGGTTGGAGGTATGGGTGAATTTTGGAGCAGGTAGAGGAAAGAGGTGTAACCGTTGGATATTTGTATGAATTTGGATTTGAGACAAAGTTAATGGAAAAGAATAAACTTTGAAATCCAATGTGTTGGTCCCACCTCTGAAAAGTAGTTTGCTTTTTGCCCAAAAATGTAGTTTTCTTGGAAAAGAAAAATCTTCCAAAGATAATTTAACTTTGAAAGTTTTGACTAAAAATCTTCCGAAGGTTATTTGAAGGATATTTTGCTTCAGAAGTTTTGACTATAAAGCTTCCGAAGACAAATTTTGCCTCCAAAAATATTTCAAAGATTTTTTGAAGAGTTTTCTTCCAAAGAGAAACTGGGGCTTATTGAAGTGATAGAATAAACAACATAGAACACACATAGTTTTAGAAATAATATGATTAAGTTTTTAAGAAAAGCTACTCAAAGTTGATCATCCCAATAGCTGATATAAGATATTTAAATCTCTGTTCATCAAAAGCTTTTGTGAACAGATCAGCATATTGTTCATCTGCATGAACTTTGATTAGTTTGATTAATCCTTTTTCAAAATTATCTCTAATCAGATGATACCTGATGTTGATATGCTTACTTCTTGAGTGATGCACTGGATTTTATGTGATTAAGATAGCACTGTTGTTGTCTATGTGAATGGGAGTCTCATTGAAGTTGAATCCATAGTCTAGCATCTGATTTTGAATCCAAAGTACTTGAGCACAGCAGCTTGCACCAGCAATGTATTCAGCCTCAGCAGTTGATGCAGATACACAGGATTGTTTCTTGCATTGCCAAAAGACTATCCTTCCACCAAGAAATTGACATCCCCCGGATGTAGACTTTGCAGTCATATTGCATCCACCATAATCACTAACTGTATATGCATACAGATTGAAGTCAGAATTTTTAGGATACCAAAGGCCAAGAGATGGGGCTCCTTTAAGGTATCTTAAAATCCTTTTAACAGTGATTAGGTGTGACATCTTGGGGTTGGCCTGATATCTTGCACAGATGTAAGTGGCAAACATAATATCTGGCCTGCTAGCTGTAAGATACATAAGAGACCCAATCATAGCCCTGTAGAGATGTTCATCAACACACTCCCCCTCAAGATCAGGTCCAAGGGAGTGGTTTCTAGCTATGGGTGTCTTAGAAATCTTACATTCAGTCATGTTGAATCTTTTGAGTATGTCTTGTACATACTTTGACTGATTTATGAAGATACATTTGTCAACTTGCTTCACTTGAATCCCTAGAAAGAAAATGAGTTCCCCTATGGCACTAATTTCAAATCTATCCTTCATCAGCTTCTCAAAGTCTTTGCAGAGCTTTGGATTAGTTGACCTAAAGATGATATCATCTATATATACTTGAACTAGCATTATGTCATTTCTTGTTCCTTTGATGAAGAAAGTTCCATCAATAGTACCTCTTTTGAACCCATGTTGACAGAGTTACTGAGATAGAGTCTCATACCACTTTCTTGGTGCCTGATGTAGCCCATAGAGAGCTTTGTCAAGCTTGCAGACATAATCAGGATGATCAGGACCTGCAAAACCAGGTGGTTGTTTGACATACACCTCTTCATCAATCACTCTATAAAGAAAAGCACACTTGACATCAAGTTGATAGACCTTGAAGTTCTTGGATGCAGCAAAAGCTAGGAACATCCTAACAGCTTCAAGTCTTGCTACGGGAGCAAAGACATCAGTGTAATCAATCCCTTCTTCTTGAGTATACCCTTGAACAACTAGTCTAGCCTTGTTCTTAATGACAAGTCCTCTATCATCCTTCTTATTCCTGAAAACCCATTTTATACCTATGGTAGTCTTTCCATGAGGAAGAGGACATAGGTTCCAAACTTTTTGTCTCTTGAATTGAAGCAACTCCTCTTGCATAGCTTCAACCCAACTTCCATCCTTTAGAGCTTCATCAATCTTCTTTGGCTCTATTTGGGATAAGAAACAAGAGTGAAGACAAATATTGGCATTATGAGACTGTCCTTTTGTTCTTACACCAGTTCCAACATCTCCAATGATGTTTGTAGAGGGGTGAGACTTGTGGATCCTTAGTTGAGGAATCACAACAAGTTGTTTAGACAGATCCAAATTGGAGAAATTCTGATCTGGCAAGGAGGATTCACCCTCTATAGCAGCACACCTATCATGATTAACTTAATCGAATGAGTGTGTGACATCATTGAGATTTTCTTCAATGGGATGGTTCTCAGCATCAAGGAATTCCTGATCACTGTCACCACCACCATGTTCTCCAGCATTTGAAGTTCCTATATTTGAGTTTTGTTCCTCAATATGGAACATGAAGGCAACTCAGATGTATCAGCAGGATTTGTTATTGATGTGCTGGTAGAAGCTTCATTTGCAGGATTAGTTACCACTGGAGCTGGAGATATGTTGCTTCAAGATCTTCTCAGCTCAATTCTTGGATCAGGATCACCTGTAGGTAATATAACTGTGGATCCTGAAACATTCTCTCAAGATTTGTTAAAACAGTTGGTAACTAAGTCAAGATCAAACAGCCAATCCGGACCAGAACCTTTCACACTGGGAGTGTGTTCATTGAAAGTCACATTGGCTGACTCCTCAACTACTCTAGTTCTGAGATTGTATACTCTATAAGCCTTTGCTTGAGAACAGTATCCAATGAAGTGTCCATCATCTGATTTCTCAGCAAACTTGGCTATATGATCTTTGGTATTCAAGATGGTGCAAGGACATCCAAAAGACTTGAGAAAACCAATGAAAGGTTTCCTCTTGTGCCAAAGTTCATAAGGAGTCTTACCATGTGTCTTAACTACTAAAACTCTGTTCTGCACATAATAGGCAGTGTTGACTGCCTCTGCCCAGAAGGTGATAGGCAGTTTAGAGTCAGACAACATAGTTCTTGCAGCTTCAATTAGGGTCCTGTTTCTCCTTTCAGTAACTCCATTTTGTTGAGGAGTTCTGGGAGCACTATATTGTCTTGTAATACCCTATTCATCACAAATTGTATCAAGTATTTGATTTTTGAATTCAGTACCTTGATCACATCTTATGGTTTTGACCTTCTGATCACATTGATTCTCAATCTTTAAGATGAAATTCTTCAAAATCTCAGGAGTCTCATCCTTAGTTCTAAGGAAGAAGACCCATGTGAATCTTGTAAAGTCATCTGTGATCACCAGACAGTAAGAGGTCCTTCCTAAACTCATTACATTGGTGGGGCCAAAGAGATCCATATGTAATAAATGTAGGGGTGTATTGATGGAATTTCTTTCCTTAGGCTTGTGAGATACCTTGTGTTGCTTCCCTTTCAGGCATGCAACACAATGATCATCACTTGTAAACTCTCTTTTTGGTATTCCAATTACCAAACCATTCTTAATCAATTTATTCATGTTCTTAAAGTTTACATGGCATATTCTTTATGCCAAAGGAAAGATTCATCACTATTAGCTTTAGATAGAAAGCATGAAACTTCTCCTAAAGGAGATGTTTCTTCCAAATCCATCTTGTACATGTTCCCTTTCCTGGGGGCTATGAGTAGGATGAGCTCATGAGGAATGACCACCCCGGGCTTGAGAACAATGCACTCATGCTCAGTAAACAGCATGTTATGACTCTGATCACAAAATTGAGATACACTCAAAAGATTGTACCCAAGCTCCTTGACAAAGTTTACCTTATCAATGCTGAGCTTACCATTTGTGACCTTGCCCCTTCCAGTAATGTAACCACCTGCATCTCCTCCAAAAGCAACTGGTCCTCCATCAATTCTTTCAAATTTTTGGAGTAGTGACCTATTTCCTATCATGTGCCTGGAACAACCACTGTCAATGATCCATACATTTTTGTTTGTCTGTAGCTGTTCCTGCATAAAGAGATAGCTAGTTACATTTGGAAACCCAAGCCTCATTGGTCTTGGGCTCATTCAAAACAGTTGAAGACAATGCAACAGTAATAGATCCTATGGTTATGCTTTGAGGATCTTAAGCTGTTGTTGATGAAGAACCTTTAGTCTTTTGGTCTTTCTTTGACTTTCACACCACCTTTGGAAGTTTAGACTTGACCTTCAATACCTCAGAAGCTTTTGAGACTTTAGAAGTTTTGATGACGGGTCCTTCGGAAGATCTTGCCTTTACTACAGCAAGCTTCAGTACTTCTGAAGCATTCCTTTCTTCAGAGACCAAATTTTCTTCCGAAGGCAGTTTTCCACTTGCCTTCTTCTTTATCTTGGAATTATTTGAAGTCTCTTTGTTTATCATGTGAAAAGTACCCTTAGGATTGTATGGACAATCCTTGGCCAAATGACAGGTACTCTCACACATGACACACATCAGATTCTTCTTTCCAAGAGTCTTCTTCATGGAAGTGCACTTACTTTTGTCACATCCCCTTTCCATCTTCACCTTTGCAGGAGCTGAGACAGTTCTTTTGGGTTGAGAACCGTTCTTGGAGTTGGATGGTCCAGGTTGTGTAGCAGTAACACACAACAGATCTGTCTTCTTCTTGTTGTTGAGATGAGTTGTACATGAACCAGAATTCATGTCATCAGTCTTAACTACTTCAAACGCTGTAGAAATGAAGACTTGTTTCTGCTTAGAGTCAAAAGTAGCCTTGATCTCTTGAGCCTTCCTTGATTTTCTTTTGGCTTTCCTGACCAAGTTCTTTCTCCTTGACTTGGTCATCCCAACAACTTTACTCTCCGCAGAGGAATGGTGACCCTTCTCAGTGTGCTTTTCTTCACTCAAACCAAAGTCATTCTTCACCAACTCGTCTTCATCCTCTTCAGTCAAATGATCTATAAGAGGAAGCTCATCTTCACAAGTTCCACACCTAGGAGATCTTACAGACAAGATGGTGTATGGAGGAGCTATCTCACTAGAT
Organism: Flaveria linearis; assembly: GCA_024085815.1. Lineage (NCBI taxonomy): Eukaryota > Viridiplantae > Streptophyta > Magnoliopsida > Asterales > Asteraceae > Flaveria > Flaveria linearis. The sequence continues at coordinate 35,076,898 of CM044009.1, read as the reverse complement.
CCTAGTCCCTGCTTGTTCTGATAATACACTTTTGCATGCAAGGATGAGGATATTATGTTCTTGAAGGTATCTTCTTCAAGAACACAATTTTCTACCTTAGCTTTGCTGATTACAAGCTCAGCTTGGCATTTAGTTAACTTAGCTATGAGATCTTTGATCTAAGTACTGTAATTTGTTACTTCATGTTTAAGAGTTGAAATGGTTTTCTCTAAATCTTTTATTTTAAGTTTATAATCATTTTCAGCTCTTTTAAAATCAGCTTTCAAGATGTTTAAGGACTCAAGGTCAGATCTCAGCTCTAAGTTATATGACCTGTATCTGTTAACTTTAGCAATGCATTCAGAAGAGCAAAGATTTTCCAATACCTTGGTTTCATCATGATCTGCCATAAGAGCTTGGTTTGGAGATGCATCTTCTGTCTGAAAGCTCCAGTCAAAGCCTCCCTCTTCAACATCAACTGTAGCCTGTTGTTTTGGGTTCTCATTCTGGTGAACTTTCTCAGTGTAGTTTGGTCTGGTTTGTGTCTGGCCACCATTTGTTCTTGGTGCCTTAAACTCTCTTGCAAAGTGCCCCATCTAGTTACAGTTGTAGCACTTTACCTTACTCTTGTCTAGCCCAAACTTTCCACTGGATGTATTGCTTGGAAATCTTCTCCCAGTTCTCTTGTAGAACTTCTTGGCCCTGTGAGTGAGAAGAGCCATTTGCTGAACTATCTCCATATACTCCAGATCATCTGGATGGATACAGTCCAAGTCTTCAAGAGTGAAGAGAAGGTTGCCAAAGGTTTTATCAGCTGAGACAAATGCATGAGAAGAACTTGTCTCTTGGAAGGGACTTCCTTAAGTGTAGCTTTCTCTTGGTGTCTCTGGAAGAGTGATGAAAGGCCCCTTCTGTGAGATGTCAGGGTAGCATAACAACTGATGTTGTGTTCAGTGCATTCCCTTTCATTCACATGAAGAGCTGAACTCAGTTGGTTAGTGGGGTTTCCAGAGGGATTTTGCATGTTCATCTCCATCTGGAATGCACTCAGGATACCATACAACTCTGTAAGAGTAAGAGTTTTAAGATCCGAGGTTCTCTTGATCACAACACAATAATGTGTCCATAGTTTAGGAAGAGAAGACATGAACTTCCTTACTATGTCCCTGTTCTCAAGAGTTACTCCAATATCCACTAGAGTCTCCACTTTCTCAACATACGTGAAGTACTGTTGAGTCAGTGTCTCACCTGCCTTGAAGGTGAAGTTTTCAAACTGCTGCTTCAAGAGATCCTTCTTGTTCTTTTTAGTTTCCTTTGATCCTTCATACATGAGCTTCAGTGCTTCCCATAGATCTTTAGCTGTCTTGCACTTCTTGAAGCCTCTGTAGATGGAGTTTGAAAGAGCAGTCTGAAGACAAGTCATGGCCCTTTGATCAAGCTCTATTCTTTTCCTGTCTTCTTCTGAGTAATCATCTACATCTTCAGGGATGATACGATTACCACTAGCAGAAGGAGTGCTTGGTATGAAGGGACCATTGATAACTGAGTCCCACATCCTTGAATCTTGACACTTGATGAAGCCTTCCATTCTTGTACACCATGTGTCAAAATCTTCAGGAGTGATCAGTGGGGACTTGGTCATAGTACCAGTTTCCATATCAGCTTTAGAAAGAGCTGCCATTTGAGTTGTTAAGTATTTTGTGTGTGTGAGGGATCTTAAGATCGTGAGATCTTATATCAAGAGCCTGGAACGCTCTGATACCAAATGCAGGACCGGGTGAAGGGTTTAGCACTTTTACAACACAACAACACAATGAGGAGAGTGTATTAGAACACTTAACAGATCAAATGGGGAACCGGTTAGGATGATGCTAAGAACACAAAAGTAACTTCAGAAAGAAAGAACAAGATAACAACAGTAGTGGTCAGTTTTCAAGGATGTTGTATATTGCTTCTCAAATTCAAGTTACAAGTATTCAGCATGCATACATTACAAGACTTTGAGATACTATATAATACAACCTACAGACGACCATACTTTGAAGGCCAACTGGATACATGAATTAGACAACACAATCCATGTAGAATCAAAAGGCAGATTGCCTTTTGGCTAGTGACTATGACATGCCATAGCTCACATCCTAATATATTACAAAAAGGATAAAGGTAAAAAAAGTAGAAAGGTTTGACCCAAGACCTCAATGTACAGTTTTCTTAAAGCATGGACCTTTTCACCAACTCATATAAGTTGGTGACCAACCAGAGTGGGCAGCGGCAAAGTGGTTCAGCTTTATCAGAAAAGGTACATCAGATAAAAGCATGTGTGATAAAAGTCTTTGGAAGAATCTGTCTTGGTTTCTTGGCTTCAGAAGACTTTGTCTTGAAGCTAAGGAAGACTTCATTTCTGGCTTCAGAAGATATTGGTCTTGGCTACAAAAGATTTTACACTTGGAATGTTTCTTAAGTGGTGTAAAACTTTCGTAGCATTACTACTTCATGTTCTGTGCAGCATGCAGGAAGATCATTTGCATAAAACTACTGAATGAAGAACTGGCATAACAACTGAAGAAGGACTAGCATAACTGCTGAAGAATACTTCTTTAGCTGTTGTAATAACTACTGAAAGAAGATCATCACAATTACTGAAGAGTAATTCTTCAGTTGTTGTGACAACTACTGAACAGGATCATCACAACTACTGAAGAGTACTTCTTCAGTTGTTGTGATAACTACTGAAAACTGTCTTCAGACTTTGTCTTCAGACTTTGTCTCCAGTTGATATTTTTAGATGTTGTCTTCAGTTGTTGTCTTCAGCTGATGTCTTCAGCTGTTGTGATCAGCTGATGTCTTCAGCTGATGTCTTCAGCTGATGTCTTCAGCTGATATCTTCAGCTGATGTCTTCAGCTGTTGTCTTCAGCTGTTACCTTCAGCTGTTGTCTTTAGCTGATGTCTTCAGCTATTGTGATCAACTATTTCTTTCAGCTGTTATGATCAGCTGATGTCTTCAGCTGATGTGATCAGCTGTTGTCTTCAGCTGTTGTGATCAGCTAATGTTTTCATCAGTAGATAGTTATGAGAGTGTTTTTGGCTGCATCAGACTTCTAGGAATCCTTACATATCATCATCCGGGGAATCAACCGTGTCGTATCTGCACTTTATGCGGTAAATATGGTCATTTGGTGGCGACTTGCCACCGTGCACCTAACAATGCCGCCGTGGTCACAAATCATTTTTTCTACAAATGTGGGGAACCTGGTCACTTCCGCCCACAATGCCCTCGTCTTGTGGGTAACGTTCTACAAGCCCGAGGCCGTGCTTTCAACATCAACGCTAACCAAGCACAAGCAAACAACGATATGGTGAATGGTATGTTAACTTACTTTTAACTTTCGTGATACGAATCTTTTCATACATTACCTGTATCGTTAAATACCTTAAAAATTGAACAGGTATGTTTCTTATTAATAAGACGTATGCCTATGTTCTGTTTGATTCTGGAGCCGATAAGATTTTTGTTTCATTAGAGTTTGAACCCATACTTGCTAAGTCACCAACGAAACTAGAAGGACCTCTCACCATTGAAGTTGCCGATGGAGAGCCGATCACCATGGATGTCGTTATCCGTGATTGCATCCTAAGTCTTGACGCGCACGATTTTCTTATCGATCTTATACCTATGAAACTTGGTAGCGTTGACGTCATCATTGGTATGGATTGGTTAGCCTAACACCATGCCGAGATCGTTTGTTTCAAGAAGTGCATCCGTATACCGTCACCATCTGGGGATACTTTGAAGGTGTTTGGCGAAAAATCTTCCAAAGGCTTAAACTCATGTCTTGCACTCAAGCCTGAAAGTGCTTAAGCAAGAAGTATATGGCCTTCTTGGCTTACATGGTCAACACAAAAGTCAAAGGGAAAGAACTTAAGGATGTCCCTATCGTACGAGAATTTCTTGAAGTATTTCCCGATGACCTTAGTGGTTTACCTCCCGTGCGTGAATTCGAGTTTAAAATTGACTTGATACCGGGAGCAAACCCGTGGCTAAGTCACCATATCGGCTTGCACCATCGGAAATGCAAGAACTCTCTAGTCAACTTCAAGAGCTAACCGAGAAGGGTTTCATTCGTCCTAGTTCTTCACCTTGGGGTGCACCTGTCCTCTTCGTGAAGAAGAAAGATGGATCATTTCGTATGTGCATCGACTATCGTGAGCTTAACAAGCTTACCATCAAGAACCGCTATCCTCTTCCTCGCATCGATGACTTGTTTGATCAACTTCAAGGAGCTACTATATTCTCGAAGATTGATCTACGTTCTGGATATCATCAATTACGAGTCCATGATGATGACATCCCAAAGACCGCGTTCCGTACTCGTTATGGACACTATGAGTTTATGGTGATGCCTTTTGGCTTAACTAATGCTCCTGCTGTCTTCATGGATCTCATGAACCGAGTATGCAAGCCTTATCTAGATAAATTTGTGATCGTATTCATTGATGACATACTTATGTACTCCAAGACCAACACCGAGCATAAACTGCATTTGCGACAAGTTCTTGAGTTGTTGAAGAAAGAACAATTGTAAGCGAAGTTCTCGAAGTGTGACTTCTGGCTCGAGGAAGTTCAATTTCTAGGACGCGTGGTGAATAGCCAAGGAATTCACGTTGACCCTGCAAAGGTGGAAGCTGTGAAAAATTGTTGTGTTCCCACGACTCCGACCAAGATTCATTCTTTCCTTGGTCTTGCTGGTTATTACCGGCGATTCATCGCCAACTTTTCAAGGATCGCAAAGCCGCTCACTTCCTTGACACAAAAGAATAAACCATTTGAGTGGGGGCCCGAGCAAGAAAAAGCTTTTAAAGCGTTAAAGCACAAACTGTGCAATGCTCCTATCTTGACCATACCCGATGGAAAAGATGATTTCACCGTATATTGTGATGCATCAAAACAAGGCCTTGGTTGTGTTCTTATGCAATGAGGAAAGGTCATAGCTTATGCATCGAGACTATTGAAGGGTCACGAGGTGAATTACACAACACACGATCTCGAGCTTGGTGCTGTTGTTTTTGCTTTGAAGATTTAGAGACACTACCTGTATGGTACGCATGCATAGTATACACCGATCACAAAAGCCTTCAACATGTTTTTAATCAAAAAGATCTCAATATGAGACAACGTCGTTGGGTGGAGTTGATTAGTGACTACGATTGTGATATTCGTTATCATCCTGGTAAAGCCAACGTTGTGGCCGATGTAAGTCGAAATGTCCATAACAAGATGACCTCATTCCAAGAAATTCACGATCGATGACAATGGTTTGATACTTTGAGAGAATTCGATACTAAAATTCGACTAGATGTCACCGAGGCTACTGTACTACTACAAAACTTGAGAATAGATAGTGACATCGAGTCTAGTATCTTGGAGGCTCAACAAATAGTTCAACGAGAAGGGAGAATGAAGGATGAACTGAAGCATAACCTTCTAACTCAATTGGAGACGAAACCTAATGGGTTGATGTATTTCGCGAACCGAATTTGGGTTCTAAATCGTGATAATCTTCGTACTCTTGTCATGAATGAAGCTCATCAAACTCGTTATTCTATTCATCCTGGCTCCGATAAGATGTACATGGACCTGCGTGGTCAATATTGGTGGCCCAGAATGAAGAAAGACATAGCGACTTATGTAGCTAAGTGCCTCACGTGTACGAAGGTTAAAGCCGAACATCAACGTCCAAGTGGATTACTTGAACAACCCGAGATTCCTATGTGGAAGTGGGAACATATATCTATGGACTTCATAACTAAGCTACCCCGAACCTCTCGAGGACATGATAGCATATGGGTGATCATCGACCGATTGACCAAGTCGGCACATTTTATACCCATACGTGACATTTACAAGACATCAAGGTTGGCTCGTATATACGTTGATGAAATTATAAGTCGTCATGGGGTACTTCTGCACATCATATCAGACCGAGACGCACGTTTCACTTCGCACTTTTGGTCGTCGATGCAAGAACTCTGTGGTACTCAATTGGATCTAAGCACGGTTTACCATCCCCAAACTGATGGTCAAACCGAGCGAACGATCCAAACCTTGGAGGATTTGTTACGTCTGTGTGTCCTTGACTTTGGTGGTGATTGGGATACGCATCTACCGCTCGCGGAATTTTCGTATAACAATAGTTATCACTCGAGTATCAAGATGGCACCGTTCGAAGCGCTTTATGGTCGTAAATGTCGTTCACCAATCTGCTGGACTGACATTGGTGAAAACTCCATCACTGGTCCTGAACTTATACAAGAGACGACCGATAAAGTTTCTATCATCCGAAAGAACCTTGAAGTGGCAAGAAGTCGACAAAAGAGCTATGCCGATAAGCGACGTAAGCCATTGGAATTTCAATTGGGGAGACTTCTTAAGGTTTCACCGTGGAAGGGTGTCGTTCGCTTTGGAAAGAAGGGTAAACTGGCTCCAAGATTTGTAGGACCTTTCAAGATTCTGAAAAGGATTGGGAAAGTGGCTTACAAACTGGAATTACCTTCCGACCTTAGCGGAGTTCATCTTGTGTTCCATGTCTCGAATTTGAGGAAGTGTCTGGCTGACGAAGGTCTGCATGTCCCGTTGGATGACATCCAGATCGACGAGACATTACACTTTGTCGAGAAACCTGTTGAAGTTATGGATCGCATTATGAAGAAAACTAGAACCACCACTACCCCAATCGTCAAGGTACGCTGGAAAAATAAGCGTGGCGCTGAATTTACCTGGGAACGTGAGGAGCATATGAAGAAGAAATACCCGTCTTTATTTGTATAGTTTCATTCTTAATTTCAGGACGAAATTCTTTTCAGTTGTGGAGACTGTAACATCTCGTGTTTTCGTTAAATAAAGTTAACCTCGATTAATTCTTGTATGGACCGATCTGTCATTTAATAAAACTTTGAGGACTTGTTATGTTATTTTTAGATCTTTAATGCATAAACAATTGTTTAATCGAACATAAAATAATAATAATGATAATAATACAATCAATGATAATAATAATATTAAATAATATTCTTAATCTTGTAATAATATAAATTTTATCATGTTAAAACTTGAAATTTCTTAGTTCTTACATAAAATGTTAACATTAATAATCACAGGGACTAAAATGTAACTTATATTGAAACAAAAACCCAAACTTTGGGTCGAAATAGAACAAAGGTAAACTGCAGGGACCAAAGTTGTAAAGTGGCAAAAGTTTAACCCAAACCACCCCCTTATCCCGTTTTTTCCGGCCAGCCGCCGGCCATCGCCGGCCGCGGCTCCGGCCACCATTGAAACCGCGTTTTCAATGCGATTTTTAATCCAAAACCGTTTTCAATCGATTCAGGAACATGATTCGAACTCTTAATGCATTTTAATTTTGTTTAATCAATGGTTACAAACACGATTCGATTGAATAACCGAAACCTTTTAATCTAGTAGCCGTTCGACAATTAAAACCTAATAATAATCAAATTAAGGGACCCATAATCGAACGTTTAACCAGTCCAAAGCTATTACCAAACCCAATTGCACCTGAAACAAACTTAATCATAGAATTCCAATTATCATCTTCATCGCCGACCTGTATCAAGTGTTCATCACCTTCTACCCGATTACACTCGAAATTAACATAGGGCTTTTGATCACCGAGACCCTTAGAAGCTTTCTGTACAACGGATTTGATTATCATCCACGTTTACATCTAGTTTGCACATCTACTCGGCCGCGACCTGTTCTTCGTTGGGTTCATCTCCAATCCATCATGATACGGGTAATTAAACACATACATAAATTCGTTTTAACATGGGGAACAAAAGCCCCATGATTATAATCATAAACCGAATCGATTTGATGTTCAATTTGATCCAATATCATTCTAGGGTTTTCAGATTTAGGGATAATTATTTGTTTGTGTTTAAAAGGCTTAAAAACCTAGAGAAACCGCGGCTGAGAGCCTTGGTTCACTGGTTAGACACATGCACTCCCACCTTGAGGTCCAGGGTTCGAACCCGGGCACCCTCAAACCTTTTTTTTGGGCTTTCCAGCCTTTAAAAAAATAACAGAAAATTTCTAAAAAATTATAAAACGTTTTTGTAAACTTCGTATATTTTTAAAATCAACAAATTATTTTCTGCAATTTTCCTTTAAATTTAAATAATTATAATACAATATAGCAAGGATTATTTTTAGTTATTTCTTATAAAATGGACATTAAATTATGGTTTAAACAAATGAATTATTATTGGTCCAAACGTTACTTTTAATTATAGTTTAATCCTGTTATTAAAAATAATTATAGATACTATTTACACTTATATATTTAATTTTACCCGTTCCTATAAATATTTTAATTACGTTAAATTATCTAAATGAAATAATATTTTTCATGGAATTAAAATATAAGTGATTCTATTATTAAATTTTACTTATATATATATTTAAAAAAACCCAAATCTCTATTTGAAACCCTAGTTCACATTTAATCATTAATCTTATTATTAAACTTAAATCTTTTAATATATATGTTAGGTATCTTGTAAAAGGAATCGTTGGAGCACCGTTTAAATTCTTGTTATCATCTTATATTGATCATGTGAGTTTCCTTGCCCCCTTTTATGTTTTCCACACTAATTTAGGGTGAAACATGATTACTTATACATAATGCACTTGTAAACGTTTAGACTTGTAAAGCACTTGCAATTCACACTCTTATTTGTCATGGTTATTTGTGTGTTGTAAGTGTTTATATAAACTATATGTGTTGATTTCTATGAAGTGTTATTTAATGTGCCATGTTGACTGGTAATGTGGATGATATAACGTAAAGTATTACTTATGATAAAGTGGAACATTATATAATAAAAGAATGATAATGAAACCTAATAAATGTACCCTAGGCCCGTACGATGATGAAAAGTCTTTCAAGCAACATGTATGGAGGTTCACAACCAATGGGTTGTTAGCTCAATTGTGTGCGGCTTTAATAGCCCATGAGGATGCACACTAGGGGTCTAATCGTTGTGATTGACCATGATGATGATAGACCTATATTCATGAGCAGGCTTCGTGCCTTGCAGTGCGGGTCAACTGTCGGGGGTTAGCTACCGCGTTTATGTGTACCGACAGGGATCGATATTCGTTGTCGATAAACAGGGGCTCTTACTTTGTGCAATCTCTTTTAAGATGAAGTGAAAGATAATGAAATAATGAAAGATAATGAGCATGCTTATTAAGGCGCAAGAAATGTTATGTATTATGATGTATGCATGTTCAGTAGAAGAATGATAAAATTTATATTTTATTATATCAGTTAAAACTAGAACTTGCTTGGCAATGCTGACTTTGTATGCATATTAGTTGCAGGTAATGACGATTGCTGAGGATGGCACGGAGATAGAGCTACTTGGAAAATAAAGACTGGCATCCACGTTTATGGAAAATATATTACGAATTTCGAGGGATAAAACGTAAATGTTTTAATAAAAACGTTTATTTTACTATTAGATTATGTAAGCAAATGAATGTTTAAATATTTTTTATGCAAAGATTATATATGAACTGATTTTATGAGATGATGGACCAATTGTGAGGTTTCCCGGGAACGGGGTCGTACAAGTTGGTATCAGATCCAAAGTTGGGACCAAGTGAAGGGATGCCAGCCCAAGTAGCAACGTTCCATCAGGTAAAAGTTTTTAAGTAAACCGGTATTATATGCGTGTGCTACTTGTTTATATGTGCTTAGTAGATTTGAATACCGACGTGAATTGGGATAGGGAATGTTTAGAGCATGAAAAGTAATGTAAGTAGTTAATTGCAACTAGCCACTATAGTTGAAAACTTACAATACTCGTCATGATCTGGGCTATTGCCTTGAACGATAATGTTAGTATTCCGAATCTTATAGGTGTTGGGTTTGTTAGAACATGTACATAGTTTAATCATTTAAACATTGTGAAAAACGCAGCGGAAATGTACTTTATAACATGGTTTATAAACTGAAAATTCAGGTTCTATTTTGATGTTATAAGTTACAAACAAACCCAAGAACAAAGGATCTTTTATATGTGAATAAAACTAGCTATGAAAACCCAAAGTACATATTATGGACAGCCATAAAGTGAGCTGCCATAAACTACCTTTCAGCAGCAAATGTGACAAAATGGAAGACGATATAGACCAAGAAGAATGACCAAGGCACCAAAGGAGGTCCTCTCAAGCTTGTATACCCCAAGCACTTCAGCAAACACCTACTTGTTAGGTAGTAAGGCACCAAGATGAGCTCCCTCTTGAACAATCCGAATCAACCAAGAGGATGTTGAAAAGCAGCCAAGAAATCCGAAATTTTCAGCTCTTTTTTTCCTTCTTTGAATCCGAAAATCATAAGGTGTTTAGAGAGAGTTCTTGCTTTGCATGTATGGGAGAAAATGTGAAGTTATGGATGAGTGCTAGAGGAGTGAATGTCTTGCAAAGACCAAGACTAAAAGGGGAGTTCCAATGCCCCCATATGGGCGGCCGAAACATGTTCAAAAAGGGTTCCCCTTTTGAAATTTTTATTAAAATTACACTCCTTAAATCCATAGTTTATAAAATTAAAACAAATTTTAATTTTATAACATCAACACACTTTTATCTGTTATTTTTTAACCAATTTAAATAACAAATAAATAATATCTCATCAACAAATTATCCATATAATGTTGTTATTTTACAAAAGCAGAGTTTTAGAAAACCAATTTTCTAAATTGGTGTCAATATTTATTTGTATGATCTCATCAACAAATAAACATATATTGGTGTTTGTTTAGCTTGTTATTGGGTATGACCCGACTTGGATCATAACGTACTAACCACATCAATCTTGTATGTGTCTTGGGCATATAAGATCCAACAATCTCTCACTTGCACAAGATTCATAGAAGATTGATGCAAGCAGTAAATACCACCTAACAACGGTTTACTACCCTTAATACGTATGACTAAGTGCCATTCAATAACATCATCCTCTTCAAGTACCATACTTGAAATGTTTTAGGTAAATCAATCATCTATCCTTTTGTCACAGATGTCATGTTAAATCCCAGAGACAGAGTGATCATTCTCCATTGATTTAACTTTATCAGGCCTTAGACATCTTACTCTCAACGAATAAGAGGGACAAATCCCATCTTGACTACATACGTGTCTTACAATTTCCTTATATCATACCTGAACTCAGACTTATATACTGCCATATTTTAGAATAGCAAAGAACTGAGCCAAAGTATGATATTTGGTAAATATCAAGACCCAATATGTATCTCAGGTCAGAGGATACCAATTGATATTCCTCTTTACTCAAAATTACTTATGATCAATCAGGAAGATTCCATGTAGTAATATTTGAGATGCAGGTCAGTCCAATATTTGCATCCCACAAATATCTATGAACTTTGGCAGTAACCAATTGCTCTATATTCATCCTTATGAATATCCACCAATCCAAATTCATAATAATCTTACCCTCATACTTGTTCCCACAAGTATGAACGACTACGGACATTTAGAGTAAACAATTTACCCATGGAATAAACATGCTAAATTGGAACATTTATTGAAATATTATAACCAAATAATTTTATTCAAGTAATAAGAGAGTTCCAAATATCCAAATACAAAATTATAGATCAAATCCAATCACTAGAATATCGAAGTCCCATGGCGCAGGTATGACCTTCATGCTTTGCGTTTTCTAGGAGCTTCATGAAAGGATCCGCAATATTTTGTTCTGTGTGAACTTTGCGAATACATATCTTTCCTTTCTTAACTTCATCTCGTATGTAGTTGAATCTCCGCTCAATGTGCCTAGTCTTTTGATGAGCACGAGGTTCCTTGATTTGAGCAATCGCACCCTCGTTATCACAAAAGATCTCTAGGGGTCCTGAATGGAAGGGACAACCCCTAGATCAGCAATGAATTTCTTCAACCATGCAACCTCTTGAGGTGCCAGTGAGGCGGCGACGTATTCCGATTCTATAGTAGATAAAGCCACCACATCATGTTTAGAGCTCTTCCAAGAGACCGCTCCTCCATTCAGAATGAAAATATATCCCGATTGTGATCGTGAATCATCACAATCGGTTTGGAAACTTGCATCCATGTAACCTTTTACAACGAGTTCCACATCACCAGATCCATAAATTAGGAACATCTATATGTAACAAAGGGAACATATTATCTACTTTCAAATAGAAACCAAAACTGAACATGAAAATAAACAAATTACCTTTAAAATCGATACACTCTTGCAAATAATGCATCCATAATGCTCAACCTTTAATAAGCACTAGACTACGGATACGAGTTGTGCAGGATCAAAAACCACTCGTATTCACTCAATACGAGTTGTGAAAATTATAACCATATAATTAAGTCAAATAACATGAGTTCCAATATCCAAATACAAAATTTGATCAAGTCCAATCACTAGAATATCGAAGTCCTAAGGCACAAGTATGACTTTCATGCTTTGACCTATCTAGGAGCTTCGTGAATGGATCCGCAATGTTTTGATCGGTGTGAACTTTGCGAATACATATCTTTCCCTTTTCAACTTCATCCCTTATGTAGTTGAACCTCCGTTCAATGTGCCGAGTCTTTTGATGTGCACGAGGTTCCTTGATTTGAGCAATCGCACCTCGTTATCACAAAAGATCTCTAGGGGGTCTTGAATGGTAGCAACGACCCCTAGATCAGCAATGAACTTCCTAAGCCACGCAACTTCTTGAGCTGCCAATGAAGCGATGATGTATTCTGATTCTGTTGTAGATAGTACTACTACATCTTGCTTTGAGCTCTTCCAAGAGACCGCTCCTCCATTCATAATGAAGACATATCTCGACTGTGATAGAGAATCATCTCGATCAGTTTGGAAACTCGCATCCGTGTAATACTTTACAACGAGCTCCTCCTCACCAGATCCATATATTAAGAACATATCCTTAGTGTTTCTAAGATATTTCAAAATACTCTTAACAACCATCCAATGACTGTTACCAGGATTCTGTTGATATCTACTTGTCATGCTTAGAGCACATGACACGTCCGGCCTAGTACATATCATTGCATACATGATGGATCCTATAGCAGATGCATATGGGACTCCATTCATTCTTTCTTGTTCAACCTTTGAACTAGGGCATTGAGATGAGCTCAATATAGTCCTATTTTGAATAGGTACCAAACCTTTCTTAGAATTCTCCATCTTGAACCTTTTCAAGATCTTTTCAATGTATGCACTTTGGTTTAAACCTATCAACCGTCTTGATCTATCCCTATAGATCTTTATTCCCAAATATTGGCGGCTTCACCAAGATCCTTAATGGAAAAACAGCTTCCAAGCCAGGCTTTTACACCTTCCAAGGTTGGAATGTCATTTCCAAGTAGTAAAATGTCATCGACATATAATACAAGGAAAGTAATAGTGCTCCCACTAGCTTTCTTATATACACAAGCTTCATCAGCGTTTTTGATGAAGCCAAATTTCTTTACTTCATCATCAAAATGGTGATTCCAACTTCTTGATGCTTGTTTCAATCCGTAGATTGACTTCTTTAACTTGCATACCTTGTTAGGATGTTTTGGATCGACAAAACCTTCAGGCTGTTCCATATGGACATCTTCCTCAAGATATCCATTAAGGAAAGCAGTTTTGACATCCATTTGCCAAATCTCATAGTCATAATATGCTGCTATGGCAAATAATATCCTGATAGACTTTAGCATTGTCACAGGTGAAAAAGTTTCATCATAATCAACCCCTTGAGTTTGAGTGAAACCTTTTGATACAAGTCTAGCTTTATAAGTATCCAAGTTTCCATGCATATCGATTTTCTTCTTGAAAACCCACTTACTTCCAACTACCTTGGACTTAAGAGGTGGTGTAACCAATTCCCAAACTTGGTTATCATACATGGATTGCATCTCAACGTTCATGGCTTCTTGCCATTTGTCAAAATTAGGTTTTGGCATTGCATTATGGTATGTGGTTGGTTCATCCGAATCTACCACATAGCATCCATCCATGAAAAATCGATATCTCTCAAGAGGAACACTAGTTCTACCAGATCTGCAAACGTTTTGTGTATCTTGATCATCCATATGATCATTCTCAACATCCTCATGTTGATTGCTAGTATCAACCAAATGTGTATCGTCTTGTGAATCTTGAACCTCTTCAAGTTCCACTGTTCTTCCACTAGTTTCTTCCGAAAGGAACTTAGTTTCCAAGAACTCTGCCTTTCGAGCAATAAACACTTTCTGCTCTGTTGGATCATAGAAATAATATCCAATACAATCTCTAGGATATCCAATAAAGATACACTTTGTGGATCGGGCTTCCAGTTTGTTTTGAGTGTATTGCTTAGGATAAGCCTCACACCCCCAAACTTTTAAATATGATAATGATGGAACCCTTCCATGCCATACTTCGAAAGGTGTCCTTTCCACTTTCTTGGTTGAGGCCATATTTAAAATACGGGCCGCGGAGAGCAATGCGAAACCCCAAAATGATAGAGGTAGTGTACTTCTAGCCATCATAGATCGAACCATATCCAATAGAGTCCGATTCCTCCTCTCAGACACACCATTATGTTGTGGTGTTTCAGGTGGAGTAAGTTGTGAGACAATCCCACAACTTCTAAGATACTCTTGAAATTCACTTCTTAGGTATTCACCTCCTCTATCTGTATGAAGAATCTTGACCGTTTTGTTGAGTTGATTTTCTACTTCATTCTTGAAGTTTTTGAACATTTCAAAAGATTAATGTTTGTGTCTTAACAAGTACACATACCCCTAATGACTATAGTCATCGGTAAAGGTAATGAAGTATCTTTCACCATTCCTAGTTATTGGTTTAAAAGGTCCACATACATCCGAATGTATGATCCCTAATAAATCTTTTGCCCTTTCATTAGTCCCACTAAAAGGGGCCTTTGTCATTTTACCTTGTAAACAAGACTCGCATACATCAAATGAATCATTTTTATTAGTTTTCAAAAGACCATTCTTTTGAAGTTTTTGCATACAATTCTTGTTTATGTGACCAAGGCGACAATGCCAAAGATAGGAATCACTCAAATCAAATTTGAGCCTTTTGGTGGTTGCTTGGTACATTGAGCTATCATATGTTGTGTTATCATGAACCAATTCATAAATACCATTACAAGGTATAGCCTTAAAATAAAACACATGATTTAAAGAAACATGAATATCATTGTCAACAAACTTGAAATCATAATCATATTGTCTTAAACGGGAAACAGAAATAGTGTTCCTAGTCAAACTAGGAGCATACAAAACATTCTTTAAAATAACTTCTAAACCACTTGGAAGCTTCAAAATGTAGTCTCCATGGGCTTCCACATGAACCTTTGCACCATTTCCCATGAAGAGACTAATTTCCCCTTTTGCATAATGCTCACTTCTTTTGAACCCCTGCAACAAATTGCAAATATGAGTTCCACATCCGGTATCCAATACCCATGTGTTAGAAGAAATAACATTTAGCTCAACATGTATCATAAAGATTGTACCTGTGGTTTGGCCCGCATCCCTCTTCGATCTCAACTCTTTGAGATAGACCGGGCAATTGCATTTCCAATGGCCTACCTCACCACACTCAAAACATGGGTCTTCATAAGCAACCTGTTGCTTCTTTTCTTTCGGTTTGGGCGGTTCCACTTTAGCTTTACCCTTACCCTTCCCCTTGACGTGCCCCTTCCCTTTGGCAACACTTGCCCTAGGGTCGGGGAGGTTCCTTTTCCTACTACCTCCTTCATTGATCGTAAGGACCGGTAGAACCTTTATACCTATGCCCGCCTTGGCTGTTTTAAGCATTGAATGAAGCTCACCAATGCTCTTGTCCTATCCATTCATGTTATAGTTCATAACAAAGCTATCAAACTTCTTGGATAGGGAGTTGAGGATCAAATCCGTTGTCAAGTTGTTGTACACACGATAGTTAAGCCTTTCAAGGCGATCAATGTGGCTCTTCATCTTAAGAACGTAAGATGATACCGATTAGGTCTCGTCCATCCGACATGCATGGAGTGCTCGAACCGTTTCGAAGCACTCCACCCTTGATTGTTGTTGGAACATTTTGTTCAATTGGGTGATCATGTCATAGGCATTGTGGTTCTCAAAGTCCTTTTGTAAATCGGGAATCATACTCGCTAGCATGAGACATGAGACTTGCACTGAGTCCTCGGTGTACTTGACCCACTCGGTAAAGGCCTCTACGTCATTCTCATCGGGTTGATCGGGAATGGGATCGTCTAACACATAGGACTTCTTTTCTTGCTTGAGAATGATTCTCAAGTTTCGGTACCAGTCCATGAAGTTGCCATGATTTAGACGTTCCTTTTCAAAGATAGTTCTTAGTGATAGGTTATGGACGGTCGGGATTGAGTTGTTGTCGTTAGCCATATACAATTTTACAAAGTTCAATTTTTAGTATTTTTGATATCAAAGTATTTTAATTATTAATACCCTTTTATGTCTCATAGACAATTAATAATTAAAATCTAGAATCCAACGTTATATTTAAAAATCAGTTAGGTGATCTTTATTCCTTTATTTAAATTAACAAGGTAGTCAACGTTTGACAATTGTAACCTATTATAATTTCTAGTTGTATTGGGATTGGTTTAAACATTTTATGTTTTGTTTGGCATGTTTATCCCATCAACACCGTTTGTACGTCATGTTTCGGTGATCCTAATGCATGATTTCCAAATCAAGTCGTCCTACTTAGACACACGTGTGATTTTACAAATATAAGTGGTTAGGTGACCTTTATTCCACAAATATGGTAATTTCACCTCAACTTCACAAGTTTCTACATTTATTGTTAGGTGACCTTTATCCCATAAATAAGTTGCAAGTGAATTGAGTGTTGTTAAAAGGATGGTGTTACACTTGTTTTGGAAAGGGTTTTGTAGTTTCTAAAATTCTAGTTTTTAGAAAAATCCTTTTAGCATTCAAATGCATGGTATTTTATGAAAAACTATTTTCATGATTCCTTTTAACAAAAATCATTTTTATTAAATCATTAACCCTTAATAAACTTATTTTATTAATTCCTTTAATGATAGAACCAATTTTATGCTTGTTTTAATTTTAGTTTTTTAACTAGTTTATCTATTTTCAATTAAAATGTCAAACTCAACCAAACAACCAAATAATCAACCAAACATAAAACATAAGTGCATAACCATAGCCAACTATTTTGATCACACTTGCTTGCCATAACAAGTGTGTCAAGAGGTCACCTCTAGGGTAAAAACATGACACAATGTTGTGTTGATGAACTCCCACTTGAACTTGCATCCAAATGCTTCAACTATTCCTTTTGTGTTGTGATTCCACCACCATCTTTAGGCACCTTCTTTGTCTTACAAATCAGCCCCAAAATGCTTGTTACATAGAAAAAATCCTAATACATTTTTTCTAGGAAAATAAAGTGCAAACAAATCTATTTATTGCATACCAAATGAAACAAATACATTACATAGCCTTTATTACAATCACAAACAATCAAACACAAGGTCATGGCTAGGTTTTATGCACTAAAAACACATCCAAATACGTATACAAAATTCGTGAATGGCAGCCCCTTTTGAACCCAAATTCTCGGCCAAAACAAACCAAGAACAAGTGGGTTTTTGTCCAAACAAACAAACCATCTCATGACTTTAATTTTTCAAGATCCTTACATGCATATAAAAGTAATATCTTGAAAAACAAAGGGACTTCCATGTGTGAAATTTTCAGCCCACTTTTATTAAAAAAGGACCCGAAAATTTCAAATTTTGAAGCATGTATCCATATAACCGGCTCTTGATGCCATTGTTGAGTTTTGTAGTTGTTTACCAAAGTCATATTAACCATTTAACATGAAAAACGCAGCGGAGTTTATATCAAAAAAACATTTTGATATTAGTTAGTTTATGTATCATATACACTAGTTAAAACAAAACCCAAGACAAGGATCTATTTATATGGAAGAACATACTATCAAAAACATAAGAAACACATAAACTACCTCTTAAAACCGTGGATATGGAGGTGTAGATGATGATGTTTGAAAGCTTAATCTTCAACCAAGAAGACATCAAGTAAGTGATACCCCAAGCCACCAACAAACCCCTTTGAATGCTAGGTTTCTCAACACCAAATTTCAGCAAATAAACACCTTGTTCTTTGCTGAATTTTCAGCCTTGTTCCAGCTCCAAAATCCAAAATGAGAGAGGCTAGAGAGAAAGACTTTTGCTTTTGCATGTAAGAGAGAGAGAGTGGATTGAATGGTAGAGTGTAAAATCTTCAAGTCTTGCACTTTACAAGACTAAATGGCTGGTCTATCCAAGGCCAAAGGGGCGGCCGAAATACCCACTCAAAGTGGGTTTCCCTCCCATTTCATTTTATAAAAAAATGTTACACTCTTGCCCCTTTTGTTTTTATAAAATTAAAACCCTTTTAATTTTATAACACTAATACTCTTTTATTTGTCATTGTTTAACTAACTTAAATAATTGAAACAAATAATTTCTCATGAACAACTTATCCACATAAGGTTGTTCATTTACAAAAGCAGTGATTTAGAAAACCTATTTTCTAAATTGGTGTCAATATTTATTTGTTTGATCTTATCAACGAATAAATATTTATTGGTGTTTGTTTGGCTTGTTATTGGGTATGACCCGACTTGGATCATATCACACTAGCCACATCAATTTAATATGTATCTTGGGTAGACCAAATCTTTCAGAGGATATCGGTTCTTTATGGTAAGCTTGTTCAATTCCCGATAGTCGATGCACATTCATAGGGTTCCATCCTTCTTTTAAAAAAGAGTACCGGAGCACCCCACGGTGAAACACTTGGTCGTATAAACCCCTTATCAAGTAATTCTTGGATTTGTAGCATCAGCTCTTTCATCTCGGGCGACGCAAGATAAGGTGCTTTGGCCACCTGCACGACACCAGGTACTAAATCTATCTAGAACTCAACTTTTCGGGTTAGAGGGAGTCCTGGTAGGTCTTCGGGAAACACTTCCAAGTACTCAAACACCACGGGTATATCTTCAATCTTCTGTTCCCCTTTGGCTTTCATCACATAGATTATGAACATTGTGTGTCCTTTCTTGAGGCTCTTGGCAGCCTTTAGGTGGGATATCATAGGGCATAGCGGGTGGTTTCTCTCACCATGGATCACTAACATTTCTCCATCGGCTACAGGTAGCTTAAGCAAACATTCGTCACACACGATTTCAGCCCTGTTCCTAGCCAACCACTCCATTCCCATGACTACGTCAAAACCTCCTAACTTTAAAGGCATTAGGTCTATTTTAAATGATTTTCCTTCTAGCTCTATAGTATAGTCTTTGATGATTCTGTTAGTTTCTATTACGTTAACATCAGCTAATTCTACGGTAAAGGTGTGGGTTAAAGTACAAGCAGTCAAATCAATCAAAGGCCTAAAGATAGTAGAAACAAATCTAACAGTTGCTCCAGTATCAAATAGAATGGTAGCAGGATGGTTATTTATGAGAAATGTACCGTTAACCACATCGGGTTCCTTACGAGCACCGTTCGGATCCATCACGAACACTCTTCCCTTCGGTTTGTTATGTCTGGTATCCTTGTCTCTTGCTAGCTTGGGGCATTTGTTCCTCATATGTCCTCAATCTCCAAACTCATAACATTGCTTTCCAGGTTCATAGGTACAGTCCTTAATTAGATGACCAGTTCTTTTACACCTAAAACAAGGCATGGGGTTTCATTCCTTGTGATGGTGTAGCTTGCATTTATTGCAAAAGTGGCTTGTACCTAGATATAACCTCCTAGCCTTTCCACCATGATCATTACGCCTTACACTTTCTCCAGATCTCTTGCTTGAGCTGCCACTACTGCGGACCATCTTCCTGGTGTCAAGCCATTTCCTTTTGTCATCCACCGCCTTCTTCTTGTCCTCGGCTTTTACCTGCTCAGTCCAACCGGCTCTAACTAGGTAATTGGTCAGACTACTGGTGAAATCCACTATGACTTGTAGTGTTGTAGGCCTGGAAGACCAAACCATGCCTCTAACCCTAGGATGTAATCCCCAGATGAAGCGGGCTACACCCTTGGTTTCTGGCATCACTAGCTGTGGCACCAATCGGGACAAGGCCAGGAAACGGTTAATGTACCCCATATAGTTTGGGCCTTTCATCTCCAAGCTCAGAAATTTGGCCTCAAGTTTCTCTAGTTGGTTGATCGGGCAATATTTGTTGGTAATTAGCTCCCTGAACTCAGACTAGTTCATCCGGCCAATAGCATTCCTGCCTCAGGGCTGAATGATGGTTTTCCACTATTCCAGTGCTAGTCCAAAAAGTGATTGTGAAGCAAACCTTACCATGTGCTCAAGCTTGCACTTACTGATATCTAGTACAGCCTCGATCTCATCTAGCCACCTATAGGTCTCAACTCCACATTTGCACCCTCAGTGCCATAGAAGTCTTTTGGTTTGAAAGCCATGAAGATCTTGTAGGAACATTCGTTTCTTATCCCTTTGGTGTTATCATTGTTGCCTGCATCATTCCCGGTTCCATTATTTCCCGTTGTGTTTCCTCGATCTGTGTTTTATATATGTAAAACGATAATAAAACACATATATCCAAATTTATGAATGTTACTAAAATGAGGTTTGTCAAATTTTTAAGTGAAAAGATCTGCTCTTTGACTTTTTGTGTCAATTGAAATAATATCAATAAACCCCTTTTCTTGAGTATCTCGGATTGCATGAACCCTTGTTTCAATGTGCTTGGTTCAAGTGTGATGAATTGGATTATTGGCGATTTCAATGGCAGCTTCATTATCACAAAAGAGTGGTGTATGAAGAAAATTTATGCCATAATCCATCATCTGATGTTGGATTCAAAGCACTTGACAGCAGCAGCTTGAGGCAGCAACATATTCAGCTTCACCTGTAGATAAAGATATAGTTGTCTGCTTCTTGCTTTGCTATGAAACAAGACAATCCCCAAGATACTGGCATCCACCGGTGACTGATTTCTAGTTCACCTTACAACCTTTATGATCACTGTCAGAATAGGCATGCAAATCATCCTCCTTTGGGATACCAATGACCTAAACAGGAGGACCCTTTGAGATATCAAAAGATATTGTTAACAGCCTTTTAATGAGATTCGTTCGGATTTGCTTGTAACGGGCACAGTAACACACGACAAAAGTAATGTTCGAACGACTTGCAGTGAGATACATGAGAGACCCAATCATAGATCGATAACAATGAGCATCGACGGGTTTCCCAGTATCATCCAGAGTTAAGCAAGTTTGAGCAGTGAATGGAGTAAATTCAGGAGACGCATCATCCATCTTGAATTTCTTGAGAATCTCCAGAACATACTTTTCTTTATGAATCAGAATGTCGTCAGGCTTTCGTTCAACCTGTAATCCCAAGAAAAAACATAACTCCCATATCATACTTATTTTAAAGTGATCCTTCATCACTTCTTCAAATTTTCTACACAACTTCTCATTGGTTGACCCAAAAATGATGTCATCAACCTACACTTGAACAATCAGCATTTCACCATCAACTTCTTTCTTGAATAGTGTCATATCTATGGTGCCATGAGAAAAATCTTTTCTGAGCAGATATTGTGTCAAGGTTTCATACGAGATACGAGGTGCTTGATGTAATCCATATAAGGATTTATCAAGCTTGTACACCTTATCTGGAAAATCTAGATCCTTAAAACCTGGAGGTTGAAAGACATATATCTCCTCATCAATTTTTCCATATAGAAATGCACACTTCACGTCCATTTGAAAGACCTTAAAGTTCTTATGAGCGGCGTGAGCAAGAAAGATTCTGATAGATTCAATGCGTGCAACTGGAGCAAACACTTCAGTGTAATCGATACCTTCCTCTTGAGCAAATCCCTAGACAACCAGTCTAGATCTGTTCCTGATAATGACTTCTCGATCATATGGTTTGTTTCGGAAGACCTATTTAGTTTCGATGGGAAACTTGTTTGGAGGAAGACTGACCAGTTGCCAAACCTTTAGTTTCCTGAATTGTTGAAGCTCCATTTGCATAGATTTGACCCAACATGGGTTCTGAAGTGTTGCTATGACATTTGTAGGTACAACTTGATATAAGAAACATGCATAGAGACATTCATTTATCAATCCAGATTGACTTTGTATCGTCACACCATCAGTTATGGAACCAATGATGTAGTCATGTGGATGCTCTTTTAGGGTCTTGAAATTGGTGTTAAGGGTTAATGGGTTTGATTGAGTTGAAGAGTCGGTTCGGGATGGGTAGGAAGGGGAAGATGGAGATGATTGAGAAATAGGTTGTGGTGGAGGTGTGGATGGGATGTCAGATGGATATAGTGGGTCATTTGGTGGTTATGGTTGAGGTTCGGGTTATGGGGGTGATTGTGGCTGTGGTTGTGGTTCAGGTGGAGGAATGATTTGCACTCTGGGTTGAGGAACAACATCATCGTCAAAGATTAGAAGATTGAATGATTTGAAGACAGTGTTAGAGTCATAAAACCATTCTGGGTCTGACCCCATGTTTGGTGAATTTGACTCTTACCAATCAACGTAGAAGGATTCCTACACAATGTGTGTCCTTTTATTGTACACATGATACGCCTTTTATGAGGAAGAATAGCCAACAAAGAAACATTCATCAAAAATAACACCAAACTTTGACTTCTGTGCTTGCGTATTCAACAAGGTACATGAGCAACCAAATGGTTGAAAGAAGTTAATCAAGGGTTTCCATTTATGAAGAAGCTCAGATGGAGTTTTCATCTTGTCTTTTATAATAAGAACCTTGTTCAGTACATAAGATGCACAATTAACTGCTTCCGTCTAGAAAATAATTGGAAGCTTTGACTCAATCAGCATAGTTCTTGCTGCTTCGATAAGTGTACGATTCTTTCTTTTAGCGACACCATTTTGTTGGGGTATCTTTGTCACACTAAACTGTCTGAGAATGCCCTTGCTTGCACAGAATGAGTCGAAGATGTGGTTTCTGAATTTGGTTCCATTGTCACTTCTGATGGCCATAACCTTACGTTTGATGATGGTCTCAATTGAAAGGATCAGCTGCTGCAACTCCTCTGCGGTGTCACTTTTATTTGCAAGAAATCTCACCCACGAATATCGAGAGAAATCATCTGTTGCAACCAAACAATAAGATTTTTTAGCAATAGATTTAACACTAATAGGACCAAATAAATTGGTATGCAACAATTCAAGGGATGTGAAATTGTATTTTCAAGCTTAAGCTTGTGTGGCTTTTTGTGTTGTTTTCCTTTAGCACAAGCCATGCATTTCTCTACCACTGAAAAATCTTTGAGTCCCTAACGAGATTAGTTTCCATACCTCGGTGGATAAGTACCAACTAAGTTTAGGGAACGACACCACCAAGTTAGGAGTGATATCCATATCTTGGTGACTAGTCCCATTCCTTGATTTTCAATCTCACCAAAGTCTCGAGATTTTGATTGACAAGGGACATGTAGTAACTGGAAGAGTGAATACCATTACCCGACTTGTCGGCGAGAGTATTCCAACCTATTAAGCCAAAGCATGATTCCTGAACTCAAAAGAAGTCTTGACTACTTTGGATTAGTCTTAGTTCCAAAACCGGAACATTCTAAGCCTTAATCGAATCTCTTTTATGTTTTTATTTATTTATGCATTTATGCATTAACCTTTTTCCTCTTGTCAAGATCGGATCATCTGAATCGCCTCTCTCGACTTAAGACGCTAATAATCAAGAACCAACAAAAATTTAAAAAGCTTTTATTGTTGTTTAGCTAATTTTTTGTGTGGTTATATGTTTCATATTTAGAACCGATTTGAAACCTACTTGGTTAGGTGTTATGCTATCATGCTCTAAATATGCAAATTATTTTAAACACTATTGATCAAGTCTTATAATTCTTTTTAACCTATATTGTATATGTCTTCCAAATCTCATAGAAGCTCCAAGCAAAGTTCCAATAAGAAAATGGTCACTTTTATGGCCAAGCAAATGGCTAGAGTAATACCCGACATTGTTAAGTAAATCAATGCCACCCCTAGGCCGAACACTTCAACTGAATCACGAAACGCTAATCCCAAAACCTCATCCTTTTCTTATAAGCACTTCATGTATGTGGCCCCGAACCCTTCACGGGTGAAGAGGGTGCCTTGAAGATGCTTGAATGGTTCGATAGCATGGAAGTCACTTTCATCAATGGTGAATGTCCTGACAAGCTTCGGACTCATAGTGCCACCATTGTCTTCACATCGAGGGAACTTGAATGGTGGAAAAGTGAAAGGAGCACTCGTGGGAACGAGGTCACCTTCTCCTTACCATGGGAAGAAGTGAAGCAACTCATGACAGATGAGTTTTGCCCTCCTCATTGAAATGCAAAGTCATGAAGAGGAATTCTGAAACCACAAACAAATTGGAGGTGACAAGTTGACTTACACCATTCGCTTCAAACAGCTTATTATCATTGTCCCTCACTTGGTTAACACCACACATCGAGCCATAGCCAAGTACATAAAAGGCCTTCCCCCTATTATTCGTGACTCCGTCACCATAGCCAAACCATTCTCAGTTGAGCGAGCCATCCGGTTTGCCGCTACCTTGTCCAACAACCAAGTGAAAGATGGATCTTTGTCTCTTAAAGGCTACTTTAAAACCGCCCATCAAGCCATCTCTGAAACACCTGCGGAACCCAAAGACACAAAAACACCATCCCAAAACACTCGTCACAGCAAGAAACGCAAGTTTCAAAGCCGCAACTATGCCATGACAACACCAACAACCCAATCTTCCATCAACTCGAACCAAGAACCACCCAAGAAAGCCTACACTGGTACCTTTCCCAAATGTGTCAAATGCCAATACCACCATCCACCCGCCTCCTAGTGCCATCAATGCACGACGTGCAAGCATTATGGGCACTTTGCCTCAACATGTCGAAGTGGTCCTAGCCCATACGATAACCCACCTTCGGCTCACACTGACACAAAAGACCCCCAGCTAATGCAAACGGTCATGCTTGCTTCAAATGTGGTGACCCAAACCATCTTGCTCCTTAATGCCCCTGCAACAATCAAGTTCAAGTGCAAGCGCCACATGGACGTGCATTTAACATAACCACACCATCGAGAAAAGCTTATTGCTCCTCGATATCTTTCTTCACCTCATTCACAGTTGGTAACTTAAACACACCATCGAGAAACACGGCCAACCATTGACTCCTTGTTTCCGATATGTAGAGGCTGGAAAAACTCTTAGTATATCCAATTATTGCTAGTTGTGGTATGTGGGGATGGATGGTTTCCCTAATCAATAATAACAATTAATATTATTGATTATTACTAATAGTGATATATATTACATAGAATTCATAAGTTATTGATGAGATGAAATATGTCACTAACACTAAGTAGCCTGTATAGACTAACTCGTGGTGTGCCTGCAATATATTTTGACCAAACTTAATGTGTGATTGTATTCAAGACTTTTCATCACCAACCTTGTGTTAACACTTAGCTGATCCACAACATGTTAACGTGTTAGTAGTTAAAAATATGTGTTGTTTATTTTGGATGGCATTGATCCGCTCCGGGTGTCTGGACGAACTAGTGGGTGTACATGTTACAAATATGGCATGAAATTCAGTATAAATCAAATTTTTAACATATTATAAATACAAAAGAGTATCTCGTACTCAGTCAATCATCTTTATATCAATATTTTAGACAATCAACTGACTAAACACTAAATGTGTTATGCGCATGGATTCTAAAGTTGTCTTGGTTCGGTGGGTGAAATAATCAATGTTACTTATATGTATTAATACACTATGACAATCACATCAATGACACATTAGTTTTATATTTATAGGGTCAAGAAAACACAATTTTTGTATAAGTGGGTACGAGGAAAAGGAGAATATAGGGGAGCCCGCGTTATCACTCGACCTAGGAAGAGTGCTAGACCTGGATCCTCAGTATCTTTTAGGATGCCTCCTCCTCCACCTCCTCCTGTGATGGTTCCAGCACCCCCGCCGCCTATGCTTGCCCTACCTAGACGCCTCCCTCACGACGAGTATTGGATGCCACTTATGTCACTTATGTCTTTTGGATTACAATATAACGGGGTATGAAATAGGCTAAATCTATAATTATAGAATTGTCTAATAAAAAGGTCACCAGATCATGGTAAATACTACTGATTTTCGGAGACCACCTGATACACACACACACACATATATATATATATATATATATATATATATATATACATACAAGCACACGAATACATATGTTTTTTTATTAGTTGATTTATAACGTCATTGACCACTTTGATCACGTATTTAAGCAGCAGCAGTGCCATTCCCGTCGAATGTTGGGGGCTTGCATCTCTAAAATGCCTCATAGTTGCAACCACGTGCAGTTTCCTGCATACTTCTTCCTCCTCCTCCCCACTCGAGACAATCGTCTTGGTCTCTAATTGTTCCCTCTCTTCCCTTCCTGTGGTCCTTCTCCTCTCTTTCTTCTCGTCCTCCCTTACAGCTTTGATCACTCAGTCACTACGACGGCAGAATCGTCTGCATGAGTTGATGCACCTCCTCTACTACTGCCTCTTTCACTGAGACCCTTAGATTCGCACTCTCATCACCTCCTTCCTGATGATGCATCTCGTGCTCTTCACAGGCCCTTTCAGTAGTATTAGTCTTGTTCCTAGTGACACGCGGTTCAGCACCACGTCCACCCTGTACTCCACCATAAGCACCGGTGGTTTGCTACCCTCCTATAATTCAAAGTATACTTCTGGACACATTTAAAAAGAAATTCTTAGTGTTATTGCAAATAAATGAGAAAGCATATTCGTAATGAAGTGGGGGATTCATCCTTTTATGTCATGGTTGACGAGCCACGAGATAGGTCGAAAAAAGAGCAAATGGCCATAGTTTTGAGATTTCTTGTTCCAGAAGGGATCATACGAGAAAGGTTCTTAGACATGGTTCATGTTAGGGATACTTTATCATCAACCTTGAATACAAGTATGTTAGGGATACTTTATCGTAATGACTGCTACTGTTCATAGAACTCATTCCATAAACTAAGGTCCATAAATCAAATTGTATATTTTGGCACTTGATTCAGTGCTTGTGCAAATACCACTAAAAGTAGATAATATCAAATCCGGTGGCGTAGAAGAAAATGCTACAGCACAAGAAAACCCTACTGATTGCTACTGTTCATAGAACTCATTCCTTAAACTAATTACTGAAACCGTGGACTGTTTGGACTCTTGAACATAAAATCAATCTAAACCATATTCAAACAATCTAAAATCAGTATATAAACTATGGATTCTATTAACTTCTTTGAACTTGGTCATGCTTCTAAACCTCCAATGCTTAAACACAAATCTGAGTTTAAGCAATGGAAAATCAGGTTTAGAAACTATATTACAGGTGTAGATCTAGACTATTGGATATCAATATGTAAAGGGCCTTACATTCCAGTCTCATTGAATGCTAACCAAGCTGCACACTACAAGACAGTCAGAATCCCAATTGAGGATCGAAACCATAATCTTGATGATGATGATTATAAGAAGATTAAGACTAATCTTAAAGCCTACTCCATTCTAACTTAGGCTTTGAATGTAACACCCCAACCTGACAAGGCTGACGTGTCACTACCATGGTAATCAAAATCTAGAACATAATTCCATAATTGATAATGACTGAAAGTTTAAATTCCAGAAAATAAAACATTAGTCTAAAACCCAATAGAAGAGTAGATTATATCAGTTTAAATAAATAAATATCAGTCTTCGTTATCCAGATTTTCACTCTTCACTCCCCTCCCGCATGACCCTACTGACCTGATGTGCATGAAAACAAAAGCATGCCTGAGCATAACGCTCAGTGAACAGAATAGCAGATAACAAAAATAAATAGACATGATGATAATCAGAGAATATAACGCATAAGATATATATCAGATAGAACATAACCCGAGCTAATAATCATATCATATAATAACTAAACAGAGGTTACACAGGTAGCGAGCCCATGAACCAACGTGAAATGGAGTATGGGCAGACATACAAACCATTCACCAGAGTCCTAAATGGAGTGGTGTACAACCATCCATCAAGAAATACAGGACTAACCTAGGATCGATCCATACGCCTCTGAGGAAAATAATAATACAACTAGACGGCCAACAAAATTACAGAGTCCTCTTTAGAGACGCTGTGATCTCAGCTCACCGCCACAGTTGGTGCCACGTTATTGATGCCGCAATAACGCGTCTTGGTCACCCCCAAGATAGGGAGAGCTCGGGTAACATGGTACAAAATATAAGGTAGTCTAGCTACTAATAATAGAATCGGAAACAAGCTAGCCATGTATGACAAGAATGAAGACTAGAGATGAACGGGAATCAAATATGAGACAAGAATTAGGAATCCGTACCTTAGTTTAGCAAGGCAAAGCAGTCAAGATCTAGTCGTTCTCAAGTCGTATTAAAACCTACACTTAAATTTAAGGTCCGAATCAGACTTATGAAACATAATTCCGTTCTTGGTGATGACTCATTGGATCATCATTAGTTTACAACATTTAACATAATCTATAATGATGATCTTGTGAGGAAATAATCTTCACTGACCTTGTCCGTCACCAATACTATGAATTTGGAAATGTGTATCACAGTAGCTTAACATATTAGTTGTTTATTTAGCTCCAAATTGGCTAGCCCTTTTTAGTCGCTTAATTACTTGTTCAAAAATTCAAATACTAATACTAGTTACATCATATACACAAATCATAATTTATTGACTTTAAAACTAAAAGTTGCCCACATAATAATAATACCATGGCCGATCTCCACCACCCCACTCAAATACTAGATACATCATATACAAATAGAAAGAAACCTTGCAACCACCCGATTACACTCTGTTTTGTTTTAAAACTTCAATTTCTCATCATCTTAAACAAGTTAATTTATGGGTTAAGTCTTGGATAATACTTGAGTAGTTTTTTAATTAAAACAATTTGAGCAAGTTACATATGTTGCCTAAACTAATTAAACCTTCTTATCACATCCAAAAACACAGGATTCCAAAGGAAAGAAATAAGTACATTCTTACCTGATTCAAAACAGAATGGTAATTGAGAAAGACGGGTCGGAAATCAACTACTTGCTGCTTGCCAATACTCGGTCGGAACGAACCAAAGCGAGTCAACAATGTTATGGGGCCTTGTTAGGTCACCGGAACAATTCGATAAACTTTTAGATCACAATTCTACGACAACACGTTCAAGAGCGAAACGATCAGGTCATAATCTATAGAAATGAACTCAAAGGATTCAACGCATGAGACAATCTCACCTTGATTCCATGTTGAGAAGATGATGCGATAGTGGGTTGGCAACGACGACAAGGCTGGTCTTTCGCCGGCGACTACGATCCCTCCGAGCAACAATTCACGAACGAATAGGGGAGAAGAGCTTTAATGGTTTCAACTGGGAGATTGGTGGGTATATAACAACCCATTGCTATCCTGGTGTGACGTGGGATCATCATCCAAAACCTCTCGGGAGTTCGTTGAAGGGGATAAGGACGTTGAGCTGCCAATGTTCGACAACAAGATCAAGAACAATTAGGTTGAGTGGAGTTGTGGGTCGGTTACAGGAACAATTCGTGGTTTTGCATTTGAAATCCAATGTTTCTATTTATATATATATATGTTAAAAGTTGTTTATACCTAACATATATGTACTTATTATTATGTTTATTATTATTAATTTTTAATTCTTCTATTTCATTTTGTGGGTATTATAATTCTACCCCCCTTTAAACAATTTCGTCCACAAAATTGCTAGGTACGAATCGAACGAAGTTGACGACATAACCTATACGGAGTGATAAAAGTTAATGAGTGTATGGGATACTCATATACATTTAGATACATGGACGGAATTATCTAGTAAACGAAAACATGTAACTGATAGTCTGATAATTAGAAATAGATAAATGAAAAGTTTATAACTTAAAGTCATGACACATCAAATGAAAATACCCAGAAACAAAATACTAAGATGTAATTAGTTGCGGATATTGAGAACGGATTGTATCCTCCATCTCCCATGTAGCTTCGCGTTCAGAATGGTTCTTCCATAACACCTTAACAAAAGGAATGGTCTTCTTACGCATGATGTGTTCTTGTCGATCAAGAATAGCTTCTGGTACTTCATCGAATGATAAGTCTTCACGAATCAAATGAATCAGATAATTCACAATGTGAAGTGGATGATAATTGTATCCCCTTAAAAGAGATACGTGAAAGACATCATGCACATGTGATAGTTGTGGCGGCAATGCTAAACGATAAGATACTTCACCGACTCTCTCCAAAATCTCAAATGGCCCGATGAATCTAGGGCTAAGTTTCCCTTTAAGACCAAAACGACGTATGCCTCTACATGGTGAAACCCGTAGAAATACTTTGTCACCGACATTAAACTCCAAAGGTCGACGATGTCGGTCTGCATAACTTTTCTGTCTACTTTGGCTTCCTTTAACTTTTCTCGAGCAGTTGTAACTTTCTCATTGGTTATTTGTACTAACTCAGGTCCTTCAATAATCTTTTCACCTACCTTTTCCCAACAAATAGGTGCTCTACATTTACGTCCATATAACAAGCTCAAAGGTGCCTTTCCAATGCTAGCTTGCCAACTATTATTGTAGGCAAACTCGACCAAACATAAATATTCATCCCAGTTCCCGGTCCATTCTAAGGCACACGCTCGAAGCATGTCCTCGAGTGTCTTAATAGTACGTTCTGACTGGCAGTCTGTCTGAGGGTGAAACGTTGTACTAAACCTAAACTTAGTGCCCCACGCGGCTTGTAAGCCCTTCCAAAAATAAGAAGTGAACCTCGGATCTCGGTCAGACACAATAGAGACCGGAGTGCCATGAACTCGGATAATCTCTCGTGTGAACACCTTAGATAGTTTGCTAACTGAGAATCCCTGTTGAATAGGAAGAAAATGAGCTGACTTTGACAATCTGTCTACTACAACCCATATCGCATCATTCTTCTTGAATGTTCTGGGTAACCCTGTTACAAAATCCATGGAAATATCATCCCATTTCCATACTGGAATAGGTAGCGGCTGAAGCAGCCCACTAGCTCTCTGATGCTCAATCTTAACTTGTTGACAAGTAAGACATTTGCTGACAAATCTAGCCACATCCTCTTTCATACCATTCCACCATAAATTCTGATGAAGATCACGGTACATCTTAGTAGATCCAGGATGGATAGAGAACAGAGAACTATGTGCCTTGGCTAATAAAGATTCTTGAAGAGAAGTATTATTAGGCACACACAAACGTTTGCAACACCAAATTATTCCATGCTCATCAATTCTAAATTCTGAATGTTTTCCATCATCCAAATTCTGTACAATTGCCCAAAGTTCACCATCGTCTTTCTGTGCATCCTTAATTCGAGATACTAGGTCTGGCTCACTCTGAAGTCTGGTGAGATATCCAGCATTCTTACTAATATGTAGACCAATACCAAGTCTATCAAGATCAGTAATAATCTGAGGTAACTGGAGCGAGGCTACCATCCCTGAACTCTTTCGGCTAGAGCAGCAGCTACCACATTAGCCTTTCCTGGATGATACTGAATGTTAGCGTCATAGTCTTTCAACAGCTCTAACCATCTCCTTTGTCTCATGTTTAATTCCTTTTGAGTGAAGATATACTTCAAACTCTTATGATCGGTAAAGATATCATAAGTATGTCCATAAAGATAGTGGCGCCAAATCTTTAATGCGAAAATAATAGCAGCAAGCTCAAGGTCATGCGTAGGATAATTAACCTCATAAGGTTTCAACTTTCGTGAAGCATAAGCAATGACCTTTCCGTGTTGCATCAACACACATCCAAGCCCTTTCTTTGAGGCATCACTATAAATCTGGTATCCACCCGTACCCGATGGAAGTGTAAGAATCGGGGCAGATACCAATCTTTTCTTAAGCTCTTCAAAAGTTTTCTCCCGCTCATCATTCCAAGAGTACTTGACCCCTTTCCTTAGAAGTTGTGTAAGGGGTAGAGCAATAACAGAGAACCCTTCGACAAATCTGTGATAGTAACCAACAAGACCAAGAAAACTCCGGACTTCTGTGGCTGAAGTAGGTCTTGGCCATTTAGTGATTGCCTCTATCTTTGTTGGGTCCATCATAATACCATCTGTAGAGACCACATGACCTAGAAAGGTAACTTGACTCAACCAGAATTCGCATTTTGAAAACTTAGCATAAAACTTCTTTTTACGCAAAGTTTCAAGCACAATACGAAGGTGGTCTTCATGTTACTCCTTACTCTTAGAATAGATAAGAATGTCATCTATAAAAACAATGACGAACTTATCCAAATAGTCACAGAAAACTCAGTTCATTAGGTCCATGAAAACAACTGGGGCATTCGTTAACCCGAATGCATAACCATGAATTCATAGTGGCCATATCGCATACGAAAAGCTGATTTCGGAACGTCAGAATCTTTAATCTTCAACTGATGATATCCGGACCTCAAATCAATTTTAGAAAAACACTTCACTCGCTGAAGCTGATCAAATAAGTCATCGATACGAGGTAGAGGGTAACAATTTCGAACAGTGATCTTATTTAATTCCCGGTAGTCAATACAAAGCCTTATAGTTCCATCTTTCTTCTTTACAAACAAAACTAGTGCACCCCAAGGTGAGACACTTGGACTAATGAATCTAAGATCTAATAACTCTTGTAATTTCTCCTTCATTTCCTTGACTTCAAGTGGTGCCATACAGTATGGTGCCTTGGAAATCGGTTCAGCACCAGGAATAAGATCAATAGTGAATTCCACCTCGTGATTCGGTGCAAGTCCAGGTAACTCCTTAAAACATCAGGAAAGTCACAAACAATAGGATAATCAGAAATATTAGGCTCCTCAGAAGATTAAATTTTAACTGAAGCAAGGAATCCTGCACAGTCGTGCAGTAGGGATTTGTGGGCCTTAAGTGCTGAAATTAGCTGAAGAGTTCTGCGAGGTTTAGTCCCTTGATAAATGAGTTCAGGATTATGGGGATCTCCAAACAAAATACAACGAGTCTGACATTCAATTATAACATGATACCGAGTTAACCAGTCCATTCCCAAGATAATATCAAAATCTTCCATTTGCATGGGCAACAGATCCGCTGTAAGAATAAGCGATTCAACTCGAATCGGACAATCCTCATACACGTGAGAGATTGTAATAGAGTTTCCCATAGGAGTCATAATATTCAGAGTATTTTCTAATAATTTTGGGCCCATCGCTAGATGTTTAAGAAAAGATTGAGAAACTATGCAGTGTGTTGCTCCAGTATCGAATAAGGCTTGAACATCACGAGTGCCTAACATGAGAGTACCAGAAAAAGTACCTAAAGAATTTATGATACCATGATACACTTAGTAAATAGATAACACACATTATTGTATTGTAAGAATATTAGATTATTTAGATATGACAGATTCACATATGTGAGAAATATCAAGAGTCATACCTGGCGTGTTTGTTGCATCCTTTGTGTTCAAGGCAAACACTGATCCTCTGTTAGTAGGTTGTTTAGTGTTACTTCCAGCCTTTCCTTAGTTATCAGGATATGGACAGTCTTTCAGTAAATGGCCGGTCATTCCACATCTGAAACAGGCTCTTGAAGCTCGACGACAAACACCAAAATGACGTTTTCCACACGTAGTGCATACCGGGGCTTGCTCTTGACCTTGGTTTTTGGCAGGTTTAGGATTCTGTTGTTTTTGTTTCCATTGATTTCCTTGGCGGTTATTATTTTTGTTGAATTTGGCTTTCTGATCACCTGTATTATGTTTCTTGTTCGAAGATTGCCTAGAAGGTACGGTATGGTTCCGTTCACGATTTCTCTTATGACTCTCCTCAGCTTTAGCCAGCCTCTTCTTGTTCTCCATGTCAAGTGTTTTTACAGCATCAGCTACTTCATTGATATTGTTAAACTTCTGGGTCACTATCCATCTTCGAGTTCTCTCATGAACAGCCCGTTTCAACTTTTCTGCTTGGACTACTGGACTACCTGCAGCTTCCCCAAGAAAACTAGCTAGCCTACAGAATCTAGCCATGAATTCATGCCAAGGTTCATCATCTCGTTGCTCAATAGATGCATATTCCCATGCATACTCAATTCGTTCCACTTCAGAGGAACACTTTCGAAAGAATATAGTACGGAAGTCAGCCCAAGGAAGGGTAGCAGCATAACCCCCTCCACCATGTGCAAGTCAGCCAAACATGAATCTTAGCCATAGGTGGTGTTGCATTTCCACCAGGAGGTGGTCCCGTGTTGTTTCCGCCAGGAGGTGGCCCTGAGTTATTTCCACCGGGTGGAGGTCCTGTGTTGTTTCCACCAGGTGGTGGTCTATTGGTATTTCCTCTGGATCTGGTCCGATGTTATTTCCGCCCAAATTCGCCTGTTGTATCTGCTGGACGACTGTTTGAGCAGTCTGAGTAAGATTAGGGAGTATTCCTGAAATAGCAGTGTTTACCACATTAGCAACGAGAGTTTCAAAGGAGTATCAGACGAAGAGTTATTCCCAACATTTCAATTGTTTGTGCGTCTATTTGGAGCCATGATAACTGAAAACATATGTATGCGTGTAAGCAGGAAGGTATAAATTAAGCGGAAGATTAGAACCTAAACCCATGTCTACCCATTACCTCACAGATTTAGTTTTAAAAAAGAATTTAAGTTTCTACAGGAAAGAGCCTGGGATCTGATACCATAACTGTAACACCCCAACCCGACAAGGCTGACGTGTCACTATCACGGTAATCAAAATCCAAAACATAATTCCATAATTGATAATGATTGAAAGTTTAAATTCCAGAAAATAAAACATTAGTCTAAAATCCAATAGAAGAGTAGATTACATCAATTTAAATAAATAAATATTAGTCTTCTTCATCCAGATTTCCACTCTTCACTCCCCTCCCGGATGACTTTGCTGACCTGACGTTCATGAAAACAAAAGCACACCTGAGCATAACGCTCAGTGAACAGAATAGCAGATAACCAAAATATACAGACATGATGATAATCAGAGAATATAACGCATAAGATATATATCAGATAGAACATAACCCGAGCTAATAATGATATCATATAATAACTGAACAGAGGGAACACAAGTAGCGAGCCCATGAACCAATGTGAAATGGAGTATGGGCAGACATACAAACCATTCACCAGAGTCCTAAATGGAGTGTCGTACAACTATCCATCAGGAAATACAGGACTAACCTTGGATCGATCCATACACCCCTGAGGAAAATAATAATACAACTAGACGGCCAACAAAATTACAGAGTCCTCTTTTGAGACGTCGTGATCTCAGCTCACCGCCACGGTTGGTGCCACGTTATTGATGCCGCAATAACGCATATTGGTCACCCCCAAGATAGGGAGAGCTCGGGTAACATGGTACAAAAATATAACGTAGTCTAGCTACTAATAATAAAATTGGAAACAAACTAGCCATGTATGACAAGAATCAAGACTAGAGATGAACGGGAATCAAATATGAGACAAGAATTAGGAATCCGTACCTTAGGTTAGCAAGGCAAAGCAGTCAAGATCTAGTCGTTCTCAACTCGTATTTAAACCTACACTTAAATTTAAGGTCCGAATCAGACTTATGAAACATAATTCCCTTCTTGGTAACGACTCATTGGATCACCATTAGTTTACAACGTTTGACATAATCTATAATAATTATCTTGTGAGGAAATAATCTTCACTGACCTAGTCCGTCACCAATACCTTGTCCGTCACCAATACCTTGTCCGTCACCAATACCTTGTCCGTCACCAATACTATGAATTTGGTAAATGTGTATTACAGTAGCTTAACATATTAATTGTTTATTTATGCTCCAAATTGACTAGCCCTTTTTAGTCGCTTAATTACTTGTTCATAAATTCAAATATTAATACAAGTTACATCATATACACAAGTCATAATTTATTGACTTTAAAACTAAAAGTTGCCCACATAATAATAATACCATGGCCGATCTCCACCACCCCACTCAAATACTAGATACATCATATACAAATAGAGAGAAACCTTGCAACCACCCTGTTACACTCTGTTTTGTTTTAAAACTTGAATTTCTCATCATCTTAAACAAGTTAATTTATGGGTTAAGTCTTGGATAATACTTGAGTAGTTAGTTTTAATTAAAACAATTTGAGCAAGTTACATATGCTGCCTAAACTAATTAAACCTTCTCATCACATCCAAAAACACAGGATTCCAAAGGAAAGAAATAAGTACATTCTTACATGATTCACAACAGATGGGTAATTGAGAAAGACGGGTCGTAAATCAACTACTTGCTGCTTGCCAATACTCGGTCAGAAACGAACCAAAGCGAGTCAACAATGTTATGGCGCCTTGCTTTGGTCACCGGAACAATTCGATAAACTTTTAGATCACAATTCTACGACAACACGTTCAAGAACGAAACGATCAGGTCATAATCTATAGAAACGAACTCAAAGGATTCAATGCGTGAGACAATCTCACCTTGATTCGGTGTTGAGAAGATGATGCGACTGTGGGTTGCCAATGACGACAAGGCCGGTCTTTCGCCGGCGACTATGATCCCTCCGAGCAACAGTTAACGAATGAATGGGGGAGAAGAGATTTTAATGGTTTCAACTAGGAGATCGGTGGGTTTATAACAACCCATTGCTATCCTGGTGAGACGTGGGATCATCATCCCAAACCTATCGGGAGTTCGTTGAAGGGGATAAGGACGTTGAGATGCCAATGTTTGACCACAAGATCAAGAACAATTAGGTTGAGTGGAGTGGGTTGGTTACAGGAACAATTCGTGGGTTTGCATTTGAAATCCAATGTTTGTATATATATATATATATATATATATATATATTTATATATATATATGTATATATATATGTGTATATATATATGTATATATATTAAAAGTTGTTTATACCTAACATATATGTACTTATTATTATGCTTATTAGTATTAATTTTTAATTCTTCTATTTCATATTACGGGTATTATATTGAAGATGGATGTACTCAAAAGATTAGAGAAATACAGCACAGCAAAAGGTTTATAGGATGCACTTCAGATCATGTATGAAGGGAGCAATGAGGTTACTAAGATTAATAAAGACGAACTGAATAATCAATATGAAACCTTCCATCACACCAAAGGAGAATCTATCTCAAAACAACTTCATAGATTCATCCAACTGGTAAATGATTTGAAGTTAATGGGGGTCACCTATAAAGAAAAAGAGATGAACAAGAAGATCTTGCATAGTCTGCTTGAAAGCTGGAAACAAAATGTGACCATGCTGAAAAACAAACTTGATCTGGAGAGCACAAGCTTAGACATAATGATAGCAAAGATTGAGGCTCTTGAACTGGATGAGAGAAGCAGAAACTTGAGTGGACCTCAAGTCATTGAGGCTTATAAATTTCCATCAGAAACTCATCTGTGGAAAATGCCTTTATTCCTGAAGAGGATGATTTTCTTTCATCCAAAGATCAATCTAGATCCACTAGATTCATTACTTCATCTCAACCACAGAAGCAATCTACCTCTAATCCATCCACTTCCACACCTACTAACTTGCCTGTTGATTAGAAATCTAAAGAACAGAAGGCTACCTACAATGCCTTTGTTGCAAGTTTTGAAGCATAGTAGGGAGGAAGACTCACTTTAGCTCACCTAATCCAAGAAGACCTAGAAGAAATGGATCCGATGATGTTGAAGAACTGGATTTGCAATGGCAAATAGCCATGATTGCTATGAGAGCAAAGAAATTCTTCAGGAAAGGTAAAAAACTAAGCTTGAATAAGAACATAAAGCTTGGATATGACAAATCCAAGATGAAGTGTTTCAATTGTGGTATGACTGGCCACTTCTTAGGGTAATGTAATGCACCCAGATGAAACAACAACAACTACCAAACAAGCTCACACATTCAACCACACCCTCAATCAACTTTATCATCAGCTCCTCAATCAAGTCTTCAATATCGATTTCAGCATCAGCTTCATCATCAACCACCTCATCAAAGTCAGCACCAACTGACACAACAATCCCATAGAAACAACCAATCAACCTCAAACACACTTGTCATCAGATAAGATGGAGTATCTGACTGGAGTCTATATGCAGAGGAAGTCAAACATCAATTCCAAAATCATGCAATCATGGCTCATATCAATGATAGTCCAACTCCCATGCCATCTGAGGTAAAAGCTAATATCTGTAGTGAAAAATGTGTCACTGAATTACAGGGGTACAGAGAACACATTCACAATTGACTGCTAAAATAAAAGAAGAAAAAATAAAATATGAAATGCTAAGACATGAAATGAAAAGCTTTGAAATCGAAATCAAGTCATTAATTTCAGATACTGAAAAACTGCATGGTGAGAAGTATACTCTAGTAGCTAAGAATGAGAGGTTAACTGAACTGTTAACCAAAACCAAAGCTGAGCAATCAGCCACTAAAGTGAAACTTGAAAACTAGAACTCACTCAGCAATGCTGACTTTGTACGCATATTAGTTGGCAGGTAATGATGAATGCTGAGGATGGAACGGAGATAAAGCTACTTGGAAAATAAAGACTGGCATCCACGTTTTGATCCTGCACAACTCGTATCCGTAGTCTAGTGCTTATTAAAAGGTTTTGTTGTTGGAAAGTCATCATTTGGATTAAAATTAGTGGATTTGTTAGTAAGAGTGTTCAAATATGGTTGTGGAGTGTTGGGGATGCATTTTGTGCAAGAGTGTATCAAAAATTTTAAAGGTGATTTGTTGTTTTTCATGTTCGGTTTTGGTTTGTATTTGAAAGTAGATACTATGTTCCCTTTGTGGTTTATTAATTTGATTTAATTGATTATTGTTATCGAGTTTGATTAGATTAATTTAGAGGATGTTCAGAAGGCCTAAGATTCGAAATGGCATAGTATGAAAGGTTGTTATGTGTAGCAAAAACTATCCATGCGAGAACTATTATTGTTTAATGTTTTTGTATAACTAGTTCCTTTTTCATGTAATCTATTAAGCTTTCATGAAAACTTTGATGCACAAATCTATAATCGCCCAATTTCAATTGAAATAGAAGGAAATCTTATCTTCTTGGTCGTCTTACCTTGATTTTACTTCTTTTTGTAACACCCAAAAATTTACTAAGAAAAGTAAAGTAAAGACAGAAAGGAGAATTTACACAAGTGGAGGGGCTAACGTGTAAAAAGGACAAAACTTTATTATTATTATGTTTAAAGTGGGCATGGCCGCCCACTATTCTGTTCCATCAACTGCTTTCTACCTTCTAGAGAGAGAGAGCAGAGTTTCATCGGTTTTTAATGAGAAGAAGAAGAAGAATTTGCTAAAAGGTAAGTTTTTCTTGTATGAGTTTTAGCCTTGTGGCCGAGCCTTATATGTGTATGTGTGTTTTGTTGGGTGTTTTTGACATGTTTAGGCGTTAGAACTCTTTGTGCTTGTGAATTTGAAGGAGTTGTGCTCAAAAGCAGAAAGAGGTGAGTTCTAGAACCCTGGTTTTTATGTGTTTATACACTTCTTTGGGGCTGAAAATGCATGTAAATGTTTTTACAACTGTCATGTATGTTGACCGTATGTATGTGTGCATAAATTCTTGTGCGTTATGGTTGTAAGCTAGCTTTAAGTGCCTATTATGGTAAATTTAAGTTGTGAACATGTTAGAATGAAGATTGGGACTGAAAATAATTTAGAAATATGAATATCAGTTGGTCATGCGCCCAAACAGGGCCCATGCACCTCAAATTTGTCTTAGAAAAATATAAGTGTAGTCATGCGCCCCAATAGTCCTCACGCGCCTAGAAAATTTGCTTGAATACACTAAATGTTAGCCTATGTGCCTAAACAGTACCCCATCTGCCAAACCATTTTGCTCAGGCGCCTAAGTGTGACTCATACGCCTAAACAGTACCCGATGCGCTTAGGATTAGTTCCCAGGCGCCTAAGTGAAGGCTCATGTGCCCACATAGTGTTCATGCGCCCAACCAGGACTCATGCACCTGCATAGTGCTCATGCGCCTAGAGCACTTAGAAAAATTTCTGAAATTTTAGGAAAACTAAAAATCTTAGGATTTGACCCTGGATTGTTTTAAAGTTATAGTTGCTGATTTCATGCATGTTCATGGTCTGTTTTATGTTCCCTTTTATGTAACTATTATATGACTTTACATGGAGTGATTATATTTGTATACGTAAAGTATTATCATTAAAGAAAGTGAAAGATTAATGATTAATGCAATGTGGAACATAATAAATGAATGAAAAGTCTTGCAAGCAAAATTTAAAGAGGATCACAACCCATTGAGGGTTGTCAGCTCAACTGTGTGTCATATAGCGTGCGATCTTAGCTAACCCAAGAGTGTTCACACATAGGGGGATCTGTCTTAGTGATTGATCCATAGTACGAAACATGATCCTTGTCGCTTAACCCCGAGGCTGAGGTGGCTTTGTGCCCAACGATGGGGTATAGTATGAAAGGATCTAGAAATAGTGAAAGATAATGAAAAAGTACAAAATGAACGAATATGTACCAAATATAATAAGTTTATACTTTGATGTATGTACGATGAATGCTCATGAATGAAAGTAAAGGAAGTATTTTGTTGAAAAGGGTATTTTCTTATATAAAGTATACAAGGTATTTTGAACGCTTTCAAACTAGAACTCACTCAGCAACACTGACTTTTATGTATTTTCAGTTTGCAGGTAATTGATGCTGAGGGTGACACACGGGTGAAGCTACTCGGTAGGGCAAGACTAGTAATCTGTTCATGATTAATGATTTCGTTGTATTGTAATGCAACTAATTGATATTTTTATAACCCTAACTTACAACGATGTATTATTTTGCAACACTAATTAAATGCATGAATGGTTTATGTTAACTTAATTTCGCTGCAACATTTTATGAAACATGTATTGTTTTATATAATAATGCTGTGATTGTCTAATTGTGAGGTCTCCAAGAACGGGGCCTTACACTTTTTCATCAATCGCACGTTAAGCTCATCAATCACACGTTAAGTTTCATGTTTGTCGTGTGATTACTTTCATTCCGCAACTATATTTGATTCTCGCTTCTTATTGAGTGAATACAAGTGGTTTTTGATCCTGTACAACTCGTATATGTAGTCTAGTGCTTAGTAAAGGATTTCATAGTTGGAAGGTCATAATTTGGACTAAAATTAGTGTATTTGTGAGCAAGAGTGTTAGAATATGGTTGTGGAGTGTTGTGGATGCATTTTTTGAAAAAGTGTATCGATTTTAAAGGTGATTTGTTTATTTTTATGTTTGGTTTTGGTTTCTATTTGAAAGTAGATACTATATTCCCTTTGTGGTTGTTTAGTTTTGTTACATTGATTATTGTTATCGAATTTGATTAGATTAGTTTAGGAGGATGTTTAGACAGCTTGAGAATCGAAATGGCATTGTATGAAAGGTTGTTACGGGTAGCAAAAACTATCCACGCGAGAACTATTATTGTTTAATGTTTTTGTATAACTAGTTCCTTTTTCATGTATTCTATTAAGCATTCACAAAAACTTTGATGCACAAATCTATAATCGCCAATTTCGATTGAAATAGAAGGAAATCTTATCTTCTTGGTCGTGTTACCTTGATTTGACTTCTTTTTCATCAATCACACATTAAGTTTCATGTTTGTCATGTGATTACTTTCAGTCTGTAACTATAACTTGATTCTCGCTTCTTATTGAGTGAATACGGTGGTTTTTGATCCTATACACCTAGTATCCGTAGTCTTGTGCTTAATAAAGATTTCATTGTTGGAAGGTCATCAACTGGATTAAAATTAGTTGATTTGTGAGTAAGAGTGTTCGAATATGGTTGTGGAGTGTTGTGGATGCTTTTTGTGCAAGAGTGTATCGATTTTAAAGGTGATTTGTTTATTTTCATGTTCGGTTTTGGTTTTTATATGAAAATAGTACAATGATTTCTTTATGGTTGTTTAGTTTGATTTCATTGATTATTATTATCGAATTTGATTACATTAGTTTAGGAGGATGTTTAGAAGGCTTAAGAATCGAAATGACATAGTATGAAAGGTTGTTACGGGTAGAAAAAACGATCCACGCGAGAACTATTATTGCTTAATGTTTTTGTATAACTAGTTCCTTTTTCATGTATTCTATGAAGCTTTCATGAAAACTTTGATGCACAAATCTATTATCGCCCAATTTTGATGGAAATAGAAGAAAATCTTATCTTCTTGGTTGTGTTACCTTGATTTGACTTCATTTTTATCAATCACATATTAAGTTTCATGTTTGTTGGTTGATTACTGTCATTACGCAACTACGTTTGATTATCGCTTTTTATTGAGTGAATACGAGTGGTTTTTGATCCTGTACAACTAGTATCCGTAGTCTAGTGCTTAATAGGATTTCGTTGTTGGAAGGTCATCATTTGGATTAAAAATAATAAGTAATGTGGAACATGCATAACAGACTTCAAACATACATAACAACAACAAACATAACCACCAAAACATTTCATGATCTCAGTCTTTAAATTTCTAATTCCCAAAATTTCATAAAATTTTCAAAGGCAGTAGGTGCATGGGCACTATGCAGGCGCATGAGCACTATGTAGGCGCATGAGTATTATGCAGGTGCATGAACAGTTAGGCGCATAGGAAAACTTAGGTGCAAGGGAAAATCCTAGGCGAATGGGCACTGCTTGGGCGCATTTGCCACACTTAGGCGCATGAGCAATGGGCACATCAGCACTTAGTCACATGAGCCACACTTAGGCGGATGGGCAGTGGGCGCATGGGGAAATTTGGGTGCATGGGCAAAGTGTTATGCACATGAGCCAACACTTGGGCGTATGGGCAGTTTGTAGGGGCATGGGCAGACACTTTGGCGCATAGGCAGATTTAGGCGCATAGGCACTTATTATATTCGACTGGCACTATTTTCAGATCTCAATCATCATGCTAACATGTTCTTAACTCACTTCTAACATACTAAGCGCCTAAACAAGCATCTAAACATGAAACATAAACAAAACATACCTAAACATTCACCCACCCGTATAAACAAAATTAATAACATACTGAAAGTTATAAAAAACAGTTAGATACATTTTCAGCCACCAAAACAAATTTAAAACAGTAAAAGTAGGGATCTAGAACTCACCTGTTACTGCCTTTGAGCAAGACTCCTTCAAACTCGAGCTCACAAGGAGTTCTAACACCTAAACACACAAAAACACATAACCGAACACACACAAACATATAAGGATCGGTCCCGAAGCTAAAAACTCAACTGATACTGAACAAAACACAAGGAAAAATTACCTATAAGTATATCTTCTTCTTCTTCTCTCTAGAACTGATGGAAGCTTTGTTTTTCTTCTTCAAAAAGTCAAATCAGTAGGTGAAGAAAGATAGTGCGCGGCCATGCCACCTTTTGTAAACATAATAATAATAAAGTTTTGTCCTTTTTACACTTTGGCCCCCTCCACTTATGTAAAATCTCCTTTCTTATTTATTCTTTTCTTTTATTTATAAATTTTTCCAGTGTTAAATGTCCACCCCCATATAGAGGTTCATCCCCGAAACTCGTCACTCCTCAAACAGTTTTGGGTAATA
Organism: Flaveria linearis; assembly: GCA_024085815.1. NCBI lineage: Eukaryota > Viridiplantae > Streptophyta > Magnoliopsida > Asterales > Asteraceae > Flaveria > Flaveria linearis. The sequence goes on along the minus strand of CM044009.1, from coordinate 35,032,991 downwards.
CTGTCTAATCTCTTCCTCAGTCTCCCATGTGGACTCGGACCCTTTTCTATGCCTCCACTGTACTCACACCAGTGGAACCACCTTATTCCATAATCTCTTCTCTTTTTGTTCAATGATTGCAACTGGTTGCTCTACATAGTTGAGCCGTTCATCCACTTCTATGTCATCCAGCGGTACAATCATATCTTCATCAGCTAAGCACTTTCTCAGATGAGATACTTGGAATGTTGGATTATCCCACTTAACTCATCGGGTAGCGCTGAAGGGATTTGAGAAGTTTATCAAAGTCCATATAAGCTTGTTTATATGAAAAAGGCAGCGGATTATCAGTTTAATACTTGTTTAGATGTTGATTATTAAACCCATTTAATAAGCAAAACCCAAACCATGGATCCATATACGAAATGCATACAATGAAGAGAACCATAGGATGTTTAGAAGACAACCTTTCAAGCTCTTAGAAAACAAGTTTATGGAGGTGCAAATGATGAACTTCGTGGTTGAATCTTCAAGCTAGAAGAACTCAAGATGGTGATACCCCAAGCCACCAACGAACACCTTTGAATGCTAGGTTTCATGACACCAACTTTCAGCAACAAAACACCTTTTGTATGCTGAAAAATTCAGCCTTCTTTGTTCCTCAAAACCCAATTTTGAGAGAGAGAGAAGTAGGAGAGTTTTTGCCTTTGCATGCAAGAGAGAGGAGATGAGATTGGAGAGTGTGAGTGTAGTAATGTCTTCCACATTTACAAGACAAAATGAGTGGGACCTTTCTAGGCCTTTGGGTGGCGGAGATCCATTCAAAATGGATTCCCACCCATTTTGCTTTTGTTACATTATAAACACTCTCTAATCTCTTATTTTTTATAAAGTTGAAACTAATTTTAACTTTATAAACTTAGTACCTTTTAGTTGTTATTATTTACAAAACTAAATAATGAAACAAATAGTACCTCATGAATAATTATCCACATAATTATGTTCATCTACAAAAGCAATGATTTAGAAAACCCATTTTTCTAAATTGGTGTCATTATTTATTTGTATGATCTTATCAACGAATAAATATTTATTGGTGTTTGTTTAGCTTGTTATTGGGTATGACCCGACTTGGATCATATCACACTAGCCACATCAACTTAATATGCATCTTGGGCAGATCAGGTCTTTCAAGCGCAAACCTAATGATACCTTTCCAAGGTGAAACCTTCAGCATAACTTTATCACCCACCTCGAATTCAGTCGGTGTACGTCTTATGTCAGCATACGACTTTCGCATATCTTTTGCCGCTTTCATAAATGCCTTGATCTTTTCTAGCTTTTCAGTCGTAGCCTCGATCACCTCCACGCTCCCCAACTCCTTCCGTCCAATGTCACCCTAACATACGGGTGTTCTACACTTCCTATCGTATAGCATCTCATATGGTGGCATACCAATACTTGCACGATAAATATTGTTATATGAGAATTCAGCTAACGGTAAGTGTTCGTCCCAACTTCCTCCAAAATCAATGACGCATGCGCGGAGCATATCCTTAAGCGTTTGGATGGTTCTTTCCGACAGACAATCCGTCTGAGGGTGGTAAGTCGTACTGATATGTAATCGCGTTCCCATTACGTCATGAAATCTTTTCCAAAACTTTGATGTGAACCGATTGTCGCGATCAGACACAATAGACACCGGTACACTATGACACATCACAATCTCTTTGATGAACATATTCGCCAACCTCTCAGATGAATATGTCTCGTGGATCGGTAGAAAGTGATCACTCTTTGTAAAACGGTCAACTATCACCCATATAGTATCGTAACCTCTTGTCGTACGTGGCAACTTCGTAATGAAATCCGTGGTGATGTGCTCCAATTTCCACTCGGGTATATCGAAAGGTTGTATCTTTTCGTAAGGCTTCTAGTGTTCCGCGTTCACTTGCAAGCAAGTAAGACAACTTTTCACATACTCTGCTACATTGCGCTTCATTCCCGACCACCAATAATCCTTCTTCATATCCTGATACATCTTCGTGGCACCGGGATGAATTGAGTATCGAGTTTCATGAGCTTCGTCCATAATCCTCCCTCTTAGATCTCCATAACGAGGTATACACATCCGTCCAGTTCGGTGTCTTAACACAAAGAGTGTTCTAACCCAACTCTACGACTAGACCCTTCATACGCCGGTAATTTATCTGATCTTCACTCAGCGCTTCATCCTGAAATTCTTTGACCTGCTTCATCACGTCAGTGGTCATAACCAACTGATAAGCCATCACCCGAATTGGCTCGAGTGTCTTCTTTTATCTTAGAGAATTGGCCACGATGTTGGCCTTGCCCAGATGGTAGTGGATCTCACAGTCATAGTCCTTTATAAGCTCCCAACCATCTCCTTTGCCCATGTTTAGGTCTTTTTGCTCAATAAAGTAATTCAAGCTCTTGTGGTCGGTGAAGATGGTGCACTTGGTCCCGTACAAATAGTGCCTCCAAATCTTTAATGCAAAGACCACTGCTGCCAACTCTAGATCATGAATGGGGTAGTTAGCCTCATAAATCTTCAACTATCGGGATGCGTAGGCTATAACTTTTCCCCGTTGCATCAGCATGCAACCCAGTCCCGAATAAGAAGCATCCGAATATACCACCAAGTCATCGCTTTCTTCGGCTAACATCAAGACAAGAGCTTGAGTCAATTTCGTCTTCAAGTACTCGAAAGCATTCTCTTGCGCTTGGCTCCATACGAACTTCACATCCTTACAGGTCAACTTAGTTAATGGAGAAGCTATCTTGGAGAAGTGTTTGATGAACCCAAGAAACTATGGATCTCGGATGGCGTCTTTGGAGATTTCCATTGCATCACTGCTTCAACCTTTGCTGGGTCCACCATGATCCCTTCAAGATTAACAACGTGACCCAAGAACTAAACCTCTCGCAACCAGAAAGCGCATTTAGAGAACTTGGCATACAACTTCTCCTTTCTAAGCGTCTCTTGTACCTCCCGAATGTGACCGACATGATTCTCTTCACTCTTTGAATAAATCAGGATATCGTCAATGAACATAATAATTGATTTATCCAACATCGGCCGACACATCCAATTCATCAAGTCTATAAAAGCAGCTGGCGTGTTGGTTAAACCAAAGGATATCACGAGAAATTCATAGTGTCCATATCGCATGTGAAAAGCTGTCTTAGGAATGCCCTACTTCTTCACCTTCAATAGAAGGTAACCAGATAGAATATTTATCCTCGAGAACCAACTGGCACCTTGGAGCTGATCAAACAAATCATCAATCCTTGGTAAAGGATACCAGTTCTTCACCGTCAGCTTGTTCAGCTCATGGTAGTCAATGCACATTCTCATACTACCGACCTTCTTTACAAATAAGAGTGGAGCACCCCATAGAAAGATACTCGGTCAAATGAACCCCTTATCTAATAGCTCTTGCAACTGAGCCATCAGTTCCTTCTTCTCAGTTGGAGTTAGACGATACAGTGCCTTAGCTACAGATTGAGCACCGGGTATCAGATCAATCTGAAACTTGACCTCCCGGTCAGGTGACACACCAGATAGGTCCTCTGGAAACACGTTCGGGAAGTCACACACAACTGGTACGTCGGACAATTATGGTACCGACGTATCCACATCCTTCACGTAAGCCAGGTAGGCGTTACATCCACGTTTCATACACTTCTTTACCACCACCATCGAAATCACTTTCGGAACCGTAGTATCTCAATCACCGTAGATCGTCACCGAACTCCCATTTGTCGCGATCAATCGAATCATCTTCTTTTGACATACAATATTTGCCTCGTATGTTGCTAGCCAATCCATCCATAAGACTACATCTAATCCGCCTAAGGTCATTAGAAACAGTCTAGCATGAGACTTATGACCTATTAAATCTATCACATAAACCTCTAAAGCATCAGATATCCTAGTGAATTTACCAATAGCAATTTCTACGACAAAGGGCACATCAATCTTTCTACTCATAGCAGACAACTTAGCACCAAATACAAAGGAGATAAAGCTCCTACTAACAACAGAATCAAATAATACAGAAGTAGCAACATCATTAACTAGAATTGTACGTGATACGACATCAAGGTCCGCTCTGGCTTCCTCATGAGTCATAGTTTAGGCCCTTGCTCGGGCCTTTTGCACTTCCTTCTCATTCACAACCTCTTTTCCCACCTTCGAGCTCTCAGCCCTTGGCTTTTTGCACTCCCGACTCATATGACCTATCTCCCCACAGTTATAGCACCTCATCACCGTATAATACTTTGCCATATGCCATAGCTTCCCACACCTAAAATAGATGTACGAGCCTCACCTACATTCCCCCATGTGCTCCTTCCCACACTTACTGCACATCCTTACCCCTGCACTTGTTGTCACCACCTTCCGGTCATCAACCCTTCCCTTTATGTTCTTGGGGGTGTAACAACCACTGTCAAATCGTTTCCCATTTCAGTTTCTATCATCACCACCCTTCTTACGCACCTCTACCACAGCCACCTCCCTCTTATCATACAACCTCCCCGCGATATCAACCACCAACCTAAAAGTACTCGGACGGGCGGTGATAATGTGCCTGCGGATATTCGCCGGCGAGCCCTGGATGTGCCTCTTGATCTTCCGTGACATGGGTGTCACCTAGTCTGGCACCAGCCTCGCCATCTGGTTGAACTTGGTCATATACTGCTGGTGTGTCATAGTTCCCGCCTCCAGCTGCAAGAACTCTCTCTCGATCTTGTCGAGTTCCCTGTGAGGACAAAACTACTCGATCACCAGCTTTTTCAGTTCCCTCCACCTCATTCTTCCAATCGCCCTGTTGCCCTCAGCCTGGACAATATTATCCCACCAACATAAAGCCGAGTCCACAAATGAGTGTGTGGCAAACTCCACCTTCTAATATTCCCTACATTTGCTGATCTCCAACACAGCCTCCATTTCTCTTCCCCACTGATGTGCAGTGGTAGCATTACCATTTCCATCAAAAGTTGGGGGTCTACATCTTTGAAAAGCCCCATACTTACAGCCCCATGTTGTCTCTTACACAGCTTCTTCCTCCTCCTCATCATTCTAGACAACCGTCTCAGCCTTCGGTTGCTCTCTTTCTCCCCTCTCGACATTCCCTCTCTTAGCAGTCTTTTTCTTTTCCTTCTTTTCATCCTCCGTCACAGCTCTTATCACTTCAGTCACCATAGACGGCAGAATTGTATGCTTGACTTGATCAACCTCTTCAACTACAGCCTCTTTCACTGAATCCCTCAAGTTAGCACTCTCATCACCATATTCCTGGTAATATATATCGGGCTCCTCAGGTGTCGTTTCGGTAGCTCTATCCCTGTTCCTCGTGACGCGCGGTCCGGCACCACGTCCATCACGTACTCCCCTTATGAGGCCTTTGAAGATCTTCCACCGGCTATCTCTAATCACAAGAAGATTTAAACACCAATACGATCAGTCAAGGTAATAGCTCGGATGATGTCAAGTCTAGCAAGTCCCTAATTACAATGGCCAGTTATGATTAGCCACTTACTTTACTCTTCATTCCCTAAGCATTTCTCATCCTGACTACATCAATATTCAAATCTACTAAGGGCACATAAGTCAAATAACACACGCACATAATACCGGTTAACTTTAAGAAAATTACCTGATGGCACGTAGCTACTTGGGCTGGCATCTCTTCCCCTTTCTTGTCCCATTCTCAGTTTAGGTTTTAGGTTTTGAAAATAAGTTACATAATTCACTTAAACTTTGGCTCTAATACCAACTTGTAAGGCCTCGTTCCCGGGACGCTTACAGTACAATATTCATCGCACATAATTATTAAAACATATTAAGATTCATTTGAATAATAAGAACATTGCAGCAAAATAATTTAACAAAAACCATTTCATGCATTAATAAACATTTTTGCCAAATAATACATCGTTGTTAAGGGTACAAAATAACTTTTAATTGCATTACAAGACAAAAATAATATTTCTGCATATGATAGATGTCAGTCTTTATTTGCCAAGTAGCTTCACCCTCGTGCCATCCCCAACAACAATCCTGCCAACTTAAAATGCATAAAAGTCAGCGTTGCAGAGTGAGTTCTATTTTATAAATAAAATATTTTTCATATGTTTAAAACATTTTCTTTACTTTTGTAAATGGTCTTCATCGTACATACATCAAGGTAATATCATTATTATCTTCCATTACCATAAATATTCATTTAGTTCATCATATTCATTTCTCATCGTTCGTTTCATTGATTACGCACATTTCTAACTTTTATTCATTATCTTTCACTTTCATCTGGACCAATATCATATGCTATACCCCAAACATTGGCATGAAGCTGGTACTGGGCCGAAGTCTATAAATAGACCCCTAACATTATGCACGAAGCTGACTCCACCACCGGGGCAAGCAACAAAGGTCCCGTTCTGTACATATTGGTCAATCACTAGGACTGACCCCTATGTGCATCCTCATGGGTTAGCTAAACCGCACACAGTTAAGCTAATAAATTCGTAATAAGTTGTGACCCTCCATACATTTGCTTGCAAGACTTTCATTCATTCATTAGTTCCACTTTTAATTATCTTTAATCTTTCACTTCATTTATGATAATACTTTGCGTATATGATCATAACACACCACACAAAATCATGTAATAATAAGTAATATGGAACATGCATAACAGCCTTCAAACAAACATAACAACAAAAAACATAACCACCAAAATATCTCATGATCTTAGTCTTTAAATTTCTAACTAGTAATTTGACCCGCGCGTTGCCGCGGGTTAAAACACGAAAACATTAATACTAACATTGCGTTTAAAATACAAGAATTCAATCACGGAACAAAAAGTATTTCAAATACACAATTTTTTGCATGTATGTACCTGATTAATTTGACAAGTCCTTGCTTTTCTTCAGCAGATTGTGCTCCATATTCTTTCCTACAGAAGTGAAAAATGGCTCATTAAACATAAGAGATTATCGGACAAAAACGTGTTCAACATAAGATTTTAGTTCATCACAAGACTATGTTTTATAGTAAAGGTCAGTTAACACTTAATTATTAGCATGCTTGTTGTATAGTGGTTTCATTCCTTGTGACCTTGTTGTATATAGAAAAAGACACAAAAGACCTATAAATCAACTGACACAATCATATAGTTTCTTCTCAAACATGTAAATAACTATAACTTATGTTGCTAACCAACACGTCAAAAAGACTTCCGTGAATATTTTGACTCCTGAAACAACTTACATTTGCACCCACACGTGCAGATTCATTTAAAAACCTCCCATTTACAGATCAGTATCATATGTAGCCCATGCCAATCCTGTAACAACAAAATTCAAAAACTTAACTCACTGTAAAGTCAACATAATAATAGGGCTGAAAACAAAACCTAATACTACCTTTTCATGATGAAGCACTCAACTAATTTCAAAATGCAAAAAAAGAGTCCAGAACTGCAACAGTCATCTCACAGCAAAAGCATTTGGCTAAAGATAAACCTATTTGTAACTTACACCACACTAAATTCAATCCACGTGGTTGCATCAGGAAGGCATGCACACATCAAACTTTTAATAATATGACCGAAGGCACAATCATTTCACGAAAAACATGATAAAGAGGCAATTAATTTTCCTACAAAAATCATTAGACGTCTACCATATGCATATGAATTTAATTTTCCTACAAATCTCAAACTTGTACGAATAAAAAGGATTTTGAATAGCTCAATTGATATGATAGGTGCTTTGTTAGGTGCATCATGAATGGCACTGACCATATTACCCCAAGGAATATGAAAATTTCAAACTCTAATTATGGGTAAGGTGTAAACCCACCAAACCCACCCTTAGCCATTTGCCCCGCACTTGCAAAATAAGCTCCAGATTTTGAAAGCAATTAACATAATTGGAAAATACGAACTCAAATAGATTAAATTTGAATAAAAATCTGACTTATCAGTAAAGGTAATTATAAGCTTTACCCTGCATATCACTTTCTCTTCTAAAACACTTTTCACCCTCAAACATAAAAAGCAAATTTCCTTTGCTTATAATACAACTCATAAATAGTGTTGGTCAGATTTAACTTTTTCACACTTCAAGGTCAGTGGTAAGGTTTTTTTTGCCCCAACACCTTAAACGAAGATGCTGCCGGAGATGTTATGCTATGAGGACATAGACCATACCAGAACCGGTGCATGTTTTGTATTACGACCTCCTTATTTACATAAATTGATGTTTGTCTTCAAATCAAAACTATTAGCATAAAAAAAATCATTTAGCCAGATATACATTCAATAATTGATCTTATCAACTGTTTTGTCTTTTAATATCACTCCTTGTTGAGAATTTCAAATCATCAATTATTACAAAAACATTACTATATCAACAAAACAACCCATTAAAATAAACAAATTAGCATATCATGAAGAATATAAACAGGCAATTGACGGTGATAAATCTTCTTTCAAATCATATACCTCAATGCATATGTCGAAAATATCAAATTACCATTAACAGGTAAATGCCTCATAATCTCAACCTCCCTCCTCACATCCTCAATATCAACCCTAGTTCTTAACTTCTTTTTCGATATTGTTTTACACGCGTAAACTTCACCGCTAGCCTTGTCAGTACACATATATGTAATCCCAAATTCCCCTCTACCCATCTCCTTACCAAGCACATTTCTAGCACATAGGGCTTGTATCCAACATTCTTAGGGCCACCATAATCTATAGAAAATGGGTTTGGCTTATTTTTACCCTTTTGATTCTCATCAGAGGTAGATGGTGTAGCACAAGAATTACCCATGTAATCAACCTTAAAGCTTCAAAATCTAATATTTTGTTGATCTTTTGTTCTAACCTCTGATATTATGCAGGGTAGTCTCAAGATCCAAGTGGGTATCAGAATTTGAACAAATTAAAGATCAAGAACGACCCAAAACTATTCTGTATAATTACCCATATAATCAAACTCAAAGCTTCAAAATCTAACCTTTAGTTGACCTTATTTGTTCTGATTTCTGATGTTATGCAGGGATGATTCAAGATTCAAGTGGGTATCGGAAATATGAACAAATTACAGGTCAAGAACAACAGAAACTGTTGGTTATGACATAAATCTGAAGAGGGTTACAAGGGACTACCTTGATTTAATCAGATCTTGTTGTGATTTTACGGCCCTTCGCCTTCCGATCAAGCCACAACTCCCGACCCGTATCAAGCTTCAGCTTCGTGACAACAACCCTCGAGAGATTGATCCCAACATTCACCTTGTACTTTGATCGGAGCTCGGTGGAGAGGGATGCGCTCATCAGCACACGTCGGACGCTTGATGGCAGAAGGATGAGGAGGAGAGATCGGATATGTGTAGTAGCTGTGAAGATTGATAAGAAATCAGGCAACAGGATTAGGGTTTTATTTGTCTGATGGAGGAGGGTCGATGTTAGGAGGAGGGTCGGTGGTTGTGTGGGATCTATTTGAAAGAGATTAGGGTTTTGTTAAGGAGAGGGTCGGTGGCACTGTAGCCACCGACAAAGGTCTTTAATATATATTTATAATTCCTAAAATTTCAGAAAATTTTCTAAGGTAGTAGGCGCATGGGCACTATGCAGGCCATGACCACTATGTAGGCGCATGGGTACTATGCAGGAACATGAACAGTTAGGCGCATGGGAATACTTAGGCGCATGGGAAAGTACTAGGTGCATGGGCACTGCTTTGGCGCATGTGCCACACTCAGGCGCATGAGCAATAGGTGCATGGGCACTTAGGCGCATGAGCAATAGGTGCATGGGCACTTAGGCACATGAGCCACACTTAGGCGGATGGACAGTGGGCGCATGGGGAATTTGGGCGCATGGGCAAAGTGTTAGCCACCTGAGCCAACACTTGGGCGTATGGGTAGTTTCTAGGAGCATGGGCAAACACTTAGGCGCATGGGCAGGTTTAGGAGCAAATGCACTTATCCTATTCGACTGGCACTATTTTCAGACTCCAATCATCATTCTAACATGTTCTTAACTCACATCTAACATACTAAGCGCCTAAACCAGCATCTAAACATAAAACATAAACAAAACACACCCAAACATTCACCCACCCGTATAAACTAAAGTAATAACATACTGAAAGTTATAAAAAATAGTTACATACATTTTAAGCCCTAAAACAAGTTTAAAACAGTAAAAGTAGGGATATAGAACTCACCTGTTACTTCCTTTGAGCAAGACTCCTTCAAAATTGAGCTCACAAGGAGTTCTAACACCTAAACACACAAAAACACACAACCGAGCACACAAACACATAATGATCGATCCCGAAGCTGGAAACTCGGCTAAAACCAAACAAAACACAAGAAAAACTCACCTACAAGTAGATCTTCTTCTTCTTTTCTCTACAACAAATGGACGCTTTGCTTTCTTCTTCAAAAATTCGAATCAGTAGGTGAAGAAAGGTAGTGGGCGGCCATGCCACCCTTTGTAAACATAATAATAATAAAGATTTGTCGTTTGTACACTTTGGCCCTTCTAGTGATGTAAATTCTCCTTTCTTCTTTATTTTTTCTTTTCTTAATTTTTTTTTGTCTATTACCATTGATTATTATTATCGAATTTGATTAGATTAGTTTAGGAGGATGTTTACAAGGCTTGAGAATCGAAATGACATGGTATGAAATGTTGTTACGGGTGGATGTTTACAAGGCTTGAGAATCGAAATGACATGGTATGAAAGGTTGTTACGGGTAGCAAAAACTATCCATGTGAAAACTATTATTGTTTAATGTTTTTATATAACTAGTTCCTTTCATGTATTCAATTAATCTTTCATGAAAACTTTGATGCAAAAATCTTTAATCGCCCAATTTCGATTGAAATAGAAGGAAGTCTTATCTTCTTGATCGTGTTACCTTGATTTGACTTCTTTTACATCAGTCACACATTAAAATGTTTGTCATGTGATTACTTTCATTCCGCAACTATAATTTACATTTTAGTCCCTCAAGTTCCAAATTATACAGTTTTTGCCCTAAAGTTTGTTTTCATTGTTTTCATGAATTTTATGGCCCCTTACTAGTTTCTAGGATTTATTATTGCTCTTTTAATATGTTAAGTTTCAATTATCCAGAACTTAATTTGGGGTAATTAAAACTTATGTTTTTAGTTTCTGGATACGGTAAAACCGAAGATTTTAACAGTTTGTTTTAAATCCTTCTAACTTCATCCATTTAACATTTAAGTATTATTTAAGGACTTATAATAAGCTTCTTAAGCTATCAAAAATATATTTTTGAGCTCTTTTGGTTAAAACTTCATTTTATGATTTACCCGTTAAAATGCGTTCTTACCCGGAACCGAGCGTCTGAATACGTTTTTATCCAAATTTTCACCTATTTCTTGACTCAATGTTCCTAACTTACTTAAATATTATGATCTTTATGGATTTTAGGTCTCTTTTACTATTTTTAAGATTTTACCCAAAAATTACCCAGTTAAGTCCCGCTTTTAACGAATAATTCCATTTAAATCATAAATTTAACCCAAATATCAACAAATCTGACCACTATGCCCATGATTTTCATTTAAGAGCCTGGAATTCTTTTTAATATGGTAACTTCCTATGTTTCACTATTTTAGAGATTTCACCACTTTTTTCGGTTTCCAAACAAACTCATTATGTCTCCTAGTCTTTCTTTTTATATTTTCAGACAGTATCACCAACTTAAAACTTTCATATTACCAAACCTACTGAAAATAAGTAATAACTCTTGGATATAACATGAAGTACATATATGTTGCTCTTAAATGATGATTTACACCATTTACACATGTGTAAACATTATATATCATACCCAAACATCTCCTAATCATTTTGTAACTTTCATACCAGGTTTTAATATTGTTTATAAACTGTTTTAGGCAGGTTTCATGACTTGTTTGGGAGGGTTTTCAAACATGTGCATAGATGCCGTTAAATCTTGTAAAAAAAGGGTTTTCTAAGTGTAATCTTGTGCTCTAACTAAAGATTTACCAACTTATCATAATGTATACCTCATGTGATGTTATGAGCTCCCTAAGAAGAAGATTTAAACAGCAAGCTTCTGCTAGAACAAAGAATGTAAGGCTTTTGGTAGTTTATTAAGGTAAAACACAAGAAACAACTTGATTCGGGTGTGTTGAAGCATACCCTTCGAATGGTCCTTGTGTTTGAGAGATTTGGAGGGAAAGAATATATGGTGATTCTTCAACAAGAGCTGGAGTAGGTTGTTCTTGCAAGAACCATGCACAAGGATTCGCCAAGAGTCATCTTCTTGCTTGTGTGGTGCCTGAATGATGTTGAGATACTTGTGTTCTTCAAGTTTTTGGCTGAAATTTAATGAATGTGTGTGTGTTTTAGATGGGGGCCAAGAGAAAAGAAAGAGAGAGAGAAAGGTGTGTGTGGAGTTTGAAATTGCATGTATGGGAATAAGGGGAGGGTGGGGTGTAGTTGTAGTTTGTGGGATTTCAAGGAAAAAGGGGATTGGTGGTGTCGGTGGTGCGGCCGTGGAGAGTTGTGGGGGTATTTGTTTTATTATTTTTTTTGTAAATTAATATAAGTAGTGTAGTTTTTTTTGTGTAGTGTAGTATTTTAGATGGTAGTTTCTAGTTAGGTGGTTTTAGGTATTAGATGTGTATGTATGTAATTAAATCCATGAATTATGTGTGTGCACACATAGTTAATTGTTTTCAGTTAGGTTTGAACATTTTAACTTGTTTAATTGTATTTTCAGAATGCTAAATTATTCTACACTAAGGCTAGATTTAAAGAATTATCTAAGGAAGATAGAACACACTATAATTATAAGCATGGAAGAAATAAAGTAATAGTAATAATAATCTTACTGATAATAATAATAGTAACAATGATGCAGGAAATCAAATTTTATAATTATGACCTCGGGCTCGGTTGTTACATTCTCCTACCTTTTAGAAAATTTCATCTCGAAATTTAGCTTTGACTAGATTTCTGAACAGGTGGGCTTGAAGAGGTGCGGATATTCCCTCCTTATTTCATATTCATGTTCCCAAGTGAACTCATGTCCTTGCTTGGAGTTCCACTTAACCTTAACCTTGGGTATACGACTTCATCTAAACTTCTTGACCAGTCGATCGGTAATCTCTATGGGTTCTTCTACAAAGTTTAATTTGTTATCAATTCGTGATTCCTTCAATCGCAATTCAAAGGCTTTGTCTACCAGGCACTTCCTTAGATTTGACACAAGAAAGGTGTTATGTATGTAGCTCAATGCTTGAGGTAGCCTTAACTAATATGCTACCGGGCCAATTCTTGCTAATATTTCGAAGGGTCCAATATATCTTGGGCTTAGCTTGCCCTTCTTGCCAAATCTCACGGCTCTTTTCGATGATGCGACTTTTAACATTACATCACCTACTGGGAACCCCAGAGGTTTGCGTCTTCTGTTTGCATATTTCTTTTGACAATCTCTAGCTGTTCTCAATTGCTCTTTAATCTAAACTATTTTTTTCATGGTTTCCATCATGATGTTAGGTCCCATCACTTGGCTGTCACCAACCTCATTCCAACTCAATGGTGATTAATATTTCCTACCGTATAGGGCTTCATATAGGGTTGCTTTTATACTTGCGTGGTAACTGTTGTTGTAGGAAAACTCTATTAGGGGAAGGTGGTTATCCCAGCTTCCAACTTGCATGTCTTCTAGAGTCTGAATGGTTCTTTCACTTTGCCTGTCAGTTTGAGGGTGATATGCGGTGCTTAAATCAAGACGGGTTCCCAGTGCTTGTTGGAGAGATCTCCAAACTCACATCGTGTAGCAACTATTGCGGTCTGAGATAATCGAGAGTGGCACTGCATACCGAGTTACTATTTCGTCAATGTATAGTTGGGCTAACTTTGACATATTGTAGTCCTCTCGAATTGGTAAGAAGTGGGCTGATTTTGTAAGCCTATCAACATTTACCCAAATAGCATAATGTCCAGAAAGGTTTTTGTAACGAAATCGATGGTAATACTATCCTATTTTCCCTCAGGGATCTCAGTTTGTTGTAAAGTTCCTCACAGTTTTTTAATCCCCACCTTTACCATTGCACACGTCAGACATTTTCCCATACAGGTGGCAATTGCTTTCTTAATTTCGGTCCATCAAAATAGAGTTTTTCTATCTTGATACATCTTGTTGCTTCCCGGGTGAATTGAGTATTTAGATTTGTGGGATTCTTACAAAATTACCTCTCTGAGTTCTCCATTCTTTGGTACCCATGCTCTTCCCTCATACTTGTGTAATCCATCATTGCTCACCTCCAAACACTTTTCCATTCCCGTTAACAACTCATCAGCCAGTTTATCCCCTTTTAGAGCTTCGTCTTGTGCTTCTTTTAGAGACCAGGTTAATATACACGCTCATCCTTAAGGCGCAAACACGAAGGGGTTTCTCTCTTTCCTTCTTACTCAGGGAATCTGCCACTCATTTGCCTTTCTTGAATGGTAGCGGATCTTGCATTCGTAATCGCTTAATAATTCTACCCATCTTCTCTGGCGCATGTTTAACATCTTTTGATCCAGAATATGCTGCAGGCTTTTGTGACACACTTAGTACCGTAGAGGTAGTGTCTCCACTTTTTGAGTGCAAACACCACGGCACCTAATTCCAAATCGTGTGTCATGTAATTCCTTTCATGCTCGTTTAGCAATCTGGATGCGTAGGCGATCACCTTTTCCCGCTACATTAGCACACATCCAAATCCTTGACGCGAAGCGTCACAATAGACTACAAAGTCCTCCGTTCCTTCTGGTAGGGTAAGGATGAAGATCAAGTGTAGGTTGTACTCACCTTTGTAGTTAGTTTATTTTGCTTTGTTCGTAATAGGATCTATATTAGTTAGTTTTATATATGTAAATGGTAGTTAGTTTATGTTTTGTAGTAGTTCGTACTAACCCAATGAAACTACGAGCGAAACAATAGTTTCGCTCATAGTCAGCTGACTTAGGTCACCCGACGAAACTGTGTCTTGCTACCGGGTGAATCTAAACATCAGGTCAGGACAGTTTTGCTACCCAGTGAAACTGTCAGCGAAAGTAGCTCTGCTATATATATGAATTATTGTAATCTTTTGTAGTAAGTTCTACACAACCTTAATCAGAGAATACTCATTTTGCATTACTGTTCTTAGTGTGTATGTTGGCTGGAATCATCATTTTCATTATCATTGAGCCTTGTTCTTTGTGTTTTGATTCAAGTTTGGTTAAAATGGGTATATTTTAAAAACTCTTTATATAGATATTGTTTAGACACTCATTTCAGTGGTGTTTTATTGTGTTTTCTCATCATTAGCACTGTTTTTTGGTCATTGATAGACCAACAATATGGTATTAGAGCCTTAGTGCTCTTAGTTTGTTGATTTATAGGGTTTTAGAAGGGTTTTTAGATAAAATCACTGTTTCATTCACTTCTGATCAGTAGAGTCTGTTTTTAGCTTGAAAACCTTTTGCAAAATACTTGGTTTGAGCATAGGAAGCTATCCAAATTGTAGACGTGCATACAAACTGTTAGTATCAATCTAAACCAATTTATTTGTTGGATGAGGTATAGGCATAGGTCAATAACAATAAGTACTTGGATGAGGATAAACATGAGTGGTTTCATCACATCCCAACCCTGTCTTAATTCTAGCCTCCCGTTTCTTCTTGAAAAGATCCTCATGTTTCATCCCTGATATTGTCCATTTTTCAAGCTTCCTTTATAATTTGCTTGTTTCAAACTCAGCAAGAGCTACACGTTTAGTTAATGAATCTATTTTGACATTTCTTTCCAAAAGATTTCTCTTCAAATGCTCATTTCTTTTAAGCTTCATTTAATTTGATAAAATACTTAGACTCATTTGTTTTGAAAAGTTCCTCTCTCATCCTATCCCATCTTTTACCCTAATTTGGATTTCTAAACCAAAAGAAGCAAGAACATTTTCCTCAGAGTTTAAAATTATTAATGTAAATGAATCAGAATCTGCCAAAATTAAGGTCTCGTAAGAAAATTTAAGAGAATCATATGATATGTGCAACAATTCTAATTCACATGTGACTGAATCTGCGGAAGATAGAGTAGTTGATCAAACTACTGCTCAAAACTGCAAAATGAAAGGTTTGAAATCCCATTGCTTCAAATGTGGGAAGGATGATCATGTAATTAAATAATGTCCAAAATATGTTGATAAAAGTGTACATAATAGTTCTTTGGGAAGTAGATTAAATAACTTTGTAAATAATTTCTTTTGTAAAAATTCTTATACTTCAAAACCCAAGTTTGTCAAAACTTGGGTCCCTATTTCCAAAGCCTAATGATCATTGTGTTCTAATGCTAGGATCACTCAAGAAAAGATGTCAATAGCTTATGGCATATTGATAGCGGATGTTCCAGGCATATGACCGGGTTGAAGGACCTTCTCACTAACTATAGGATAATAAATGGAGGATATGTTGCATTTGCTGGAGATAAGAAAGGTGGAAAGAGGATTGGTCAAGGAGAAGTCTCAAATGGTTCATTAACTCTAGAGAAAGTGACCTATGTTCCAGAACTGGCATTCAACTTGTTGTGTGTATCACAGATATATGATAAAGACATTCTAGTATTATTTATGTCAAATGAATGCTTGTTCTTGAAACCTGAATTCACTGTTCTAGAGGAATTAATAATCAGTCGAGCTCCAAGAAGGAATGATACATATTTGCTGGATATGAGATTAACAAAATCTACCTTGACTGTGACATGTCTCCTGTCAAAGGCTTCATCATCCGAATTCTTCTTGTGGCATAGACGATTAGGACATGTTAATTTAAAAAACATAAATAAGTTGGTTAAAAACAATCTTGTCAGGGGGCTACCACTTAAGGATTTTTCAGTGGTCAAAAAATGCATGGCTTATGCTTAAGGAAAGCAACACAAAAGGCCACACAAGCTTAAGCTTGCAAATACAATTTCACATCCCCTTGAATTGTTACATACTGACTTATATGGTCCTATTAGTGTTAAATCTATCGCTAAGAAATCTTACTGTTTGGTTGTTACAGATGATTATTCAAGATACTCTTGGGTGAGATTTCTTGCAAATAAAGGTGACACTTTAGAAGAGTTGCAAAAGCTGATCCTGCCAATTGAGACCATCATCAAACGGAAGGTTATGGCCATCAGAAGCAACAATGGAACAGAATTCAGAAACCACATCTTTGACTCATTCTGTGCAAGCAAGGGAATTATCAGACAGTTTAGTGCTACCAGGACACCTCAACAAAATGATGTTACTGAAAGAAAGAATAGGACGCTTATCGAAGCAGCAAGAACTATGCTGATTGAGTCAAAGCTTCCAATTACTTTCTAGGCAGAAGCATTTAATTGTACATCCTATGTACTGAACAAAGTGCTTATCGTAAAAGGCAAGATGAAGACGCCGTATGAGCTTCTTCATAAATGAAAACCCTTGATTGACTTCTTCCGTCCATTTGGTTACTCATGTACTCTGCTAAATACGCAAGCTTAGAAGTCAAAGTTTGGTGTTCTTTCTGATGGATGTTTCTTTGTTGGTTACTCTTCGTCACCAAAGGCGTATTGGGTGTACAATAAAAGAACGTGCATTGTGCAGGAATCCTTCTATGTTGATTGGGAAGAGTCAAATTCACCAAACATGGGGTCGGACCCAGAATTGTTTTATGACTCTAACACTATCTTCAAATCATTCAATCTTCCAATCTTTGATGATGATGTTGTTCCTCAAACTAGTGTGCAAATCATTCCTCCACCAGATCCACAATAACAACTACAACCACCTCCACAACCCGAACCTCATCCACAACCACCGATTGATCCTCCACCTCCACCTCCATTTGATATTCCACCCACACCTCCACCATATCGACTCCTCAATCAGAACCATCTTCCCTCTCATAATCATCCCAAAGTGAATCATCATCTCATTTAAACCCATTAACCCTTAACACCAATTTCAAAACCCTAAAAGACCACCCACACAATTACATCATTGGTTCCATTACTGATGGTGTGAGGACGACACGGAGTCAATCTGGATTGATAAATGAATGTCTCTATGCGTGTTTCTTATCTCAAATTGTACCCAAGAATGCCACAGCAGTACTTCAGGACCCAAGTTGGGTCGAACCTATGCAAATAGAGCTTCAGCAATTTAGAAAACTGAAGGTTTGGCAGCTAGTCAATCTTCTACCAAATAAGTTTCCTATCGGTACTAAATGGCTTTACCCGAACAAACCAGATTATCAAGGAATTGTAATCAGGTATTAAATCTAGGCTGGTTGTTCAGGGATTTGCTCAAAAGGAGGGAATTAACTATTGTGAAGTGTTTGCTCCGGTTGCTCGCATTAAAGCTATCAGAATCTTTCTTGCGCATGCAGCTCACAAGAACTTTAAGGTCTTTCAAATGGACGTCAAGTGTGCATTTCTATATGGGAACATTAATAAGGAGATATATGTCTGTCAGCCTCTAGGTTTCGAGGATCTAGATTTCCCAGATAAAGTGTATAAGCTTGATAAATCCTTATATGGATTACATCAAGCACCTCGTATCTAGCATGAAACCTTGACACAATATCTGCTTAGCAAAGGCTTCTCTCATGGCACTATAGATATGACACTATTCAAGAAAGAAGTTGATGGTGAACTGCTGATTATTCATGTGTATGTTGATGACATCATTTTCGGGTCAACAATTGAGAAACTGTGTAGAGAGTTTGAAAAAGTGATGAAGGATCGCTTTGAAATGAGCATAATGGGGGAGTTATGCTTTTTCTTGGGATTGCAGGCTGAACAAAAGCAGGATGGCATTCTGATTCATCAAGAAAAATATGTTGTAGAGATTCTTAAGAAATTCAAGATGGATGATGCTTCTCCTGAACTCACACCATTTACTACTCAAACGTGCTTAACTCTGGATGATAATGGGAAACCCATAGATGCTCATCATTATTGTCCTATGATTGGGTCTCTCATGTCTCTCTCTGCAAGTCATCCGGTTATTATGTTCGCCGTGTGCTACTGTGCCCGTTATCAAGCAAATCCGAAGGAATCTCATGAAAAGGCTGTTAAACGTATCTTTTGATATCTCAAAGGGTCCTCCCGCTTGGGCCTTTGGTATCCCAAAGGAGGAAACTTTGATTTGCATGCCTATTCTAACAGTGATCAAGGAGGTTGCAAGATGAACAGAAAATCAGTCACTGGTGGATGCTAGTACTAGGGGATTGTCTTGTTTCATGGCAAAGCAAAAAGCAGACGACAATATATTTATCTAAAGGTGAGGCTGAATATGTTGCTGTCTCTAGCTGCTGCTGCCAAGTGCTTTGGATCCAACATCAGATGAAGGATTATGGCATTAATTTTCTTCATACACCACTCTTCTGTGATAATGAAGCTGCTATTGGAAATGCCAAAAATCCAATTCATCATAGTCGAACCAAGCACATTGAAACAAGGGTTCATGCAATCCGAGATGCTCAGGAAAAGGGGTTTATAAATATTATTCCAATCGACACAAAAAGTCAAAGAGCAGGTCTTTTCACAAAAAAACATTTGATAAAGCTCGTTTTTATAAACTGATCCCTACGTTAGGTCTAATATCTTTCTGAAAAACTCTTTTCCTAATTACAGTTAGTTGTAAATAACCTTTTCTATATTTTACATTTGTCAAATAACTTCCGATATCCCATATTTCTTCTTATTTTTTATTTTAGTCTACAAATATATATGAAAACAAAAATTTCTATTCCCATGTGGGTAAATAGAAATTTTAGGGGAGAATACACTTTTCAAAAAATTCAATTTTGTCTTCTTAGGAACCCTAGAAAAAGAAGTTAGAAAGAGATCAACAGCTTGTGTTGGGATATGCATGGTAGACTAGGCTTGCAAACGAAGTAAACGATGATTGTGCAGCTAAACTAAAGATCACGAACTCAGTGATAAGGATCATTCTCATGACATCTTGACCTGCACAAAGATACAAGTCTCATCACATTCTTGGTTGAGAGTGGCTGATTTCTGTCTTGAGTCTGTCTTTAGTCTGTCTTAGGTCTAGATTATTAAGATCTTCCCTATCCTTTAGCTCAAATAGAAAAATAAAATGCGTGTTTATCTCCTCTGCTATGTGTGAGCATTAACCTGGAGTGATGATCTTCTCCGCTATGCGAAAGCATTGACCTGAAGCTCTCATCAACACGCTCAGATGATCTTCTCTGCTATGCGTAAGCATTGTCCTGAAGCTCTCATATTTTGGAATAAGATGAACATATCCTCTGTTATATGTGAGTATAGACCTAGAGTTGTCATCATCAGTTATAGAGTCTGTATTGTAAAGTGTCTCGTCAATGAGCATACTATCATATGCATGCATTAGGGTCAACTCAGAACTATTCAAGCAAAATCAATAATTACACTCAATAAATCTTGATGCCGAGAAGAGTTCTTTATCAAATGTCTGTGGAGACCAAGTTACTGGAGTTCCTTAAATTAACTCAAAACAGGATAAAGATAGCTGCAGATTACGTGTTGAAAAGAATAAGGCATGGGTTTAAGTGGACAAGCATATCAACAATCTGGCCAAGCCTTGATTCTCTGGAATACTTTGAGAAAAAAATGCAATTATATCTTTTTATTTTATTTTATTTTATTTTATTCTATTTCATTTTATTTTATTTGTTCATATTATTTTTCTGTTTAAAATCGTTTAGTAATTTGTTTTATATAAGTCGGAATTGTGGGGTGAGGAAGTTATTTCTAACAAATGTTTGTATAAACATAAAACTTATATTAAATAATTTAAAAAAAAGCGAAACTACGGGCGAAATTATAATTTCGCTAGGAGATTCGCTGAGCGAAACTGTAGATTCGCCAGCAGTCATGCTCAGCTATGAGCCACTCATCTACACGGGTGAAACTATAGTTTTGCCTTCAGCGAAACTAGGTGGTATATATTGCACAGTATAAGAACCGTCTCTCACAAGTGTGAATATACCATAACCCTAGTTTCTCTAGGTGATTTTTGTGCAAATCATGCATTGTTGATGTTTGTTGAAATAAACTGTCGTTTAGCGCTTAGGTTAGTTGGGCAACCATTATTCATTCCTTTGATCGGTTTTATTTTGGCTAAATGATAGTCTGAAATTGATTCGCTGAATTTGAAAGGTCGCAGTTTCGTTCAGCGAAACTGTGAGCTAGAACAGCGAATCTGAACGACAGTTCAATGTTTCGATCAAAACTGTAACGTTGTGCTGTCCAAGCACATTTGATAGTTTCGCTAGAAAGATTTCAGTGAAACTATAGATTTGCTAGGAATAAGATTTTGTGTCTAAAGTTTAGCGAAACTATTAGCGAAATACAGCTTGCCTTAGGCGAAATTACAAAAATAGTTGTCAGCAAAACTGATTAATAGCTAAAACACATAACTCAATGCCTACGACTCAGCGAATCTATTCCTAAGTATCAGTGAAATTATGGTTTGGCTTAGCGAAACTAACTATTTTGCCCAGGGAAATTACAGTTTCACCGCCAGCGAAACTAGCCAAAACTTAACATTTTTTTTGTATAATTTGATTTGCATATTTATGTATATATATTAATAACTAACCTACTACTGTTTCCGTTTCAGTTAATATGGCTAACTTGAAGTTCGATGGCAAGTTCAACATCGTTGCTCTACTAGATGACGGGAATCCAAAAGTAGTAGGCTTTAGAGACTGCATTAGATGGCTAAGGCAATCTCCCATATGCTATGCCATCTCACATATGCCTACCATCTATGATCTACATGTGAGAGATTTTTGGAGATCTGCAGAGTATGACATTGGATCAGTGCCAAACCGTATAATTGCCAGAATTGAAGGTCATGATATTGTTATCAAAGTGGAAACTATAGCCAGGGTACTACAATTGGAAGATGACTGTGGGCCAGAGGTGGTGTTGTCTGATGCCCATGTTCTAGAGGCATTCAGGAATATAGGGTCTGAAGGGCCACCCTTTAGATGCAAGAAGGAAATCAAGAAATCTCTTCTGACAAAAGGAATGGAGATATATTGCCCATGTCTTTATTATGTGTCTAGATCATAGGAAGGGAGGATTAGACTAGCTGAATATACATTGGGCTAGGGCCATGATCATTTTCTATAGAGGTCAAAAGGCCAACATTGCAAAACTAAAATTTGGCCCTAATGAAAGACAAATGGTTGATATACCCTAGGTTTGTCCAGATGTTGATAGATGATCTGATTCGAAATGCCAAGACACGGACAAATCAAAAGACTGGCACAAAGAATACAAGGATATCTACTGACTGTTCAGCAGTTAGACATGATTTCAGTAGAAAGAAAACTCATTTATGGGAGAACATGTATCCAGCAGAGAGGTGGAATTACATTAGAAGATTGATTGAGACTAAAAAGAAAAATACGAAGGAAGACATAGAAAAGCAAGAAGACGCAATCAAGAAAAGAAAAAGATATGCGAAAGAAAAAGAGTAGGACTTTGAGGAAGAAATTGATGAGGTGGCTGAGGAGGTAAGAGTGCAGAAGGAAAGGAGGAGTAAAAGAAGGGCTGAAGAGAGTGAACCAGCCAATGTATCTGAAAGGAGAACAAAGCACAAGCAACAAACCTTCTCAGAACAACCTGGTAGAAAAGATGCCAGATCTAACCTGGATCAAGATGTAATCAGAAATGTCATCGGTGGCAAATGAGCTGAGTATGATCAAGACAAAGTTAGTAAATCAAGAGATCAGGGAGAAGACAAAGGATTTGGTCATTGAAGGTTTGAAGAAGATGATGTTGGATCTACAGGATCTAATAAAGACATAGTTTAAAGAGATGAATGAAGGAAAAGCAGTGGCCAGCCTGCCAAATCAAAGAACCGAAGTTGAGCTGAATGATCTTACTGATACCTGAAGGTATGAATTCCTCAATGTTGGAGGATCAACCATAGCAGGAGAGGGCCCGAGTAGAGCTATAGATACAAGATTTGATGTTGATACAAGTGGAGCTGGTGCAGGTAATATAGGTGATGGTGCTGGAGATGTAGGAGAAAGTGCTGGAACTAGTGGTGTTGAGAAGGAAGTGAATGTAGGAGGAATTAAAGTTACTGAGGCTAAATCAACTTGAGGTTTTATATATAGAGAGATTTTTTGGAGAGGAGGTACGTGGAGAAAAGAGGGATAAAGACAAAGGAAAAGAGCCTGACATGAGGATAGTTGATGAAGAGGAAGAGTATGAACAGCTTGTAGATTACAGCTCTGAGCCAGAATACTATGAAGTTGATGAGAGGCCAGTGACATATGTGGCTCAGAGAGGGTCTACTGAATGAGATGTAATTGAGATTGCCTAAGAAGATTGGTTTGATAAGGAAAAGGAGCCAGAAGAGATAACTCCTTTGTTCTAAAATATTAAAGAACCGAGCAAGAAGGATGCAGACAAAAAGATAATAAGCTTGAAGAACAATGCCAACCTTAAATTATTTATGATCAAGAGGCGAGGAGGAAGGATCTACTACATAAACAAGAGGAAGGCTTTTAAGACCTTGCCTAGGTGGGATCTAAGGAGGTTGGCTGAGATTCCTCTTATTGATGCGGATGCTAGTGAGAGAGCTATGTTTCTTAAAAAAGAAATTAAGAAGGGGCTAAATGACAACTTTGAAGCCTTTGGATATATGAAGCTTGAAAGAAGGAGGTCAAAGAAAGACTTGGATTGGGCGACTGGCAAGGGAAAGATTGTGTTGAAATTAAAGCCTGCCAAAACAGTAAACAGAGTTTGAGTGCCCAATCCACTTCCCCTGATGCTATAAGATTTTGTCTAGTGGTTTTATGACATTAATACTGGGGAAGCAGTGATCAGATTGAAAGGTGAACAAGAGATCAGATTGTTTGATCCAATGGAAGTTTTTCTATTTGGAGATGAAGATTTCAGGATATTATGGGAAAATCACATAAAGGCAGGAGCTGAAGCTGAAACTAGAACTGAAGCCAGTCTATTTATGAGGGTGGCTAATAAAAATCAGGGATTGAGAGATAAAGTCAGGGAGCTAACCAAGAAAGTTATTCAAGCTGATGAAACAAGGATCGACGTGCACGATCTAACAAAGCAATACTTCAATCTAGTGCACACGATGAAGAAGAAAAGGTAGTTGGAGTTGAACAAGACATTTCGGAGAAAGCTGGAGCTGTTGAAAAAGAGGGTGATAGAGTTGAAGATGATGTTGTAAAAGAGGTTGGAGGTGAACAGGAAGCAACTAAGATAGCCAAGGAGGATGAAGGTCAAGTAGAAGACCAGGCTGGAGCACAAGAGGAAAATCAAGCTGAAGCTGGTGAGGTCCAACCTAGGGGGAGTATTGAAGATCAAGTTGGACTCACCTTAGTAGTTAGTTTATTTTGCTTTGTTTGTAATAGGATCTATGCTAGTTTGTTTTATATATGTAAATGGTTGTTAGTTTATGTTTTGTAGTAGTTCACACTGACCTAGTGAAAAGTCAGCTGACTTAGGTCACCCAGTGAAACTGTGTTTTGCTGCCGGGTGAATCTAAGCATCAGGTCAGGACAGTTTTGCTACCCAGCGAAACTGTCAGTGAAATTAGCTCTGCTATATATATAAATCATTGTAATCTTTTATAGTAAGTTTTGCACAACCCTAATCAGAGAATATACATTTTGCATTACTGTTCTTAGTGTGTATGTTAGCTGGAATCATTATTTGTATTATCATTGAGCCTTGTTCTTTGTGTTTTGATTCAAGTTTGGTTAAAATAGGTATATTTTGAAACTCTTTCTGTAGATTATTGTTTAGATACCCATTTAAGTGGTGTTTGATTGGGTTTTCTAATCATTAGCACTGTTTTTTGATCATTGATGGACCAACAAAGGATAGGTGCGCTGAATAGTTTTTCCCTCAACATATTAAAGGCTGAATTCCTTTCCCCACTCATAAGTTGTATCCTTCGTGGTCAAAGAGATTAGTGGATGTACCGTTCGTGAGAAGTCTTTGATAAACCTCTTGTAATAACTAGCCAAACCAAGGAATTGTCTGATCTTGGTAGGAGTTTCTGGGATCTTCCAGCTCTTGATGGCCTCTATTTTTATTGGGTCCACTTGAATTCTGTCCTTATTCACTATGTGCTCAAGAAACTGGATTTCACGCATCCAAAACTCGCATTTGGTGAACTTTGTGAATAGTTGTTCGTTCATGAGTAGTTTGAGGATTAATCAGAGATTCTTTTCATGTTCTTCTTTGCTTCGGGAGTAGAACAAGATATCATCAATAAACACAATCACGAACTTGTCTAGATATGGACGGCATACATGGTTCATGAGATCCATGAATGCTGCTGGCGCGTTAGTCAGCCCGAAAGGCATGACTAGGTACTCATAGTGTCCATACCTAGTTCTGAATCATGTTTTAAAATCATGTTCTAAAGTAATTATTCCACTGTGTTTTTCAGTAAGTTTAAGAGGTTAAACTTTGATTTTATGTTCATACAAACCCATCAAGTATAAACAAGATTTCATGAAATCTGGAAACTTGATGTTAAATGTGATGTATTATGATGTAGGAACTCAGATTTATGTATGTGACAAATTGACTTGATGTATGGTTGAATATGTAGCTAGTAATGGTCGCTAAAAAGGCGTAAAACGAGGATTTTCGAAGTTAAACAAAAGATATTTTGATAACTGTTTTTAGGGTAGATTATAAATGGGTTTTTATGTTCAAAATGCTTAAGTATAGTTAAATTCGTGAAACTTGGTGCTTGGACGCGAATTGTGGTCATTTGGACTAGACTGGTCACTAATTCGGCTTGATTTCGGTTTTAAAATGCATGATTTATAGATCTGAATTTGAGCAGTAAGTTTTAAGCTATTTTATGACTTATAAACAGCCCCTAATGTATGTTAGGAGTTATGAATGTTAACTATGAGTTATCTTGCTCGGTTTGACTATTTGTTTGACAAACTTTCGTAGAAATTGCCATGATTTAGAGACTTTTATACCAAGTTGGTTAAAGTTGTTTGATTCATGAAATGTGATTTAGGATTGATGTACGTGTATATATATGATTGTTTTTATGTGAATTTGGTTTCAATTTTCACATTTTGGTTGTTAATTAGTACGTGTCTAAGTAAGGCGTAATTCACCGTTTTCGTTTAGATCTTAACTGAGTGTTATAATCACCAACTACTCGCGTAAATAAATATTTTCTTAAAAATAATATATTTCTAGTAGGTTGGATGAACAACTTGCTTGTAAGACTTGAGTATCAATTCTTAAAGTGTCTATCGTATTTAGGGCACTATTAGGATTGACTGGACGTTCATTGGTATAATTGCACGTACTATCAATTTCGTTGATCAAGGTGAGTTTTCCATGGCCCCTGTTTTTAGCTTGTTATCGTTTTACAATATCGTGGGGGAAATACGTGGCTTCGTTCGTTGTATCATGATTATGTGACTTACTCGTATGTGTTCGTATGATAGTCTCGAGTATGGGTGTTTCGTTATTGTGTTCATGTGAGTCGTTCATGAATACCCCCTTTTCCCATATAATCATTAGCCTTGGGTTAGGCCACAGTGTATGTTGGTAGATCTATTTGGGTTTGACAGCCCGCACTCGCAATCAGTAGCCCTGATCAAGCGTTTTGGATGCGAGTGAATGTATGTTGAATTCGTTTCATGGGGATTGCTTACTTTATGTAAAGCTTTCGTGTCTTGGTTTGATTATAGCTCCAGGTACTATCATTAAGTTGTATTCCTAGCTAGTTTACAACTTACCACATGGTTTGTCAATGATATCTGATACTGTTGTATGTAATGTTTTCGTAAACCCATGAAACTCGCTCAACTTTATGTTGACTTTTGAAGCATGTATTTTAGGTCATAGGAGCATGGATGGTGGTATGAACTGGGCCTGGGCAAACGTGGATGTGGCATCTTTTGGTTTTATTTTGGCTATTAATTCAAAAATACGATCTTTGTGTATGATCGTTGTTAAACAATTCGAACTTTTACTTATTTTGAAATGTTGTGACAAAATCCTGTAGTTTGTAATTTAAAACTTATGTTTTAACGTTTGCCTATATATCATGTTGTTTTCCAACTTTGTCATCGCCATGCTTAACGCATATACAATTCCGCTGCGATATTCAACGTCGTTTTTGGGGTGTGACTGTAGTTGGCATCAGAGCCAATGGTTATAGCGAACTAGAAAAAGATTTTTTTTAAAATTTTTTTTATCTAGACTATAACTTTTCGTAAAAGAAGAATGTTTTGAAAATTTTGGGAAAAAGGTGTGTTCATACCACTTGCCCTTAGTAGACGTAAGATTTTATTTAAATTGCCTGAATTAAGTATGCCATACTTTAGGTGCCGTGAGTGAAGATTTAAACTGATACGTTTGTTGTTTAGCAAGCGTAAGTGCTATATTGAGCTTGGATTCATATGATGAAATTGTTTGCATGCGTAAGTGCTTACATTTTAATTTGAATGCCATATGAGACATTGTTTAGCATGCGTAAGTGCTATATTGAGCTTGGATTCATATGATGAAATTGTTTGCATGTGTAAGTGCTTACATATGAGTTGACTCTGGAATATTCTACTTCTTGCATGATTTTGTGATCATATGCAGGATAAGATGTTATATAGTATAATTACCCTTTTGTCATAGATGTCAACAAACCCGAGTGATAAGGATCAAGAGTCTAAGGTCCCGCAGGTTGAGAGATCATCGCTTACTTCCGGTTTCTATGCTGATTCCAGTGCCTTTGCACCCGCTATGTCACCTCATGCTAGTGATCCTAGTAACAGGAATGGATGGATCGAGGAGTCCAAAGAAGAGGAGCCTATTGAAGTTCCATCCGAAGATGAGACAGAGCCTGTAGTTCCTAGGGTTGATGGTGTTGATGACTCTAGTGATAGTGTTGATAGTGATGACAGTTCTGGGGATAGTGATTCCAGTGATGATGGATGTAGTAGGGATGGTTATGTTGATGGTGAAGTGATTATGAGTGTAGGGATGAGGTTAAGGAGGTTGAGTTGTCTACTGGTGGAGTTAGGAAGAGTGCTAGCACTCCTATTCGACCTAGTACTATAGGGATGCATCCGTCGCATAGGTCATTCCGTTTGTCCCCTGAAGGACATAGAATGAAGATCACTCCATGAAAGATAGTGTTACAACACAAAAAGAGGACCCTTGCTGATAGTGATGTAGATGGAGTGACAGTAGGATATGTTGTGGAGCGACCCCTCAAGAGGACACATGCATGTGTGGCTAGGAAATGGGAATGGTTGGGAGATCGAGTTTAGAGTTGACCGATGAAGAGGGTATACCAGTGATTAGAGGAGTTGGAGAGTTTTCTGACTTGAGAGCATTACCCCTGACGAGGCAGTGGATGGAGAGGACTGTGCCTCTACTAGCTGCTAGGTGCGTCCGGTTAGAGAGCAGGTTAGACTCGCTGGAGATGAGGAGTGGTGAAGCTAGTGATGACAGGTTGGATGAGCTGGATGGTAGACTGCGTATGTTAGAGGAAGAGAAGGTAGTGGATGATGATGCACAGGCGGAGATGCATCACAGGATCCAACTTTTGGAGAAGAAGATGCTCGAGATGCAGAGAAAGCTAATCGCTACTGAAGCCAAGATCGAGGACGTGACACTGACTGCTAATGTGACCAGGATGAGGTTGGATGTGTCAAGAGTTAGAGAGATGGATGCGAACCGTCGTGTGCGAGTGATGGAACAGCATGTGAGGGTTACCATGCCACTGATGGTAGTTTGCGTTCTACTTCTCATGGTTGCTGCATGTTCGGGAGTCTGCTTTGGCATGAGCTATCCTGGAGCTAGGCGCAGATTTCCATGATTGTCTTATTTCTAGTTTGTCTATTTCATTTCATCATTGTAATTGTTGCATGAAATAATTTATTAACTCGCGTAAGAACATGTACTTGTTAGGGGATGGCATTTGACCGCCCCAGTATTTTGGTTGGGCCAAGTTGTTCTTTTGGCGTTTGATTAAAAACAAGTAACATTGGTTTCTGGGTTAATTTTTGGATGAATGAAATGTGATGAATGGTTATGTTATGATGTTATGGTTAAATTTCTTTGCTTACATACGCGACTTTTTTGGATATTGCGTGATATATCGACTCACTTGTATTATGATTGTTATGTTATAAAAGAAAAACCATGGCTCCAAGATGGGAAACCCACGGAAACCCACTTCCACAAACTGCTGAGGAATTAGCTCAATTGAGTTGCGCAACACATTCAAGCTGCCGTCGCCCAACATAATGCAAATCAAGGGAACCAAAATAAAGGATGCAGCTACAAGACCTTCCAAGCATGCCAGCCAAAGAATTTTGCTGGGAAAGAAGGACCAGTTGGAGTTCTCCGCTGAATACAGAAGATGGAAGCAGTTATGATGATCAACAACTGTACGCCAGCTCAGCGCTAAAAGTATGCAACAAGTTCACTCTAAGATGAGGTGTTAACATGGTGGAATGCACAAATCCAGGCTTTAGGTGAGGTGCCTGCCTATGCACTCACCTGGGATGAATTCAAAGCTTTGTTGATGAAGGAATACTATCCGCGTAATGAGATTCGAAAGGTTGAAGCCGAGTTTTGGAACCTATCGATGGAAGGAGCAGATGTTCGTGGATACACTACACTATTCATGAAATGGCAAGAATTGTACCCCATCTCGTAACCCCTGAGTACAAGAGAATCGAAATCTACATTTGGGGATTGGTGCCTCAGATTCGTAGCATGGTGACATCATCAAACCCTACTACTTACCAGGAAGCAGTGCAGCCAGCACATACCCTGACCGATGATGCTGTACGAATGGGAACGTTAAGGAAAGCGAGCACAGACAAGAAGCCAATGGAAATTGATGAGAGACCAATGGAGAAGGAAAAGTCAGTTTATTCTTGAAAGAGGAAATGGTCCGAAGGTTCAGGAAGTCATTCTAGAAACTTCCGTCTAAAGAAGAGAGGCCCTGGCAGGATGTATACTGCTAATGAAGCAAAAAGAAACCAAGGACCTAACCGTAAGTGCAACAAATGCAAATACTACCATACAGGCCCCTGCAACGTATGTGAACGCTGTGGAAAGTTTGGACACCGAATAAGAGATTGTCGAGTAAGGTTGGACGAGAGGAAAGAAGATCAGAACCAAGGTTGCTATGAATGTGGAGCGTTTGGACACTTTAAGAAGGAATGTCCTAAGTTGAAGGAACAGGAAGCCCGTGGCAGAGCATTCGTGATGGAGGCGAAGAAAGCTCGTAAAGATCCCTCCGTTGTCACAGGTACATTTCTAGTTAATAACCGTTATGCTTACGTATTATTCGATACTGGAGCCGATAGAAGTTTTGTTTCTAGAAACTTCAAGTCTTTCCTTGACTCACAATCTAGTAAGTTGAATAAGAAGTACTCGATTGAGTTAGCTAATGGGAAATTGATAGAAACTGACGAGGTGTATAGGGATTGTACTATACTCTTAGGAGACCACACGTTTAGAATTGACCTTTTGCCTATAGAATTGGGAAGTTTTGATGTTGTAATAGGGATGGATTGGCTATCGAAGAATCGTGCTGAAATTGTGTGTCATGAGAAAGTAGTCAAGTTGCCCCTCGATAATGGAGAGCCATTAGAGATTCAAGGTGATGAAAGTGCTCCGTTAAAGATTGTGAATGTGATGAAGGTGATGGGTTTGTTAAACTCAAAACCAAAGTTGTTTAATCATTTAAACAAGAAAACGCAGCGGATTAAAGCCTTAATATAATGTTTATAATCTGAAAATTATGGTATATTATTTGTCAACAACAAACCCAAGATTGTAAGGATCATATATATGTGAAAAGACTAGCTATCAAGAAGAAATAACAACCAAACAATACCCATAATGCTGCCTTTGAAGAGCTGCCAAAAACATTACATGAACCACCTTCTATAGGCTGCCCAAAACATTGGATGTGAAGAAGATGATGAAGTCTTGAATGACCAAAACACCAATGTAGATTTCCTCAAGCTTCCATACCCACAAGCATGATGCAAACACCTTTTCTTGTTAGGATTTTGACACCAAATTCGCAAGAAACTTGCTGCTGAAAACCGATTTTCAGCTTTGTTTTCTTCTTGAAGATGAGAGAAAAGTCTTGTTCTTGATGTTTGCATGTAAGAGAGAGATGCAGAGAATTTAAGTCTGTGTTTTCAAGGAATGGAATCAATTAAACAAAAGGCCCTTGGACCCCTCAAAAAGGGCGGCCAAAACCTTTCAAGGTTTGGGGTTTTCCCCCCAAAACCCCTTTTACATTTGTTTAATTAAGTACATATATAAGTTATCTAATTAACCTTTTAATTATATAACTTATAGACACACTTTTATCATTATTTGATGTTATTTAACCAACTTAAATAACATTACAAATAATGTCCATGAACAAAATATCCTTATAAGTTGTTTCATCTCAAATGCAATTTATATAGAAAACCCATTTTCTAAATTGGTGTATATATTTAATTGCATGATCATATCATCAATTAAATATTTATACTGGTGTTTGCTAAGCTTGTTATTGGGTATGACCCGACTTGGATCATGACCTACTAACCACATCAATATTCTATTTGTCTTGGGCATAAAGAATCCAACAATCTCCCACTTGCTCAAGATTCATAGAAGATTGATGCAAGCAGTAAATACCGCCTAAAAACAGTTTACTACCCTTAATACGCATGACTTAGAAGCCATTCAATAACATCATCCCCTTCAAGTATTCAACTTGAAATGATTTAGGTGAATCAATCATTTATCCTTTTGTTACGGATGTCATGTTAAATTTAAGGACACAGAATGATCATTCCTTGTTGATTTAACTTAATCAGGCCTTAGACATCATGCTCTCAATGAATAAGAGGAACAAATTCCTTCTTGACTACATACATTTCTCACAATCACCTTATGTCATACCTAAACATAGCCATATGTACTGACCATTATTTCAGAGCAGCGAAGAACTAGCTCAAGGTATAACACTTGGTGAATATCAATACCCATTATGTATCTCAGGTCGAAGGATACCAAATGATATTCGCCTTTACTCGAATTTACTTATGATCAATCAATAAGATTCCATGTAGTAAAATTTAAGACGCGGGTCAGTCCAATATTCGTATCCCACGAATATCTATGAACCTTGGCAGCAACCAATTACTCTATATTCATGCCTTATGAATATCCACCAATCCAAGTTCATAATAGTCTTACGTTCATATTTGTTCCCACAAATATGACCGACTATGGACATTTAGAATAATAAACATATTCATGGATGTAAACATGCTAAAAGGAACATAACTCAAAGTATCGTAAATATATAGATGAGCTAAGTATTACAATTGTTCCATATTAATACTAAACTGATCAATTCCAATCACTAGGATATTAAAGTCCTAAGGCACAAGTATAACTTTCATGCTTTGCCCTTTCAAGGAGCTTCGTGAGTGGATCCGCAATGTTTTGATCAGTGTGAACTTTGCGAATACATATCTTTCCCTTTTCAACTTCATCCCTTATGTAGTTGAATCTCCGCTCAATGTGACTGGTATTTTGATGTGCACGGGGTTCCTTGATTTGAGTAATCGTACCCTCATTATCATAAAAGATTTCTAGGGGGTCTTGAATGGTAGAGACCACCCCTTGATCGGCGATAAACTTCTTTATCCATGCAGCTTCCCAAGCTGCTAATGAGGCGGCTATGTATTCAGATTCTGTAGTGGACAATGCTACCACGTCTTGTTTTGAACTCTTCCAAGAAACTGTTCCACCATTCATAATGAAGACATACCCCGATTGTGATCGAGAAACATCCCGATCAGTTTGGAAACAAGTATCTGCGTAACCCTTTACAACGAGTTCCTCATCATCAGATCCGTATATTAGAAACATATCCTTAGTCCTCCTAAGGTATTTCAATATACTTTTAACATCCATCCAATGGCTATTACATGGATTCTGCTAATATCTGCTTGTCATGCTTAACGTGCATGACATGTCCGGTCTAGTGCATATCATCGCATACATGATGGATCCTATAGCAGACGCATATGGGATATCCTTCATACGATCTTGCTCATCCTTTGAGCTTGGACATTGAGATGCACTCAATATTGTCCCTCTTTTACCATACCTTTCTTAGAATTTTCTATCTTGTACCTTTTCAAGATTTTATCAATGTATGCACTTTGGTTTAGACCTATCAACCACCTCGATCTATCCCTACAGATCTTTATTCCCAAAATATAGGCGGCTTCACGAGAGCTTTTATAAAAAAAACAATTTCCAAGCCAGGTTTTAACACCTTCCATGGTTGGAATATCATTTCCAAATAGTAGTATGTGATCAACATACAATACTAAGAATGTAATTACACTCCCACTAGCCTTTTTATACACACAAGCCTCATCAGCGTTCTTGACGAAACCAAATTTCTTGATCTCTTCATCAAAACGTTGATCCCAACTTCTCGATGCTTGTTTCAATCCATAGATTGATCTCTCTAACTTGCTTACTTTAATAGGATGTTTTGGATCAACAAAACCTTCAGGCTGAACCATATGGACAGTCTCTTCGAGATGTCCATTAAGAAAAGCGGTTTTGACATCCATTTGCCAAATCTCATAATCATAATGAGCAGCAATGGCAAACAATATCCTAATAGACTTTATCATTGCCACAGGCAAGAATGTTTCATCATAATCAACCCCTTGAGTTTGAGTGAAACCTTTTGCTACAAGTCTTGCCTTGTAAGTATCCAAGTTTCCATGCATATGTGCTTTCTTCTTGAAAACCCACTTGCATCCAACCGGTTTGGAGTTAAGTGGAGGGTCAACCAATTCCCAAACTTAGTTGTCATACATGGATTGCATCTCTACGTTCATGGCTTCCAGCCACTTGTCACAATCCGAATTGGACATTGCATCATGGTATGTTGTTGGCTTATCGGAGTCAACCACGTAGCATCCAAACATGAAAATTCCATATCTTTCAGGTGGAATGCTAACTCTACCAGATCTGCGAATGTTTTGTGTGTATTGATCAACCTCTTGATCATCATCAACAACCTCCTGTTGATTGCTTGTGTCAACCAAACGTGTATCAGCTTGTGGATCTTGATCCTCATCAAATTCCACTGTTCTATACGTCATTCCTTCCATAAGGAACTTGGCTTCCAAGAACTATGCCTTTCGAGCAATAAATACCTTTTGCTCTGTTGGATCAAAGAAGTAGTATCCTATACAGTCTTTTGGATATCCAACAAATATACACTTAGTGAATCGACTTTCCAGTTGGTTTTGGGTGTTAAGCTTAACATAAGCTTCACAACCCCATACTTTTAAATATGATAGCGATGGAACTCTTCCATGCCATATTTCAAAAGGTGTCGAATCCACTTTCTTGGTTGGGGCCATATTCAAAATACGAGCCGCGGAGAGTAGTGCGAAACCCCAAAAGGATAGAGGTAGTGAGCTTATAGCCATCATAGATCGAACCATATCCAATAGGGTTCGGTTTCTCCTTTTAGACACACCATTATGTTGCGGTGTTCCGGGAAGAGTAAGGTGTGAGACTATCCCACAACTTCTTGGATGATCCTAAAAAGCCTCACTTTGGTATTCACCTCCTCTATCTGAACGGAGAACTTTGATAGTTCTATTGAGTTGATTTTCTACTTCATTCTTGAAGATTTTGAATATTTCAAAAGCTTCATGTTTATGTGTCATCAAGTATACATAACCATAGCGACTGTAATTGTCGGTAAAGGTAATGAAGTATCTTCCACCTTTCTTTGTCATTGTCTTAAAAGGACCACATGCATCCGAATGTATGATTCCTAATATGTGTTTTGCCCTCTCGTTAGTACCACTAAAGGGCGACTTGGTCATCTTACCTTGTAAACAAGATTCACACTTATCCAATGAACAATATTCATTTGTTTTCAAAAGACCATTCTTTTTAAGTGTTTGAATCCGATTCTTGTTTATGTAACCAAGATGACAATGTCAAAGATAAGAATCACTTAAACCCATTTTAAGTTTCTTGGTGCATGATTAGTATAATGTGTTATTATAGGATGAATCATCATGAACCAATTCATAAATACCATTAAAATGCATAGCCTTGAAATAATATACATTATCCATATATCCATAAATACCATCGTTTACAAACTTTAAATCATAACCATATTGTTTTAAAAGGGAAACATGAAATCATGTTCCTAGTCAAACTAGGAGCATACAAAATGTTTTGAAGAACAACTTCCAAACCATTTGAATGTTTCAAAACATAGTCTCCTTTCTTAAAGTGCTTATTTCTTTTGAACCCTTACAACAGATTGCAAAAGTGAGTTCCACACCCGGTATCCAATACCCATGTGTTTGAAGAAATAACATTTAAGTCACCTTAGGCTTCATAAGCTTAGGTACCTGAGGTCTGCCCAACATCCCTCTTATTTCTCAACTCTTTGAGATAGGTTGGATAATTCCCTTTCAAATGTCCTATCTCACCACACTCAAAGCATGGATCATTTTCCGTTACCTTAGGCTTCATAAGCTTAGGTTTTAGAGCTTCCGCTTTAACCTTCCCTTTCCCTTTGCCTTTGAGTGCTCCTTTCCTTTAGCAACATTTGCCTTGGGATCGGGGAATGGCCTTTTCCTATTGCCTCCCTCATTGATCAAGAGAAAAGGTAGAACCTTTCTACCCATCCCTGCCTTAGCTGTTTTGAGCATTGCATGAAGCTCACCAATGCTCTTGTCCCATCCGTTCATATTGTAATTCATTATGAACATCTCAAAGCTTTTAGTTAGGCCATTAAGGATCAAATCCGTGACCAACTCCTTTGAGACAGGACAGTTAAGCCTTTCAAGGCGATCAATGTGGCTTTTCATCCTAAGTATATAAGATGATACCGATTGGGTTTCTTCCATGCGACACGCATGAAGCGCTCGAACCATTTCGAAGCGCTCTACCCAGGCTTGTTGACGGAACATTTCCTTCAATTGGGTAATCATTTCATATGCCCTATGATGCTGCAAGTCTTTTTGGAGTTTAGGAATCATAGTTCCCAACATGAGACAGGATACCTGCATGGAATCCTCAGTATACTGAAGCCAATCGTTATAGGCCTCAACATCCTCAGGGTCGGGTTGGTCAGGAATAGGATCGTCAAGGACATAGGCCTTTTTTTCTTTCTTGAGAACAATTCTCAAGTTTCGAGACGAGTCCATAAAGTTGTTATGGTTCAGACGATCCCTCTATAAAATAGTTCTCAGCGATAGGGTATGGACGGTCGGGGTGGTAGCATTATTGTTTGTGGCCATTCTACAAAATTTACAAAGTTCTTATTAGTATTTCTGAAAAGTTTCATTTTAATTATTAATACCCTTTTATGTCTCATAGACAATTAATAATTAAAATCTAGAATCCAACGTTACATTCAAATAATGGTTAGGTGACCTTTATCCCGTTATTTAAATTAACAAGGTAGTCAACATTTGACAATTGCAACCTTTTGCAACTTCTAGCCTTTATGGGATCGGTTAAACATCTTATGTTTGGTTGGTATGTTTAATCCCATCAACACCATTGTACGCCATGCTTCGGTGTCCCTATGCACATGGTTTCCAATTCAAGTCGTCCTACATACACACAGGTGTGAGTTTACTCATACAAGTGGTTAGGTGACCTTTATCACACAAATATGTTAAGCCCACCTCAAAACACAAGTTCCCTAAAAGTGGTTAGGTGACCTTTATCCCATAAATAGTTGTAACACCCGTATATTATTTTAAAGAAAAAAAAAAGAAAATAAAAGAAGGAGAAAGAAAAAGAAGGAAAAAGAGAAAGAAACAAAAGTCAACCAAAGTGAAGGGGCCAAAAGTGCCAAACATGCAAAGTTTATATTTATTTGGCACAAAAAGGTGGTATGGCCGCCCACCCTTGTTTCACATCATTACCTTCTTCGGACATTTCAGAGAGAGAAAGCAGAATTCGAGTTTTAGAAAGAGAAAGAAGGAGAATTCGAAGTTTTTGGTAAGAAATCTCGAATTTTTGAAGTTTAGATGATTCTAGAACCGTATGTGAGCTTATAAATGTGACTTGTGTGTTCGGGTGGTGTGGTGTGTGTGTGTTCTAGGTGTTAGAACAGTTGAGGAGGCTCAGGTGAAGAGTGTGACATTTGAAGAAGGCAACAAAGGTGAGTTCTAGACCCCTTTTTACTGATTTTTAAACGTTTTGGGGCTGGAAATGCATATATATGTTTTTTTATAAAACTTATGCTGATACCCGTATGAACTGAATGTATGCATGTTTATGTTTATGCTAGATTTATGCCTAGAATAATGTGTATATGTTTAGAATTAGGCATTATGATGTTTGGGACTTGGATTATGGATTAGACTCATGAACAGGTTGCAAATATGTCTGAAAATGGGACTTAGAATAATTAATTACAGGTTGATGAGTCCAGCAGTGCTCATACGACCAACAGTGTGGTCGTATGACTAGGAGATATATTTTTCTAAGTGCTAATGAGTCTAACAGGACTCATACGACCAACAGTGTGGTCGTATGACCAAGATTATATTCCTAAGTGTTGAGTCCAATAGGACTCATACGACCAACAGTGATCGTATGACAAATGTGAAATTTTCTAAGTATGAGACCCACAGGACTCATACGACCAACAGTGGTCGTATGATCAGAACATGTTTCTCTGGGGAATGGTACGACCAATAGTGCTCATGCGGCCAACAGTGTGGTCGTATGACCAGATGAAAAGTTTCTAAGTACGATGAAAAGTCCAGCAGTGTTCTTACGCCCAATAGTGCTTATACGGCTAGAGGGCTTATACGCCCAACAGGGCTAAAACGCCCAGAACACTTAGAATTTTTCAGAAATTCCCTGAAATACCGAAGTTCGAGGTTTTGACCAGGGCTAACTAGGGTTAACAAATGATGATGTTTCATGCATGTAATGATGATTATGGTTAACCCTTATTGTTACTGATATTATTATCAGTGTATTATTGTTGACAATATTATTAAAATATTGTTAAGTATGGTATGATGCTACGTATGATGATGAATGTATGATGATGAATGTATGATGATGAATGTATGATGAGTATGAATGATGTGTGTGTATGTTCCTTGTAATTGTGTATGTTTATCTTTCTGAAACTTTACGAATAACGAGAATGAACTAATGAAGTATTATGTATCGTAAAGTGAAAGATAATGAAAGAGGAACATGATGACGAATGCATGTATTAACGAATGAACGGAAAGAAGAATGATGATGAATACATGCATTAATGAATGAACGAATTATGTCTTGCAAGCATTGAATAACGCGATTGGTCCTTCTATGTGATTGACCATGGTCATGGTACCTCTACCGCTTACCTCTAGTACCGTGGCATACGATTTCCCGTCATATGTTGACTACGGCCCGGTAGCTAACAACGATCGGGGTGTAGCATATGGTATTGGTACAATTCACCTTTCAATGCGTGCAAGTAAGTATGAACGGGATTCTTGTCATTCGACCACAGTAATCATAGCCAAGTGCTATGAAGTGGGTAAAGCCTGACAGAATCCATATGAGAAGTTAAAGATAATGATGAATAACGAATGATGAAGATAATAACGAATATTATCTCTGTGTACGTATGATGTATGAACGCACGAAAGGATACTTTTAAATAAGTAAACGTATGTTTTATTACAAAACTAGAACTCACTCAGCAACGCTGACTTTTATGTATTTTCCAGTTGACAGGTAGTGTTGCTGAGGATGGCACGAGGCGGCTACTCAGCTCTTTTGGGATGGCATTCTTTTGTTAATGTTTTTGTATTGTAATGCAAACAAATGATATTTTGTAACGGGTGTTGTATTACTTTGCAAAAGCATTTATAGTAAATTTAAAGTTTCCGCTGCATGGTTTTTTATTAAATGTATGTTTTATGGGTAATGACGACCAACTGTGAGGTGCCCGGGAACGGGGCCTTACAAGTTGGTATCAGAGCCAAAGTTTAAGTGAAATGGGTAAATTTTTTTTTAAAACAAACCTAAAACTTAAACTGAGAATGGGACAGGGAG
Organism: Flaveria linearis; assembly: GCA_024085815.1. Classification (NCBI taxonomy): domain Eukaryota; kingdom Viridiplantae; phylum Streptophyta; class Magnoliopsida; order Asterales; family Asteraceae; genus Flaveria; species Flaveria linearis. Next base: position 34,993,733 of record CM044009.1, on the reverse strand, counting down.
AATGAGAATGCCATCTGAGTAGCTGCGTGCCATCAGGTATTTTCTTGAAGGTTAACCAGTGTTACGTGCGCATGTTATGTGATTATGTGTACTGTTAGACTTAGATACTAATGTAGTCAGGACAGGTAATGCTCAGGGTGTGAAGAGTAGAATAAGTGGATAATCACAACTGGCCACTGTAATTAGGGACTTACTGTACTTGACATAAACTGAGCTATTTCCTTGAATGACTGTGTTGGTGTTTAAATCTTTCAGTGTAGTAGAAGATGGTCGGTGGTAGATCATCTAAAGCCCCAATTGGTGGAGGCAGTGGCGGAAGTGGTGCGGAACCACGAGCCACAAGAGGTAGGCCTAGACAAGAGAAGAAGGTTCCCGAAGAACCTAATACTACTCCCTCGGGGGGAGTGGATGAGAGTGATAATGTGAGAGCCTCGGTGAAAGAGACTGTGATCGAGGAGGTGCACCAAGTCATGCAGACGATCTTACCGTCTGTAGTGACTGAAGTGATAAAGGCAGTACGTGAAGACGATAGACGAGGGAGGAATCGGTCCTCAGGAAGACAACAACAGACGGAAGCAGAGACGGTACTATCTGATGATGAAGAGGAAGAGGAAGAAGAACAGTTACGGGAGACCGCCCGGGGTTGTAACTACGGGGCATTTATGAGGTGCAAACCCCCAACTTTTGATGGGTCTGGTACTGCTACTGATGCTCACCAATGGGTGATGGAAATGGAAGCTGTCCTCGATATTAGTGATTGCCAGGAGGACAAGAAGGTGAAGTTTGCTACCCACTCTTTTACAGGGTCGGCTTTATGCTGGTGGAAGAATATAGTCCAAGCCGAGGGTAGCAGGGCTATAGGGAAGACGAAGTGGGCTGAGTTGAAAAGGCTGGTGATCGAGGAATTCAGTCCTCGTCGGGAAATGGATAGAATAGAAAGAGAGTTCCTGCAGTTGGAGGCGGGGACGATGACCCACCAACAATATACCACCAAGTTTAACGAATTGGCGTTGTTGGTGCCGGAGCAGGTGACGCCGGTGTCTCGAAAGATCAACCGGTATATTCAAGGGCTGCCAGCTGAAATCCGTTGGCACTTGATTTCTGCCCGACCAAGCACTTTCAGGTCGGCAGTAGATCTGGCGGGAAGGTTATTTGATGAACGGGCTGCTTTGGTGAAGGCTGAGGGAAGCAAGAAAGGAAGTGGAGAGAAGAACTGGCAGGGGAAGAGATTTGGTCGGGGTGATACTTCGACAAACAACAAGAAGGCAAGGGTGGATGACCGCCGAGTGGTCGTGTCTGGAGCTGGGGTGAGGAAGTGTGGTAAGTGTGGAAAGGAGCACTCAGGGGAGTTCAAGTGGGGATCTAACCTCTGCTTTAAGTGCGGGAGGACAGGGCACATATCAAAAGATTGCCGGATGGGCAAGTGCTTTAATTGTGGAGAAAGTGGCCATATGAGCAGGGACTGTAAGAAGCCGAGGGCTGAGGCTTCAGGGGTAAAGAAGGCGGGAAGTGAAGGTCCGAGAGCAAGTGCCAGGGCTTTCACTATGACGCAGGAAGAGGCTAGGACGGACCCCGATGTGGTGTCAGGTACGTTTCTAGTACATCAAACTCTTGCTTCTGTGTTATTTGATTCTGGTGCTAGTAGGAGTTTTATTTCTACTACTTTCTGTGCTAAATTGCCTGTTAGTAGTAAATGCATTAGTGAGCCTTTTTATGTAGAAACTGCTATTGGTAAGTCCACTAGAGTTACTGATGTGATAGAGGACTGTACCATAGAGTTAGAAGGTCATAGGTTTGCTGCTAGATTACATATGATGCCCCTAGGCGGATTTGATGTAGTACTAGGGATGGATTGGTTGGCAACCTATGAAGCGAATATCGTGTGCCGAAAGAAGATGATTAGACTGACGGCGACCGACGGAAGTCCGGTGACAATTTATGGCGATCGAGTTACGACGATTCCGAAGGTGATCTCGATGGCGGTGGCGGGGAAGTGTATGAGGCGCGGATGTAGCGCCTACTTATGTTATGTAAAGAATGTAGAGACGCCAACACCACTGCTATGCGATGTGCCAGTGGTGTGTGACTTTCCAGACGTGTTTCCCGAAGACTTATCGGGATTGCCACCTGACCGAGAGATCGAATTCCAGATCGACCTGATACCGGGAGCCCAACCTGTCGCAAAAGCACCGTATCGCTTGGCTCCGACGGAGATGAAAGAGTTGATGGAACAGTTGCAGGAGCTGCTGGATAAGGGGTTTATCCGACCGAGTATCTCACCTTGGGGTGCTCCGGTTCTGTTCGTAAAGAAGAAGGATGGTAGTATGAGGATGTGCAACGACTACCGCGAGCTGAATAAGCTGACGGTAAAGAACAGATACCCCTTACCAAGAATCGATGACTTGTTTGATCAACTTCAGGGTGCCAGTTGGTTTTCAAGGATAGATCTTCGATCAGGGTACCATCAACTGAAGGTGAAGGAGCAGGATATCCCTAAAACAGCCTTTCGTACGCGCTATGGTCACTACGAGTTTCTTGTCATGTCTTTTGGGTTGACTAATGCGCCGGCTGCTTTTATGGATTTGATGAACCGTGTGTGTCAGCCAATGTTAGATAAATCAGTAATTGTGTTCATCGATGATATCCTGATTTATTCGAGAAGCGAAGAAGAGCATGCCGGTCATATTCGGGAAGTATTGGAAACGTTGAGAAGGGAGAAATTGTACGCCAAGTTCTCCAAGTGCGCCTTTTGGTTACGCGAGGTGCAATTTCTGGGTCACGTAGTGAATGCAGAAGGAATAATGGTGGACCCAGCAAAGGTTGAGGCTGTGATGCAATGGAAATCACCAAAGACGCCATCCGAGATTCGTAGCTTCTTGGGATTGGCGGGCTATTATAGAAGATTTATTCAAGACTTTTCAAAGATAGCCTCACCTTTGACAAAATTGACTCGTAAGGACGTGAAATTCGTGTGGGGTCGAGAACAGGAGACGGCTTTTGAGGAGTTGAAGGCAAGACTAACACAAGCTCCTGTCTTGACTTTGCCTGAGGGAAGTGAAGACTTAGTGGTCTATTCGGATGCATCTTATTCTGGGCTAGGTTGTGTGTTGATGCAACGTGGAAAGGTGATAGCCTATGCATCTCGACAGCTGAAGATCCACGAAGTCAACTATCCCACAAACGATCTAGAATTAGCCGCGGTGGTTTTTGCGTTGAAGATTTGGCGGCACTATCTATACGGGACGAAGTGCACTATCTTCACAGACCACAAAAGCTTGAAGTATTTCTTCGAGCAGAAAGATTTAAACATGAGGCAAAGGCGATGGTTGGAGCTCATAAAGGATTATGACTGCGAAATCCATTACCATCGGGGCAAGGCCAACGTGGTGGCCGATGCCCTTAGCCGAAAGGAAAGGCCTGAGCCGATCCGGGTAAAGGCATACCAGCTAATTATGACCTCAGATGTAATGACTCAGGTTAAGGAGTTTCAAGACGAGGCTTTGAAAGAAGATCGTCTTAACTCTGAAAGGATGAGAGGTCTAGTTACGGAATTGGGTGAGAACACTCTTGGTGTTAAGACCCGATTCGGGCGAATGTGGATTCCTCGATACGGGGATCTACGTGAAAAGATTATGGATGAGGCCCATAAGACCCGATACTCCATTCACCCCGGTGCTACCAAAATGTACCACGATATGAAGAAGGATTACTGGTGGCCGGGTATGAAACGTGACGTAGTGGAGTACGTGAGTAAGTGCCTGACTTGTTTACAAGTGAAGGCGGAACACCAGAAACCTTACGGGAAGATCCAACCGTTGGATATACCCGAGTGGAAGTGGGAGCATATCACCATGGATTTCATCACGAAGTTACCACGTACCCCAAAAGGGTATGATGCCATATGGGTGATAGTTGACCGTTTGACGAAGAGTGCCCACTTCCTACCGATCCGTGAAACGTACTCATCTGAAAGATTGGCGGATTTGTTCATTAAAGAAATTTTAGCTCGTCATGGTGTGCCGGTGTCTATTGTGTCTGATCGTGACACCCGGTTTACCTCCAAGTTTTGGAAGAGATTTCATGATGCGATGGGGACGAGACTACACATTAGTACAGCATATCACCCTCAGACGGACGGTCAGTCTGAGAGGACGATCCAAACACTCGAAGACATGCTTCGGGCATGCGTGATCGATTTTGGAGGAAGTTGGAATGATCACCTGCCGTTAGCAGAATTCTCGTACAACAACAGTTATCATGCCAGCATTGGCATGCCACCCTACGAGATGCTATACGGTAGGAGATGTAGGACGCCCGTATGCTGGGGAGACATTGGGCAGAAAGAGTTAGGAGGTGTTGAGGTGGTCGAAGCTACGACTGAGAAGTTAGAAAAGATCAAAGCCTTCATGAAGGCGGCGAAAGATAGGCAAAAGTCGTATGCTGACAAGAGGCGAAGACCGATAGAGTTCAAGGTTGGTGACCGAGTCATGTTGAAGGTCTCGCCCTGGAAAGGGATCATTAGATTCAGGAAACGAGGTAAGCTAAGCCCGAGATACATAGGACCTTTCCGGATTATCGCACGAGTAGGAGAGGTGGCCTATCGACTTGAATTTCCAGATGAGTTAAGTGGAATTCATCCCACATTCCATGTATCTCATCGAAGGAAGTGCTTAGCTGATGAAGACATGATTGTTCCATTGGAGGATATTGAAGTAGACGAACGGCTCAATTACGTGGAGCAACCAGTGGCAATCATTGACCGTAAAGAAAAGAGGTTGAGGAATAAAGTGGTTCCTCTTGTGCGTGTACAGTGGAAGCACAGGAAGGGATCCGAATCTACGTGGGAGACTGAAGAAGAGATGAGACAGCACTACCCACAGCTGTTTGAAGAATAACAGGTTTCGGGGACGAAACCTATATAAGGGGGGTGGACTTGTAACACCCGTATATTCTTTTAAAAAAAAAAGAAAATAAAAGAAGGAGAAAGAAAAAGAAGGAAAAAGAGAAAGAAACAAAAGTCAACCAAAGTGAAGGGGCCAAAAGTGCCAAACATGCAAAGTTTATATTTATTTGGCACAAAAAGGTGGTATGGCCGCCCACCCTTGTTTCACATCATTACCTTCTTCGGACATTTCAGAGAGAGAAAGCAGAATTCGAGTTTTAGAAAGAGAAAGAAGGAGAATTCGAAGTTTTTGGTAAGAAATCTCGAATTTTTGAAGTTTAGATGATTCTAGAACCGTATGTGAGCTTATAAATGTGACTTGTGTGTTCGGGTGGTGTGGTGTGTGTGTGTTCTAGGTGTTAGAACAGTTGAGGAGGCTCAGGTGAAGAGTGTGACATTTGAAGAAGGCAACAAAGGTGAGTTCTAGACCCCTTTTTACTGATTTTTAAACGTTTTGGGGCTGGAAATGCATATATATGTTTTTTTTATAAAACTTATGCTGATACCCGTATGAACTGAATGTATGCATGTTTATGTTTATGCTAGATTTATGCCTAGAATAATGTGTATATGTTTAGAATTAGGCATTATGATGTTTGGGACTTGGATTATGGATTAGACTCATGAACAGGTTGCAAATATGTCTGAAAATGGGACTTAGAATAATTAATTACAGGTTGATGAGTCCAGCAGTGCTCATACGACCAACAGTGTGGTCGTATGACTAGGAGATATATTTTTCTAAGTGCTAATGAGTCTAACAGGACTCATACGACCAACAGTGTGGTCGTATGACCAAGATTATATTCCTAAGTGTTGAGTCCAATAGGACTCATACGACCAACAGTGGTCGTATGACAAATGTGAAATTTTCTAAGTATGAGACCCACAGGACTCATACGACCAACAGTGGTCGTATGATCAGAACATGTTTCTCTGGGGAATGGTACGACCAATAGTGCTCATGCGGCCAACAGTGTGGTCGTATGACCAGATGAAAATTTTCTAAGTACGATGAAAAGTCCAGCAGTGTTCTTACGCCCAATAGTGCTTATACGGCCAGAGGGCTTATACGCCCAACAGGGCTAAAACGCCCAGAACACTTAGAATTTTTCAGAAATTCCCTGAAATACCGAAGTTCGAGGTTTTGACCAGGGCTAACTAGGGTTAACAAATGATGATGTTTCATGCATGTAATGATGATTATGGTTAACCCTTATTGTTACTGATATTATTATCAGTGTATTATTGTTGACAATATTATTAAAATATTGTTAAGTATGGTATGATGCTACGTATGATGATGAATGTATGATGATGAATGTATGATGATGAATGTATGATGAGTATGAATGATGTGTGTGTATGTTCCTTGTAATTGTGTATGTTTATCTTTCTGAAACTTTACGAATAACGAGAATGAACTAATGAAGTATTATGTATCGTAAAGTGAAAGATAATGAAAGAGGAACATGATGACGAATGCATGTATTAACGAATGAACGGAAAGAAGAATGATGATGAATACATGCATTAATGAATGAACGAATTATGTCTTGCAAGCATTGAATAACGCGATTGGTCCTTCTATGTGATTGACCATGGTCATGGTACCTCTACCGCTTACCTCTAGTACCGTGGCATACGATTTCCCGTCATATGTTGACTACGGCCCGGTAGCTAACAACGATCGGGGTGTAGCATATGGTATTGGTACAATTCACCTTTCAATGCGTGCAAGTAAGTATGAACGGGATTCTTGTCATTCGACCACAGTAATCATAGCCAAGTGCTATGAAGTGGGTAAAGCCTGACAGAATCCATACGAGAAGTTAAAGATAATGATGAATAACGAATGATGAAGATAATAACGAATATTATCTCTGTGTACGTATGATGTATGAACGCACGAAAGGATATTTTAAATAAGTAAACGTATGTTTTATTACAAAACTAGAACTCACTCAGCAACGCTGACTTTTATGTATTTTCCAGTTGACAGGTAGTGTTGCTGAGGATGGCACGAGGCGGCTACTCAGCTCTTTTGGGATGGCATTCTTTTGTTAATGTTTTTGTATTGTAATGCAAACAAATGATATTTTGTAACGGGTGTTGTATTACTTTGCAAAAGCATTTATAGTAAATTTAAAGTTTCCGCTGCATGGTTTTTTATTAAATGTATGTTTTATGGGTAATGACGACCAACTGTGAGGTGCCCGGGAACGGGGCCTTACATCTCAAGTGATTCGAGTGTCATGTAAAAGGATGGTGTTAAACTTGTTTCCAAAGGGATTTTTAGTTTTCATTAATTCTAGTTTTGAAAACTCTATGTACCTTGTATTTGCATGCTTTCAAATACAAGGTATCCTATGGTTCATTTTTTTTAATAAAACCTCTTTTATTAAATCATTAATCCTTTTAATAACTTTAATTAACATATTAATGATTAAGAACCATACATTTTCAGCTTGTTAAGTTTGCTAATGAGTTTGTTATGCATATCCAAATATCAAACAACAATCATACAACAAGCAACCAAACAAGCATAATCATACAAACATATGTGCATAACCATAGCCACTAAGTTGACTACACTTGTTTGCCATCACAAGTGTTGTCATAAGGTCTTTCCTAAGGTTTAAAAATGACACATCATATGTGTCCATGAAATCCCACTTGATTCCACATCCAAATGCTTCAAGTGTCCATGTCTTTTGTGTCCTTCCTTTTGGGTCTTCACCTTGTGCATCTTTTTTTACAAAATTATATCCTAATACAATTTTCTAATAAAACAAATGCACCTATTCTATTTATTACATAACCAAATGAATAAATAAATTACAACCCAAATATAAGACCAAAAGAAATTATTACAACCCTTTGAATGAATACAACCAACAAGACAAAATCACAATCAACCAAATCCAAAACATACATGGTCAAGGCTATGTTATGCACTAAAATATGTATCCATATATATCACTTCAAGAACAAAATGAACCCCTTTTATAACCTTAAAGTTCTGGCTAACATGAACCAAAACATTTAGGTTATGTCCAAAACAACACAATCAACCATTTGATGTCATCCTTTCAACATTTAATCATAAGCATGCAAGATATAACCTTGAAAGGTTGGGGTATCATCATATCATCACAAAAAAGCCCTAATTTGGTTGTTAAAACCCTATAAAACCAATTTTACAAGGATAATTGAAGCTAGTCATCCACATATCGGCTCTAGATGCCAATGTTGGGTTTGTTGAACTCAAAATCAAAGTTGTTTAACCATTGAAACATGAAAACGCAGCGGATTAAAGCCATAATATAAAGTTTATAATCTGAAAATTAAGGTACATTATTTGTCAACAACAAACCCAAGATTGTAAGGATCATATATATGTGAAAAGACTAGCTATCAAGTAGAAATAACAACCAAACTATACCAATAATGCTACCTTTGAAGAGCTGCCAAAAACGTTACATGAACCACCTTCTATAGGCTGCCCAAAACGTTGGATGTGAAGAAGATGATGAAGTCTTGAATGACCAAAACACCAAGGTATATGTCCTCAAGCTTCCATACCCACAAGCATGATGCAAACACCTTTTCTTGTTAGGATTTTGACACCAAATTCGCAAGAAACTTGCTGCTGAAAACCGATTTTCAGCTTTGTTTTCTTCTTGAAGATGAGAGAAAAGTCTTGTTCTTGATGTTTGCATGTAAGAGAGAGATGGAGAGAATTTAAGTCTGTGTTTTCAAGGAATGGAATCAATTAAACAAAAGGCCCTTGGACCCCTCAAAAAGGGCGGCCAAAACCTTTCAAGGTTTGGGGTTTTCCCCCCAAAACCCCTTTTACATTTGTTTAATTAAGTACATATATAAGTTATCTAATTAACCTTTTAATTATATAACTTATAGAAACACTTTTATCATTATTTGATGTTATTTAACCAACTTAAATAACATTACAAATAATGTCCATGAACAAAATATCCTTATAAGTTGTTTCATCTCAAATGCAATTTATATAGAAAACCCATTTTCTAAATTGATGTATATATTTAATTGCATGATCATATCATCAATTAAATATTTATACTGGTGTTTGTTAAGCTTGTTATTGGGTATGACCCGACTTGGATAATGACGTACTAACCACATCAATATTCTATGTGTCTTGGGCATAAAGAATCCAACGGAAGGCACAAAAGTATTTAAGGAAAGGATGCGCAGCTTTTATAGCCCGTGTAATCGACACGAGAGCTGAGGAGAAGAAGCTAGAGGAAATACCTGTAGTGCGCGACTATCCGGAGGTGTTTCCTGAGGTGTTGCCTGGGTTGCCGCCGCAACGGAAAGTTGAATTTAAAATCGACTTATTACCAGGAGCAGCGCCAATTGCACGATCTCCATATCGGTTAGCGCCACCTGAAATGCAGGAGTTGTCCAAGAAATTGCAGGAAATGTTGGATAAAGGATTTATAAGACCAAGCTTCTCGCCCTGGGGAGCGCCAGTCCTATTTGTGAAAAAGAAGGATGTATCGATGAGGATGTGCATCGACTACAGAGAACTGAAACAAGTTAACCATCAAAAACCGCTACCCTTTGCCAAGAATAGATGACTTGTTTGACCAATTGCAAGGATCGAGTTACTATTCGAAGATATATTTGCGTTCTGGGTATCACCAGTTGAGAATTACTGAGGAAGATGTTCCTAAGACAGCGTTTCGAACATGATATGGTCACTATGAATTCATAGTCATGCCCTTTGGACTGATAAACGCCCCTGCTGTATTCATGGATCTCATGAATAGGGTGTGCAGACCGTGTTTGGATAAATTTGTAATCGTGTTCATAGATGACATTCTTGTATACTCGAAAACTAAGGAGGAACATGAACAAGATCTGAGGTTGCTTTTGGAGTTACTAAAGAACAAGAAGTTATATGCAAAACTTTCCAAATGCGAGTTCTGGATTCGAGAAGTTCAATTTCTTGGACATGTCATCAATGCTGAAGGCATACACGTTGACCCCGCCAAAATTGAAGCAATTAAGAATTGGGAAATACCAAGAAACCCAACCGAGGTATGACAATTCCTTGGATTGGCAGGATATTATCGGAGATTTATCAAGAACTTCTTAAAGATAGCAAAGCCGTTGACTGCATTGACACAGAAGGACAAGGAGTATATTTAGTGTGAGGAGCAAGAGAAAGCGTTTCAATTGCTCAAGGCAAAGTTATGTAGTGCCCCTATTTTGTCACTTCCTGAAGGGACTGGCGGATTCCTGGTATACTATGATGCCTCGTATCATGGACTAGGATGTGTTCTGATGCAAAACAACAAAGTGATCGCTTATGCATCACGATAACTTAAAGTGCATGAGCAGAACTACACGACTCATGATTTGGAATTAGGAGCAATAGTTTTCGCACTCAAGATCTGGAGACACTACCTATATGGTACGAAGTGTACAATCTTTATAGATCACAAGAGCCTCCAGCACATCTTTGAACAGAAAGAGCTCAATATGAGACAACGACGTTGGGTGGAATTGCTCAATGACTAAGACTGTGATATTCGTTATCACCTAGGTAAGGCCAACGTTGTGGCCGATGCCTTAAGTAGAAAAGAGCGTGCGAAACCCTTGCGTGTGCGTGCACTAGGGTTGACCATCCAAACCAATCTCACAGCTTAAATCCATGACGCTCAACATGAAGCTTTGAAAGAAGAGAAATTGAAGGATGAGAATCTCCGTGGAATGATTCGAGAACTTGTACCTAAGTCTGATGATACGTTATACTTCATGAATAGAATATGGGTACCCCTTATGGGAAATTTGTGTGAATTGGTACTGGATGAAGCTTATAGATCTCGATATTCGATTCACCCAGGATCGGATAAGATGTACAAGGATCTTAAGGAACATTACTGGTGGTCGAATATGAAAGGAGATATTGCTGAGTACGTTGGTAATTGTTTGACTTACGCAAAAGTCAAAGCCGAGTACCAGAAACCGTCCGGACTTCTTCAACAGCCAGTGATTCCTCAGTGGAAATGGATCGTATCGCTATGGATTTTGTCACCAAGTTACCCCGCACAAGGAGTGGTTATGACACGATTTGGGTAATTGTGGACCGTTTGACGAAATCGACATATTTCCTACCAATTAGAGAATCCTATCGTATGAAGAAGTTGGCTAGCATTTATCTCAAAGAGGTTGTGTCCTGGCATGGAGTGCCGATTTCGATTATCTCTGATAGAGATTGCCGCTTTACATCAAGATTTTGGAAAGCATTGCAGAAAGCCCTAGGTACAAAGCTAGATATGAGTATGACTTATCATCCGCAGAGTGACGGTCAAAGTGAAAGAGTTATTCAAATCTTGGAAGGTATGTTGCGCGCTTGTGTAATAGATTTTGGTGGTAGTTGGGATACTCACCTACCATTAGTTGAATTTTCCTATAACAACAGCTATCAAACTAATTTGAAGGCCGCACCATTCGAAGCTCTTTATGGGAGAAAATGTCGTTCTCCACTCTGTTAGAGTGAGGTTGGTGATAAACAAATGATAGGACCTGAGATTATCCAGGAGGCAACAAACAAGATCTTTAAGATAAAGGATCTATTGAAAGTCGCACAGGACAGACAAAAAAAGTATGCCGACCGAAGGAGAAAACCGTTGGAATTCAAGGTCGGAGATGGTGTTCTGCTGAAAGTCTCCCCTTGGAAACGAGTTGTTAGGTTTAGCAAGAATGACAAACTTAGCCCCCGCTATATTGGTCCATACAAGATCGTAGCCCGTGTAGGCCCCGTTGCATAACGTCTAGAGTTACCGCGTGAATTGAAAGGTGTGCATAATGTGTTCCATGCGTCCAATCTAAGGAGGTGTTTGTCTGATAAAACGCCTGTTATTTCTCGGGAAGAAGTTTGTCTTGATGATAAACTTCAATTTCGTAAAGAACCTGTTGAGGTTATTGATTGGAAGGAAAGTAAGACTAGACGTAGTCGTATTCGCCTAGTGAAAGTGAGATGGAACTCGAGACATGGACCTGAGTATACTTGGGAACGGGAAAAAAATGATGAAACGAGAGTACCCGCACTTATTCAAGACAAATCGTAACCCTACCTCTTAGAAAAATTTCAGGATGAAATTTCTTTAAGGAGGGAAGGCTGTGACAACCCTCGATTTCCGGGTAATTTCCCTAGAAACCCTAGATCTTGATTTCCATGCTCAATCTTGTTTTAGAATATATAGCACTAAATAAACTAATCTAAAGATTGATTAGACTCCTATGTGTGCTTACGTTTCTATTTCATGCGTGTTCGACCATGAAAACCCGAGACCGGCGAATGTCTGAAATAAACGCCACTACGAACCGATCGGAAAATCAATATTAACGTCATAGGTAAAAATGAGAATTTGGACTAATTTAATCTTAGTTACACTAATATTAATGTTATTATGTGAGGAAACGACTATCGTAACGAGAAAACCCGATAACAGCATCTACGCGCCTTAGTGCGACGAGATAGCTCAATCTAGCGGATAAACAATAAAATGCCCAAGTGGACGATAAAACGAAGATATGGGGCATGTAAATAGTCGTTTTGGACTAGAATTTTGAAAAGAATTAGAATTTAACATGTTCAGATTTTGAAAATCGGGTCGAGACAGGAGAAAAATGAAAAGACCGGTCGGCTACCCCCTTCCCCCTCCTTGCCTTACGGCCGCCCCTCCCCCTCTCCCTCCCCTCCCCTTATATAAACCCCACCTCCCTCATTTTACTTCTTTCCACTTCATTTCTAAAGAAATTCACCCTCCCTCTCTCTTTCTCTCTACAACCTACGGCCACACCACCACACCACCACCATTTTCGTTTTGTCCCAATTTCATTGAAGATCTACAATTGGAACTCGAGATGCAAGCATACTACAGCTTAAGAAGACTTGTTGGTGGAGATAATTGAAGGAAAAACGCAAGAAAATCATTATTTCTTACTCTCTTAGTAGTTTCGGATACTAGAGCAAAGGTATCATCAAAAACATTCGTATTATGTTGGTTTTTGTTAGAAGTAGTTACGGGTTGTTCATCCAAGTAAGGATTTAGTAAAAAGAAAGCTTGAATCTGGAAATGATGATCAAAAGTGGAGTATTTTGAGTATGCATGTATGTATGTGTGTGTCCGTACGTGTGCATGTATGTATGTTAAAGTTTGGATGCTAGATTGTTACTTGATGATGTGTTATTGATGTTGAATCGTCAATGCAAGTAGATTAATGTATGAAATCTTTTATGAAACATCTATTGTGACATTTTGATGAAGGTTTTTCATGGATTAAATGTGTGTACGGGTGACCGTATGCATGCATGTGTGTATGTCGATGTTTGGGTATTTGTTCTTGCAAAAAGTGTTGTTTTAGGGTTAGATCATCACATGCAAACGGATTATTGAGTGAAAAATGGTTAGAACAGATGTTAAATGATGAAAAATGTGTGGATTCATGCTATTTTGTGTATTGATTGTTGTTTGGGTTGTTTGAATGATAGTTGACCGTTTGGATGCTCAAAAAGACGTAAATTTAGGAAGAAAACGTAAGTATGAACAAGATTTCATAAAATCTGGAAACTTGATGTTAAATGTGATGTATTATGATGTAGGAACTCAGATTTATGTGTGTGACAAAGTGACTTGATATATGGTTGAATATGTAGCTAGTAATGGTCGCTAAAAAGGCGTAAAACTAGGATTTTCGAAGTTAAACAAAAGATATTCTGAAAACTGTTTTTAGGGTAGATTATAAATGGGATTTTATGTTCAAAATGCTTAAGTATAGTTAAATTCGTGAAACTTGGTGCTTGGACGTGAATTGTGGTCATTTGGACTAGACTAGTCACTAATTCGGCTTGATTTCGGTTTTAAAATGCATGATTTATAGATCTGAATTTGAGCAGTAAGTTTTAAGCTATTTTTTGACTTATAAACAGCCCCTAATGTATGTTAGGAGTTATGAATGTTAACTATGAGTTATCTTGCTCGATTTGACTGTTTGTTTGACAAACTTGAGTAGAAATTGCCATGATTTAGAAACTTTTATACCAAGTTGGTTAAAGTTGTTTGATTCATGAAATGTGATTTAGGATTGATGTACGTATATATATATATATATATATATATATTTATATATATATATATATATATATAAATATGAGTGTTTTTATGTGTATTTGGTTTCAATTTTCACATTTTGGTTGTTAATTAGTACGTGTCTAAGTAAGGCGTAATTCACCGTTTTCGTTAAGATCTTAACCGAGTGTGATAATCACCAACTACTTGTGTAAATAAATATTTTCTTAAAAATAATATAAGTCTAGTAGGTTGGATGACAACTTGCTTGTAAGACTTGAGTATCAATTCTTAAAGTGTCTATCGTATTTAGGGCACTATTAGGATTGACTGGACGTTCATTGGTATAATTGCACGTACTATCAATTTCGTTGATCAGGTGAGTTTTCCACGACCCCTTTTTAATTTGTTATCATTTTACAAAATCGTGGGGGAAATACATGGCTTCGTTCGTTGTATCATGATTGTGACTTACTCGTATGTGTTCATATGATAGTCTCGAGTATGGGTGTTTCGTTATTGTGTTCATGTAAGTCGTTGATGAATACCCCCTTTTCCCATATAATCATTAGCCTTGGGTTAGGCCACAGTGTAAATTAGTAGATCTATTTGGGTTTGACAGCCCGCACTCGCGATCAGTAGCCCTGATCAATCGTTTTGGATGCGAGTGAATGAATGTTGAATTCGTTTCGTGGGGATTGCTTACTTTATGTAAAGCTTTCGTGTCTTGGTTTGATTATAGCTCCAGGTACTATCATTAAGTTGTATTCCTAGCTAGTTTACAACTTACCACGTTGTTTGGCAATGATATCTAATACTGTTGTATGTAATGTTTTCGTAAATCCGTGAAACTCGCTCAACTTTATATTGACTTTTTAAGCATGTATTTCAGGTACATAGGAGCATGGATGGTGGTATGAACTAGGCCTGGGCAAACGTGGATGTGACATCTTTTGGTTTTATTTTGGCTAGTAATTCAAAAATACGATATTTGTGTATGATCGTTGTTAAACAATTCGAACTTTTACTTATTTTGAAATGTTGTGACAAAATCCTGTGGTTTGTAATTTAAAACTTATGTTTTAACGTTTGCCTATATATATCATGTTGGTTTCCAACTTTGTCATCGCCATGCTTAACGCATATACAATTCCGCTGCGATATTGAACGTCGTTTTTGGGGTGTGACAAGGAAATCTTATCTTCTGTATCGTGTTACCATCATTGGAGTTCTTTTTCATCAATCACACATTAAGTTTCATGTTTCTCGTGTGATTACTATCATTCCGCAGATATAATTTGATTCTCGCTTTTTATTGAGTGAATACGAGTGGTTTATGATCCTGTACAACTCGTATCCATAGTCTAGTGCATAATAAAGGACTTCATCGTTGGAAAGTCATCATGTGGATTAAAATTAGTGGATTTGTGAGTAAGAGTGTTCGAATATGGTTGTGGAGTGCTGTGGATGCATTTTGTGCAAGACTATATCGATTTTAAAGGTGGTTTGTTTATTCTCATGTTCGGTTTTGGTTTCTATTTGAAATTAGATACTATGTTCCCTTTGTGGTTATTTAGTTTTGTAACATCCTGTATTTTTGTGTTAATTTTTGCAAGGACCATTGTTGTCATTTACGAAACTCACGTGTTGCTTATGACTTTAATTCTTTAACTTGAAAGTTATTAATGTTAATTAGTTCTTAATAAATAAATAATCACCATGATAATGATAACCATAGTAATTATAATAATCATAATAATAATAAGAACAATGATAATAATAATAATAACTAATAATATCAATAATAATAATAATAACATTGTTATTAATAATATTGATTTGTAAAAAATATTGAACTTAGAAATGTTTAAAACTTGGATTTAATAAGTCAATGGGTCTTAATGTCATTTATTAAACTTTGAAATAGAAGGTTCTTTCATAAAGTAATAACTAATCAAAACCCGAGGGACCAAATGTGTAAATTACACAAAGCTGGTTCCCCCTTCTCCGGCCAACTCTCCGACCACGCTCGGACGTGCTCCGGCGAGGCTAAAACCACCGAAACCCTTCGGTTTTTCGAACTGAAATCGTACCAAACGTTTCTTGGACGATATTCGAATTTGTTACCACATTTGTATTCGACTTTAAGGATCGTTATGGGTATTTAATCAAGAAACCGAAACTTGACATCAAGCATCAAACTGTTCAAACCATTAAAACTAATAAAAATCCAATTAACTGAACCTGAACGATTGTATATCTATCTTTAAACGATTACCATTTTCAATTTCTCCTAAAACTAACACAAATATCTAATTCGACCACCCACCCTTCATCGCGACTTATAGCTATTTGAACACCATCAACAGGGCCTCGAAACCTGAAATTAGATGGGGACTTTGATTCCGAATCGCACTTTGAAGCTTCACACAAAGTTAATTTGATTATCGTCAACAATTCCCAATCGATTGGACGTACGTTGGTCGCGGCTTGTTCTTCGTCGTGTTCATCTCAAGTCCATTTTCAATCGGGTAATTGTTTACATATACTCACTCGTTTAGACATGGGGAACAAAAGCCCTATGTTTGATTCCATTAACATTCACGAATCGATGGTGAATTTGATTAAATTCGATTCTAGGGTTCTTGTAAATTAGAGGATTTTCTGAGTTGTGTTTATAAACTTTAAAAACCGAGTGATACCGCGGCTGTAAGCCTTGGTTCACCGGTTCCATGTTCCCTTGCTAACCTTGAGGTCCCGGGTTCGAACCCGGGCACCCTCAACATATTTTTTTAAGGCTTTTCAGCCATATATTAATTTTAGAAAATTTTTAATAAATATAAAAATAATTTTTATAAACTTTAAATTTTTTTTTAAACATCAAACAAATTTCTGAAAATTTATTTCTTATAATATCTTAACATTTTATTTTATTTTATTAAAACAAATAATATAACTAGTTAAATAATTTATAAAATAGACTTTAAAATTTGTTTATCTTAACAAAATATTACAATTGGATTATTTTCTTGTTTTAGCTTACTAATTATTATTTGTTTCAAATAATAAATAATTATTTGTTTCAAATAATAAATAATAAATTTTTGGTCCAAACATTACTTTTAAAGACATAACTATCTCTAATGTTTATCTAACCTTTATATTTAAATTGTTTTCTTTTAAAAACAATTAAATAATTATTAGACTTGAAACAATAAATCTTTATAAAAATTAATGGATATTATATTAATTATAGTTTTATCATGATAATTGTAGAAGTTATATATTTTACAGTTTCACAAATTATTTACAAATATTATCTTTCTTATAAAATATAGTAACTAAAGGTTTAGATTAATAATTCATTATTAATCAAAACGTTATTCCAATTAATTTTGAATAATTATAAAGCTTTATTTGTATTGAATCTTACCTATATTTATACTTAAATTCGTTTCTAAATACTTAAATATACATATATAATTCCTCTAATGGAATCAAACTATAGTTATTTTATAAACTTATTACTTATTAAAAAACCCTAAAACTATTGAAACCCTAATTCTTATTTGAACGTTAATCATAGTATTAATCTTAACCTTCATCCAGTAATACATATTTAGGTGCCTTGTAATGAATACTTTTGGACTATCTTTTGGATCATTACTTTAACCTTTTATATCATCTTGTAATGCCTATATCAATGTGAGTATTTCCATACCCCTTTTTCTTATTTTCATACTTTGGGGTGAAACATGTTAACTTATATCATTGCATTTGTAAACTTATTTGAGACTTGTAAACTTTATGGCAATTCATCATGTAAAGTTGTGGTTAGTTGAACTTTTGTGGTTATCATGTTATGGCGTTATATGTACAATCATTAACTATTGCTAGCCCAGTGAAGTCATAGATCTATGGGCTAGACAAGCCTGCTTGGTTGATCCAAGTACACTTAGCTGATCGTATAATCTTGTAAACGTTTGAGACTTGTAAAACTTTGTCGAGGTTTGATTGTTGCATTGTTCATAACATCCCTAATCACTTTATTCACTAACTTAAGACTTGAATTGCCATCTTTTATATATTCTATGTATTGAAAACTATGGAATGCTCACCAACATTTTTATGTTGACCTTTTATTTTTAACATGTTTTAGGAATAACCCAAGTATGCGTTCTATTCTTTGAAGCTTATCTCACTTAGGACTCGACTTAGAGAAATAAACAATGATCTTGTTACTTTCAACCTTGTATCATGATGTATCTTTGTTTGAGCCTTTTACTTGTATGTTACAATTGAATTTTGATTAATATATTTGGATTTAATAATAGCGTTATGTGGCTATGAACAATCGTAACTCTCACACTTCGACGATTCCGCCGTCAAGGTTGGGGTGTGACAGATTGGTATCAGAGCCCGTAACTATAGGGATTTAGGTTATTAGAAATGGTGACCTAGACTATAGTTGCATGAACCTCATAGAAAGATCCTTATACTCTTGTGCTTACTTATTGTTTGCATGCTACATAATGCTATGCCTTTTGTGCAAATTGTTGCCTTAGCATAGGATTGTCTTATGTATGCTTAAAACTTAGTTACTTGTCTCCCTAAACTTAACTCTGACTCTTTGACTCTCCCCGACAAATGAACTTCCTAAACCTATTCTCAACGACATGTGAAATCTACACTTATCATCGTGGGATTAATTCCTTAGACTCTATGTCTAATCTATGAAAATCTCATCAAGGTTTTGATTCTATGAACCAAAGAAATTTATGTGACACATAGACACCTGTATTCTGGATTTCCTGGCAAAAGGCCTTGGGCTAAGGCAAGCATATCGTATAAATCTCATTGTGAGACCAGTTATGCTTACCTGGGGATTTCTGGGATGAGTGATAAACTATGGTCAACATACACAAGTCTCTATGGAAAATGGGTCAATTTACCTTGACGTGTCAACGATTCCAAATGGTAATGCGTTACAAAATGGAACCATTCTCTTTGTATCTTAAAAATCTTTGATTCCTTGAACTGGTTTCTTCTCATTCTTATCATACATAATGTTCCTGTGATATTGAACACGTCTTACCTTTCAACCCCCACGTTTAAACATCGTTACACGTTAGGTGTTTCATGTAACTATCTTCATACAATGACCAACGTGAACATGGATCTTAAAATACGCAAAGATACTAGGAATCTAAACCGTATGGTCTTCAAAACTTTAAACCGTTACTTATGGTTCTCAAAATCTTCTTAAGGATGTGTCCCATAACTAAGAACATGCAATGCTGTAGGTGGAATTCCTACATCTCGGGATACTTTGTCTAGGCAAAGTGTAAATGGTGATCTGACTCGATCATTAAATCCATTTACTTGACTCGAAACCCTTGAGATGAGTGATCACTTATAGTACGCGTGTCTTCAATAAAGCTATGGTTGACCTCATATCCTGAGAAGTCCATGTATTTCGTTTCGATCGAATGTTCACATCTCATTGTGGTAGTGAATAATTCCTGTCCTTGATTTCGTCTTCCCGATTTAAACCATCCAAGATTTAAACACCACAACAAATTCTGTTATCTCGAACTTTGATCTTAAGCTTGTAATCATGATTTTCTCTTTTGTTACATTGTTGTAACTTGAAATTTCTTGAATTTATAAATTGATATTCTTTTCTTTTCGCTGTTTTGTCAAACTTTGTACGTTTGCACCGTGGGAGATGCAAGAGTTTGTAAGTCAACCTATGACTAAGAACACTCGTACCTCCTAAATGATTCTAACTCATTAAAACAGGGGTGATTCCCTTACTTTGATGATTCTCAATCCGTTTCGATAAATGGTTTCCAATCGTGTGTTTTATGAAATTTCATCTTCTGAATTGGGGTGATTTCCTTATCTTGAGGATTGACTTCAATTATTCTCATTGGAACTTGCATTTCACGAATGACATGATCTCACCAAAATAGGATTGAAACCCGTACTTTGGTGACAATTGTCAATTTCCAATTGTTTTCTTGTTATTATGAAATTCAATCATCAAGATAGGCGTGAATTCCATACCTTGATGATAATTTCATTTTCATGGATTGTATTTCCTCAAATGAAACGACCTCATCAAAGTAGGAGTGAATTCTGGATTTTGATAAAGAAGTTCATCTTGTTATATTTTGTTTTTGTAAAACTCCACCATTAAGATAGGAGTGATTTCCCCTACCTTAATGGTGAGTTACCTCGTCTTATTTCTGTGGATCCTCAACAATGAGTTAGGATCGAACTTTTTGATTGGTAAGTCAGTGGTCATACCTTGGGAATACACCATCAAGTTAGGAGTGAAAACCACACCTTGATGACTATTCTCATTTCTTGATCTCCCACTTACCAAGGTTGTAATCAGGTGACGAGAAACATGTATTAACTTGAAGGGTGAAACAATGTTAGTGTTTCGACCTATCAAGCCAAAGCATGATCCCTGAACTTGAATGGAGACCTGATCGCTCTAGGCTAATTTTGTTTTCGAGCTTGGAGCATTTAAAATTCTTAAATCGATTTCTTTTCCCTTTATACTCATGTTTTGATGTGATCTGGTTATATGGAACCATTTATTCCTTACTTATCAACTTTCATTTTGAGATATCATCAACACATGATTGCGTGATGGTAGTCTTCTTAAACAATCTTTCTGCTAAATAAAGACATTATCAACCTGTGATTATGTCTTTCTAGTCATACGAATGTTCTCGACTGTACTTATGGGTTTGATGAATTATGTATGCAATCTATATTTGGAAATTTGATACCTTGCAAAACATGGTTACAAATGCATTTTTATTGTTTGCGTCACTTCTTGAATCACTTTTGAACCCTTAACCTTGAAAATCTTTGACATTCTATCTTTGTTTTGAACAACAAGACTCGTTATTATCCTCATTGCGATGTGGATATAAAGGTTCATAAGGTGTCGTAATTTGTAGTCATGGGTTGGGCTTAAAGGAAAAGACATAACTTGGCATATGTCCAAGTGTCTTATGACAAAGCCTAACATCCGTGTTCTTGCAACTTTTCTGTGTAACTTTTCACAACTAAAATGCTTCTTATCTTAGATGTCATGATGACAATTGGTGCATTATAGACTGATTGACTAAATTTCATATTGACTCATGTGGGATAACGGGTCGAGAAATTGACCTGTATTTACCCCAAATAATCGTTTACCGTGGTATGACGTTAAACATCGATTGTTAATTTCGGTGATCGATTTGTCTTCCTGCTATTAGCAGTGTTCCTAACCATCGTCGTGAACTCATTCCAAAATCTTCGCATATTGTGTTATTCTTAGACCGATGATTGGTTTTTTGAACTGAAATCGTACCAAATGTTTCTTGGACTATATTCGAATCTGTTACCACATTTGTATTGGACTTTAAGGATTGTTATGGGCATTTAATCAATAAACCGAAACTTGACATCAAGCATCAAACCATTCAAACCATTAAAACTAATAAAAATCCAATTAATTGAACCAGAACGATTGTATATCTATCTCTAAACGATTACCATTTTCAATTTCTCCTAAAACAAACACAAACATCGAATTCGACCACCCACCCTTCATCGCGACCTGTAGCTATTCGAACACCATCAATAGGGCCTCGAAACCTGAAATTAGATGGGGGCTTTGATTCCGAATCACACTTTGAAGCTTCACACAAAGTTAATTTGATTATCGTCAACAATTCCCCATCGATTGGACGTACATTGGTCGCGGCTTGTTCTTCGTCGTGTTCATCTCGAGTCCATTTTCAGTCGGGTAACTGTTTACATATACTCACTCGTTTAGACATGGGGAACAAAAGCCCTATGTTTGATTCCATTAACATTCACGAATCGATGGTCAATTTGATTAAATTCGATTCTAGGGTTCTTGTAAATGGGGGGATCTTCTGAGTTGTGTTTATAAACTTTAAAAACCGAGTGATACCACGGCTGTAAGCCTTGGTTCACCGGTTCCATGTTCCCTTGCTAACCTTGAGGTCCCGGGTTCGAACCTGAGCACCCTCAACATATTTTTTAAGGCTTTTCAGCCATATATTAATTTTAGAAAATTTTTAATAAATATAAAAATAATTTTTATAAACTTTAAATTTTTTTTAAACATCAAACAAATTTCTGAAAATTTATTTCTCATAATATCTTAACATTTTATTTTATTTTATTAAAACAAATACTATAACTAGTTAAATAATTTATAAAATAGACTTTAAAATTTCTTTATCTTAACAAAATATTACAATTGGATTATTTTCTTGTTTTAGCTTACTAATTATTATTTGTTTCAAATAATAAATAATTATTTGTTTCAAATAATAAATAATAAATTTTTGGTCCAAACATTACTTCTAAAGACATAATTATCTCTAATGTTTATCTAACCTTTATATTTAAATTGTTTTCTTTTAAAAACAATTAAATAATTATTAGACTTGAAACAATAAATCTTTATAAAAATTAATGGACATTATATTAATTAAAGTTTTATCATGATAATTGTAGAAGTTATATATTTTATAGTTTCACAAATTATTTACAAATATTATCTTTCTTACAAAATATAGTAACTAAAGGTTTAGAATAATAATTCATTATTAATCAAAACTGTTGGTACACATGTCCCCAGTTCTAGTCTAGTGAACTTAAATGTAATAGAACTTCTTGTAACACATATGTAATGTTTAATCACTATAATGAGAATCTCTTCTATATATGGTTGTTGGTTATCTAATGTTATATCTATTTATGTTATTAGTTGTTACACGCATATTATAACAATGTTATATAGGTTTACAGTTGTTAGTCATAGGTTTGAACCATCAAAGGTTCAAGAATGTGTTTAACTAAGTTATCTGATTCAGTCGCACGACTGGACCATGCGAATGGGCCAGTCACACGATTGAACCAGGAGATTGAGTCAATCGTACGATTGAGTCATAAGACTGACTCAGTCGTTCGAATGAACCAATCGTATGACTCAGTCGCATGACTGAGCCAGTCGCCTGGCTCAGTCGTACGAATGATAGCTGTAACCTATAAATACCACTTAATTCGTGGAAAAACGAAACACTTATTATTTGCAACCCTAGTCGACCCATAGCGCCCTGTTCGTCCATTCCAACTTCACAAAACGTTTCAGATCATTCCTAGTTCGTTCTTAACGTTTTCTAATCGTTAGGTTTGATCTTGTTAATGTTTTCCTTTATTGGATCGCCAATCAAATAGGATTCCGCACTATTTGATCCGGTATAACGAAGAATCAGTTAGTACTCCGTACGAACTCGGTCCTAACAAGTGGTATCAGAGCCTTGGCTCTTGATTCTTCGTTTGATTCAATCAAGTTTGTGTTAAAGTCCACGTTTTTCGCGAAAAGATCCAATCTTTCTGCTCAAAACCGAGTCTTTACGTGTGCATGTTCTGAAAAATCCGTGTTTGTCGACTTACAGCCGTCTAGGGTGTCAAAAAACACGTTTTAGGTCAAACGTTATGAAAAACCTCGTTTTCAGCCTGCCCAGTCGCACGATTATCTCAATCGTACGACTGAAGTCCAGTCGCTCAGTTAAATCGTCCGATTGAGTAGTTCGCCTGTTCAATCGCCCGATTGAGTCAATCGCCCAGTTCAGTCGCCCAGTTGAGTCTTTCGGTCTGTTCAGTCGCCTAAGTCTCTCAGTCGTCTGTTCAATCGTACGTTTGAGTCCAATCGCATACAGCTAGTGTCGGTCGCATCTCAGTCGCACTCCTCAATCGCATTAGCAGTTTGATTCACAAGTTAAAGTAATAACATAGTGGACTCAGAAAACTTTGCAATGTCAGCTGGAAAGGACTCAAGGATACAGAACCTACTTTTACTGGAAAATGAGATAGGGAACCATAACAAGCCACCTAAGCTATTAACAATAGATGAATTTCCACAATGGAGACAACGTTTTGAGATTCAGTTAAATGGAGTGGACCCGAACTTATGGAACTCTATTGAGATTGGTTATAACATGCCCGTGGGAGCTGATGGTGTTCCTTTGACTTTAAGTGGACTCACTGATACACAGAAGGTTGCCTATAATGCCAAAAAGAAGGCATATGCTCTTTTGACCCAATCCATTCCCAAGGCCATTTTTCACCAATACTCAGAGCAAAAGCAAAGTAAAAAGTTGATGAAAGCTCTTGAGAAGAGGTATGATGGGAATTCTACTCTAAATTCCCTAAAGGGTAAAGCGTTGAAGAAGGAGTTTGACAACTTCTCTGCAATTGGGAATGAAAGCTTGGATGAAATTATCGATCGCTTCTATCACTTGATGAGTGAACTTCACACTCATGGAGTAAAGACGTCAATGGAAGACAAAGTTTCAAGCTTGGCAGATGGTCTACCTGAAAAGTGGAATTCATTCATTTCCACTCTGCGACACAAATCAGTTTTAGAGACCTTGGATATAAATGACTTTATTCAAAACTGAGAGAGGAAGAAGTGTGTCACGAGTACAGGATGAAAAAAGGAGCGTATACACAAGACCCATCACTCTACAATGTAACTCCTACTTCCACTCCTGCTGCAAAGTCTTCTGGAGCACCTCTGCAAACAGCCTTTGTCTCCAATGCATCATCATCTACTGATCAAGGCTCATCATCTGCAAATGAGTCTCATGGTGCATCTGGGATTCTACAAAGTCCAATTGTTACTCAATCTGCTAAGTTGATGACAGAAAATTTGGGAAAAGTAATAGTGGAGGTTGCTAAAGAGCACATGGATCTACTTGCTGCAGTTGTGCACTCTTATGATGGTCTGGTGGCGGGTAAGATTGGAAATTGCCACCTTGCTGATGAAGACTATGAGCAAGTAGATGAAAACGAGCTAGAAAGGATGGATATCATGTGGGCTCTTGCAAGTGCTGTCCAGAGAGCCAAGAAGTTTATGAAGAAAACAGGGCAGAATCTCGTGGATACTAAAGATACGACTTTTGGTTTTGAAAAGTTTAAAGTCACGTGCTTTAACTGTAGAGAAAAGGGTCACTTCAAAAGAGAATGCGTGAAGCCTAAGAAGACTGGGAACGGGAATCCATTCTCCTCATTCAATAGGAAAGATAAAGACAAGAAGCCAGTATCCACAGGGAATGATTCTAAAGCTATGGTAGCACAAGGAGATGAAGGACAGGACTGGTCTTTTCGGTTTTTATCTGATGGTGAAGCGAACATAGCTTCTGTGGAAGACTTGAACGAAGACTCAGCGAGTGAGGGGGAGAGCTCAGCTGATGTTGATACTGCTGACTTGGAAGAGACGTTTGATACAGTGGATGAAATTGTCTAGAATGAGCTGAATTCAGAATCTGAAGCTCAACCTACGTCTCAGAATGCTTTCATGGCTGGAACGTCCACAACTGCACAGGTACAATCTAAGGATGAATTATTCGCTAAACATGCTTGTGTTGATTGTGATAAATTTAGAGAAAGCATTGACTTAAAATTTGCTAGGTTATTAGAACACAATGATAACTTAGTAAATGACTTGAAACTGTGCTCAGAGGCTAATCGAGTGTTAAAACAGAATGCGAGCAGTTATAAGGAAAAGATAGATGCTTTAAAGAAGCAATTAAGGGAAACTGAAGTTGTTGTGTTTAACCAAGAAAATGACATTAAATTCTACTTAAAGACCATTGAAGAGACTAAAAAGGACAAAGTGGTTTTACAGGTAGAAAATGAGTCTTTGAAACAAAAACTACATAGTTTAGCGAGTTCCTCGCACATTTTGAAAAACTTGGTTAAAGAACGCAACAACAGGGAGGGTTTGGGTTACAAGGTTGTTCCACCACCACATGAGATCCTGTTGAACACTAAACAACGTCCAATAAATAAGAATACAATTAAGGATCATGTGGTGACAACTCCTTTGGTTAGTGATCCGGACACAGCAGTTAAACCTGCTTCTCCGGATGATGATCAGAAACTCTCAGCATCGAGCAATGTCATTGATGAGAAACGGGTTGAAGAGAGTGTCCAAACATCTCTTGGATTGGATTCAAAGTCTAATGTCACACAATCCAAGATGTCTAAAACCACTCAAGTTAAATCAGTTAAAAGAGATAATAGTCAGCCACAAAGACAAATAAACCAAAATGTTAAACAAGTTAAGTTTGTCAAAGAAGGTGATGTTCAAAGACTGAGACCAAAAAGCCCATTCCTGAGGTCTACTCCCCCCCATAAGAGAACTCCTAGTCCATTTGAAAGGAGATCCTGTTATTCTTGTGGAAACGAGGTCACATCTCTTCAAGTTGTCCTCATTATCAGACACCTCGGGTTAAGATTGACTTAGATCACGATGTCAATAAGATACCAAAACAGAGATCTAAGACTCCAGTTAGGTCCAACACACGGCTAGGTCTTATACCTCACCTCCACACCACAGAAAACATAGACATGTCACTGGCAAGTCTGTGATGCCTGAGGTGAAACCGGTTTTGGAACCTAAACCAAAGATACAACAGTAAATCAATCTAGTGTCTACCACAAACAATCTTTTCATAAAGATGGTATGTGGAAGGCAAAACCATCTGATGTGTCTGATAGAAATGACAAGTTGAAGGTTGATGTCCCACCAACTGACAAAGGACAGTGGGTTAAGTTCATCATGTGTGATGCCTCTGGGAAACCCAAGCCAGTTAAGGCTGGGTCCCCCTCCTTAACTAATTGTTTTCAATTATGTGCAGGTTGTCCGCTATAGTGCTTCTACAAATACATGGATTGTGGATAGCGGAGCTTCCAGGCACGTGACAGGAAACAAGTCTCTCCTTTTAAATTTCAAACAAATTAAAGGGGGACATGTTTCCTTTGCTGGTAACAAAGGCGAAGTAGGTAATGAGAAGTAAGATTCGACAAAGTAAATTTTGTCCAACAACTGGAAACAATCTGCTGTCAGTGTCTCAGATATGTGACAAGGGCTTCAAATTTATGTTTGACAATCGCAAATGTTACATACTGAAGAAAGAGATGGAGATTCCAGAGGAGCAGGTTCTGATGTCCGCATCCAGGAACAATGATTTATATGTCTTGGATATGTCTAATGCTTCTACCTCTGAATCTACAGTTCAATGTTTCCTATCAAAAGCAATAGAGAAGGAATCCATCTCATGGCACAGGAGGATGGGACACATCAATCACAGGAAGATGAATCATCTGATTCACAACAACCTCGTTGAAGGAGTTACTGTCAAGAACTTCAAACTTCCTGATTTTTGTGTCTCATGCAAGAAGGGAAAGCAGAACAGGAAATCTCACAAGACCAAGCAAGTTAATTCTATAGATATGCCCCTGGAGTTGCTACACATGGATCTCTTTGGTCCAGTTAGCACAAAGAGTATCGCAGGAGACTGGTACTGCTTTGTAGTCACAGATGACTACTCAAGATTCACCTGGGTGATGTTTCTGAAAGCTAAATTAGAAACATTTGAATCATTCAAGGTGCTTGTCATGACACGGGAGTCACTCTACAACCTGAAGGTAAGGAAGATTCGTCCTGACAATGGCACAGAGTTCAAGAATCAGTGGATGGATGCTTTATGCAAGGAAAAGGGGATTGTTCATCAGTTCACTTCAGCATACACGCCACAGATGAATAGAGTTGCAGAACGAAAGAATCGGAGCTTGATCGAGACTGCGCGAACCATGTTAGCTGATTCTAAGCTCCCAGTCCAGTTCTGGAATGAGGCGCCTCAAAGCTTGCTACACACTTAACCGTGTGTTAGTAGTCAAAAGGCATGGCAAGACTTGCTATGAGTTGCTTCAGAAGCGCAAGCCTAACTTGGAGTATCTGGAACCTTTTGGAGCTCCTTGTACACTGTTAAAGAAGACTCAGGATGGCAAGTTCAGTGAGAAAGCTGATCAAGGAATATTCTTAGGATACAGCATACCAGACAAACGAGTTTACAATAACTTCACAGGTCAGGTAGAAGTGTGGTGCAACGTAGATGTTCAGAGATACACCACCCCCTGCTGGAAAAGGTCCATCATCATTCTTCGATTATGATGGCTTTTTCAACTCCTTTAATCTTCCTCAGTTTGATTCAGATGATGAGGTTGCTACCCAGATGATGTACGATGTCCTCAACACACCGAATCTGGATTCGAGCAACATCACACCTGCAAACGGTGCCTCAAGTTCTTCGACTCCTGCTCAAGACGAGAGTGATGACTTATTAGGTGATGAAGAAGCAGCTGAACCAGCATTGGGAAATCCGGATACTGAACCTGTAGTCACCAATCTTGACTCTGAGGTTGTGGTTCCTTCCACACCAGTGACTAGGATCAGTGTGAATCATCCCCCCTCGTCTATCATTGGGGATATTCAATCCGGTGTGCAGACGCGAAATCAGCTGTACTCTGCTGATTATACTGCATTAGTGGAGAAGGGTTATGTCAATGACGGGGCTTTCTCATGTTTTGTTTCACAAATGGAGCCTAAATACGTCAGTGATGCCCTGAAAGATGAGGCCTGGGTCAATGCTATGCAAGAAGAGCTACTCCAGTTTAAAAAACTTGGAGTCTGGACCCTCGTTGACAGGCCAAAAGGAGTTAAAGTGATTGGTACCAAATGGGTACTAAAGTACAAGAAGGATGACAAAGGTATTGTTATCAGAAACAAGGCACGCTTGGTTGTTCAGGGATTTAGACAAGTCGAGGGGATCGACTACAATGAAGTGTTTGTACCAGTGGCAAGAATGGAAGCAATTCGGATCTTTCTTGCCTATGCATCGTTTATGAAGATCAAAGTCTATCAGTTGGATGTGAAGAGTGCATTCCTTCATGGGGAAATCCGTGAAGAGGTCTATGTTAGTCAACCCGAAGGATTTGAGGATCCGTATCATCGGGACAGAGTCTACACGCTGGATAAGGCTCTGTATGGGCTACATCAAGCTCCTCGAGCTTGGTATGAGAAGCTCTCCACCCATCTGTTGAAACAAGGTTTTCGCAGGGGTGTGATTGACTGTACATTGTTCATGAAGGAAAAGGATGGTGATTTGCTTATGGTGCAGATCTACGTGGATGGCATCATCTTTGGGTCTAGGAATGAAGCATTGTGCAAAGAGTTCGAATCTGTGATGAAGGCAGAGTTCGAAATGAGTGCAATGGGAGAAATGAAGTTCTTCCTAGGATTACAGGTGGATCAAACACCAACCAGTATTTTCCTACATCAGACCAAGTATGTCGGTGATATTCTAAGTCGGTTTGATATGGAGAATGTTTCTGCTGCCGGTACCCCTCTCCACAAATCATGATGTGGCTCCTAATGAGAATGGGGATTTGGTGGATGCCACTATGTATCGTTTGATGATCGGATCTCTTATGTACCTCACTGCCTCGCGTCCAGATATTATGTATGCCACATTTCTATGTTCTAGATATCAAGCGAAGCCAAAAGTGAATCACCTGATTGAGTCATAAGACTGACTCAGTCGTTCGAATGAACCAATCGTATGACTCAGTCGCATGACTGAGCCAGTCGCCTGGCTGAGTCGTACGAATGATAGTTGTAACCTATAAATACCACTTAATTCGTGGAAAAACGAAACACTTCAAATATTTGCAACCCTAGTCGACCCAGAGCGCCCTGTTCGTCCATTCCAACTTCAGAAAACGTTTCAGATCATTCCTAGTTCGTTCTTAACGTTTTCTAATCGTTAGGTTTGATCTTGTTAACGTTTTCCCTGATTGGATCGCCAATCAAATAGGATTTCGCACTATTTGATCCGGTATAACGAAGAATTAGTTAGTACTCCGTACGAACTCGGTCCTAACAAAAACGTTATTCCAATTAATTTGAATAATTATAAAGCTTTATTTGTATTGAATCTTACCTATATTTATACTTAAATTCGTTTCTAAATACTTAAATATACATATATAATTCCTCTAATGGAATCAAACTATAATTATTTTATAAACTTATTACTTATTAAAAAACTTAAAACTATTGAAACCCTAATTCTTATTTGAACGTTAATCATATTATTAACCTTAACCTTCATCCTGTAATACATATTTGTGCCTTGTAATGAATACTTTGGGACTATCTTTTGGATCATTACTTTAACCTTTTACATCATCTTGTAATGCCTATATCAATATGAGTATTTCCATACCCCTTTTTCTTATTTTCACACTTTGGGGTGAAACATGTTAACTTATATCATTGCACTTGTAAACTTATTTGAGACTTGCAAACTTTATGGCAATTCATCATGTAAAGTTGTGGTTAGTTGAACTTTTGTGGTTACCATGTTATGGCGTTATATGTACAATTGTTAACTATTGCTAGCCCAGCGAAGTCATAGATCTGTGGGCCAGACAAGCCTGGTTGGTTGATCCAAGTGCACTTAGCTGATCGTATAATCTTGTAAACATTTGAGACTTGTAAAACTTTGTCGAGGTTTGATTGTTGCATTGTTCATAACAACCCTAATCACTTTATTCACTAACTTATGACTTGAATTGCCATCTTTATATATTCTATGTATTGAAAACTATGTAATGCTCACCAACATTTTTATGTTGACCTTTTATTTTTAACATGTTTCAGGAATAACCCAAGTATGCGTTCCACTCTTTGAAGCTTATCTCACTTAGGACTAGACTTAGAGAAATAAACAATGATCTTGTTACTTTCAACCTTGTATCATGATGTATCTTTCTTTGAGCCTTTTACTTGTATTGTTACAATTGAATCTTGATTAATATATTTGGATTTAACAATAGCGTTATGTGGCTGTGAACAATCGTAACTCTCACACTTCGACGATTCCGCCGTCAAGGTGGTGGGGTGTGACAAGTTTGATTTCATTGATTATTGTTATACAATTTGATAAGATTAGTTTAGAAGGATGTTTAAAAGGCTTGAGAATCGAAATGACATAGTATGAAAAGTTGTTACGGGTAGCAAAAACTATCCATGCGAGAACTATTATTGTTTAATGTTTATGTATAACTAGTTCCTTTTTCATGTATTCTATTAAGCTTTAACGAAAACTTTGATGCACAAACCTATAATCACCCAATTTCGATTGAAATAGAAGAAAATCTTATCTTCTTGATTTGACTTCTTTTCCATCAATCACACATTAAGTTTCATATTTGTTGTGTGATTAGTTTCATTCCATAGCTATATTTGACTCTCGCTTCTTATTGAGTTAATACGAGTGGTTTTTGATCCTGTACAACTCATATCCGTAGTCTATTGTTTAATAAAGGATTTCGTTGTTGGATGGTCATTTTTGGATTAAAATTAGTGGATTTGTGAGCAAGAGTATTTGAATGTGGTTATGGAGTGTTGTTGATGCATTTTGTGCAAGAGTGTATCAATTTCAAAGGCGATTTTTTTATTTTCATGTTCGGTTTTGGTTCTATTTGAAAGTAGATACTATGTTCCTTTTGTGGTTGTTTAGTTTGATTTCATTGATTGTTATTATCAAATTTGATTAGATTAGTTTAGGAGGATGTTTAGAAGGTTGTTACGGGTAGCAAAAACAATCCACACGAGAACTATTGTTGTTTAATGTTTTTGTATAACTAGTTCCTTTTCATGTATTCTATTAAGCTTTCATGAAAACTTTGATGCACAAATCGATAATCACCCAATTTTACTTGAAATAGAAGGAAATCTTATCTTCTTGTTCATGTTACCTTGATTTGACTTATTTTTCATCAATCACACATTAAGTTTCAGGTTTGTCTTGTGATTACATTCTTTCCACAACTATAATTTGATTCTCGCTTATTATTGAGTGAATACGAGTTGTCTTTGATCTTGTACAACTCGTATATGTAGTCTAGTGGTTAATAAAGAGTTTCGTTGTTGGAAGGTCATCATTTGGATTAAATTAGTGGATTTTTGAGCAAGCATGTTTGAATATGATTATGGAATGTTATGGATGCATTTTGTGCAGGAGTGTATTGATTTAAAGGTGATTGTTTATTTTCATGTTCGATTTTGGTTTCTATTTGAAAGTAGATACTTTGTTCCCTTTATGGTTGTCTAGTTTGATTTCATTGATTATTGTTATCGAATTAGATTTGATTAGTTTATGAGGATGTTTAGAAGGCTTGAGAATCGAAATGGAATAGAGTGAAAGGTTGTTACGGGTAGCAAAAATTATCCATGCGAGAACTATTATTGTTTAATGTTTTTGAACAACTAGTTCCTTTTTCATGTATTCTATTAAGCTTTCACAAAAACTTTGATGCACAAATCTATAATCGCTCAATTTCGATTGAAATAGAAGGAAATCTTATCTTCTTGGTCGTGTTACCATCATTGGACTGTAGGGTTTTAACATGTTTATCAAAGCTCATATAACCTTGTTTATATGAAAACGCAGCGGATTTTTATGTTTAAAACATGTTAATAAGATGGTTATTAAACCCATTTAATAAACAACCCCAAACCATGGATCATTATACAAATGCATACATTGAAAAAGACATAAGATACTTGAAGTATACAACCTTTGTAGCAACTCAAAAATGAACTTGGTAAGGTGAGGGAGATGAGTTTTGTGGCTGAAACTTCAAGCTAGAAGTTCTCAAGAGGTGATACCCCAAGCTTGTACAAACACCCTCTTGCTAGGTCTTTCAACACCAACTTGTAGAACTCTCCTTTTGTTGAATCTTTTCAGCCAAGAACACTTCTTGCAAAGCTGAAAATCCTTGTTCTTTTGCTCTAAAACCCGAGATTAGAGAGAGAGAAAGGAGAGAACTTGCTCTTGTGTGTGTGAGAGAGAAGAGGAGAATGCAAGAGTGTTCAAGTGGTGTAATTGCATGTCCTTGAAACAAGAAAAAGGGAGTTTCCAAGACACACAAGTGGCGGCCGAAAATTGGTCCCCTTTTGTTTTGCCTCTCAATTTAAATTTTATAAAATACATACTCTTGCATTCTACTTTTATAAAATTAAACCATTTTAATTTTATAGCACTTACACACTATTATATGTCATTGTTTAACTAATTTAAGCAATGAACAAATAATCCCTCATGAACAAATTATATATATAATCTTGTTCATTTACAAAAGCAATGACTTAGAAAAGCCGGTTTCTAAATTGGTGCTAATATTATTTGTATGATCTTATCAATGAATAAATATTTATCGGTGTTTGTTTGGCTTGTTATTGGGTATAACCCGACTTGGATCATATCACACTAGCCACATCAATTTAATATGTATCTTGGGCAGATCAATTCTTTCAATCTCCCACTTGCACAAGATTCATAGAAGATTGATGCAAGCAGCAAATAACGCATAGCAACGGTTTGCTACCCCTAATGTATATGACTAAGTGCCATTCAATAACATCATCCTTTCAAGTTCCTTACTTGAATATGTTTTAGGTGAATTAATCATTTATCCTTTTGTTACAGATGTCATGTTAAATCCAAAGACATAGAATTGTCATTCTCCGATGATTTAACTTTAACAAGCCTTAGACATCTAACTCTCAACGAATAAGAGGAACAAATTCCATCTTGATTACATACATCTCTCGCAATCACCTCATATCATACCTGAACTCAGCCTTATGTACTGCCAATTTTCAGAGCAGCAAAGTACTAAGTCAAAGTATAATACTTGGTGAATATCAAGACCCAATATGTATCTCAGGTCTGAAGATACAATGATATTCGCCTTTACTCAATATCTCTTATGACTAATCACAAGGATTCCATGCAGAAATAATTGAGAGCGGGTCGGTCCAATATCCATATCCCATAGATATCAATGAACCTTGGTAGCAACCTCTTGCTCTATATTCATACCTTATGAATATCAACCAATCCAGTTCATTATAGTCTTACATTCATAGTTGTTCCCACAAGTATGATCGACTACGGACGTTTAGAATAACTTA
This sequence comes from Flaveria linearis, assembly GCA_024085815.1. Taxonomy (NCBI): domain Eukaryota; kingdom Viridiplantae; phylum Streptophyta; class Magnoliopsida; order Asterales; family Asteraceae; genus Flaveria; species Flaveria linearis. The sequence continues at coordinate 34,959,727 of CM044009.1, read as the reverse complement.
TTTATTCACAGATTTAAACATGCTAAAATAGGAGAACAAATGAAAATTATAACCATATAATTAAGTCAAATAACATAAGTTCCAATATCCAAATACAAAATACAACATCAAACCCAGTCACTTGAATATCTAAGTCCCATGGCACAAGCATGACCTTCATGCTTTGCCTTTTCAAGGAGCTTTGTGAGTGGATCCGCAATGTTTTTATCAGTGTGGACTTTGCGAATACATATCTTCCTTTTTCAACTTCATCTCTTATGTAGTAGAATCTCCGTTCAATGTGCCGAGTCTTTTGATGAGCTCGAGGTTCCTTGATTTGAGCAATCGCACCCTCGTTGTCATAAATGATCTCTAGGAGATCCTGAATGGAAGGGACTACCCCTAGATCGGATATGAATTTTTTCAGCCATGCAGCTTCCTGTGCTGCCATTGAAGCGGCGACGTATTCTGACTCTGTAGTGGACAACGCTACGACTTCTTGCATTGAGCTTTTCTAAGAAATAGCTCCCCTATTCAGAATAAAGATGTACCCCGATTGAGATCGTGAATCATCTCGATCGGTTTGGAAACTCGCATCCGTGTAACCTTTTACAACGAGTTCCTCTTCACCAGACGCGTAGATCAAGAACATGTCCTTAGTCCTCCTTAGTTACTTCAGAATGTTCTTGACAGCCATCCAATGACTATCACCAGGATTTTGCTGGTATCTACTTGTCATGCTTAAAGCGCATGACACGTCACGGGACAAGTGCATATCATTGCATACATGATGGATCCTATAGCAGATGCATATGGGATTGCTTCATTCTATTTTGCTCCTCCTTTGAGCTTGGACATTGAGTCGTACTCAATATTGTCCCTCTTTGAATAGGTACAGTACCTTTCTTAGAGTTTTCCATCTTGAACCTTTTCAAGATTTTGTCAATGTATGAACTTTGATTCAAACCAATTAGCCTCCTTGATCTATCCCTATAGATCTTTATTCCCAGAATATAGGCGGCTTCACCAAGATCCTTGATGGAAAAACAACTTACAAGCCAGGTTCTTACGCTTTCCATGGTTGGAATGTCGTTTCCAAATAGTAGTATGTCATCAACATACAATACTAGGAAGGTTAATATGCTCCCACTAGCCTTCTTATACACACAAGCCTCATCAGCGTTTTTGATGAAGCCAAATTTCTTTACCTCCTCATCAAAACGGTGATTCCAGCTTCTCAATGCTTGTTTCAATCCATAGATTGATTTCCTTAACTTGCATACTTTATTAGGATGTTTTGGATCGACAAAACCTTCAGGCTGAACCATATAGACATCTTCCTCAAGATATCCATTTAGGAAACGGTTTTGACATCCATTTGCCAAATCACATAGTCATAATGAGCAGCTATGGCAAACAATATCCTTATAGACTTTAGCATCGCAACAGGTGAGAAAGTTTCATCATAATCAACCCCTTGAGTTTGAGTGAAACCCTTCGCTACAAGTCTAGCTTTGTAAATATCCAAGTTTCCATGCATGTCAGTTTCTTCTTGAAAACCCACTTACTTCCAACTACTTTGGAATTAAGAGGTGGTATAAGAAGTTCCCAAACTTGATTTTCATACATGGATTGCATCTCAACGTTCATGGCTTCAAGCCATTGGTCATAATCCAAATTGGACACTGCATTATGATATGTGGTTGGTTCATCTGAATCTACCACATAGCATCCATCCATGAAAAATCCATAACTTTCGGGTGGATTACTAATTCTACCACTTCTGCGAACATTTTGTGTGTATTGATCAACCGCTTGATCATCCTCGACATCCTCATGTTGAGTGCTAGTTTCAACCAACCGTGCATCGGGCTATGGTTCTTGATCTTCCTCAAGATCCACTGTTCTACTGCTAGTTCCTTCCATAAGGAACTTTGTTTCTAAGAAGTCGCCCTTTCTGGCAACAAACACCTTTGTTCCAGTGGATCATAGAAATAATATCCCATAGAATCTCTAGGATATCCAATGAAGATACACTTGGTGGATCGGACTACCAATTTGTTTGGGGTGGGAGTCTTAACATAAGTCTCTAAACCCAGACCTTAAGTATGATAGGGATGGAACTCTTCCATGCCATATCTCAAAAGGTGTCTTTCCACCTTTTTGGTTGGGGCCATATTCAGAATACGGGTCGCGAAGAGCAAAGCAAACCCAAAATGATAGAGGCAATGTGCTTCTAGCCATCATAGATTGAACCATATCTAATAAGGTTCGATTCCTCCTCTCAGACACACCATTATGTTGTGGTGTTCCAGGTGGAGTGAGTTGTGAGACAATCCCACAACTTCTAAGATGATCTTGAAAAACATCACTTAGGTATTCACCAGCTCTATCGGTGCGGAGAACTTTAATTGACTTGTTGAGTTGATTTTCAACTTCATTCTTGAAGATTTTGAATATTTCAAAAGCTTCATCTTTGTGCCTTAATAAGAACACATACCCATAGCGACTATAATCGTCGGTAAAGGTAATGAAGTATCTTTCACCATTCCTAGTCATTGGCTTAAACGGACCACATACATCCGAATGTATGATACCTAATAAATCTTTTGCCCTTTCATTAGTTCCACTAAAGGGTGCCTTAGTCATTTTTCCTTGTAAACAAGATTCACATACATTAAATGAATCACATTCATTTGTTTTAAAAGACCATTATTTTGAAGTGTTTGTATCGTTTCTTGTTTATATGACCAAGATGACAATGCCAAAGCTAGGTATCACCCAAATCTAATTTGAGCCTTTTGGTGGTGGCTTGGTATATTGAGTTATCATATGTTGTGTTTTAATGAACCAATTCATAAATACCATTCAAGGTATAGCCTTAAATAAAAACATATGATTTAAAGAAACATGAATATCATTGTCAACAAACTTGAAATCATAATCATATTGTCTTAAACGGGAAACAGAAATAATGTTCCTAGTCAAACTAGGAGCGTATAATACATTATATAAAATGACTTCCAAACCACTTGGAAGCTTCAAAATGTAGTCTCCTTGGGCTTCCACGTGAACCTTTGCACCATTTCCCATGAAGAGACTTATTTCCCCTTTTGCAAAATGCTCATTTCTTTTGAACCCCTGCAACAAATTGCAAATGTGAGTTCCACATCCGGTATCTAATACCCATGTGTTAGAAGAATAACATTTAGCTCAACATGTATCATGTAAATTATACCTGAGGTTTGCTCTGCATCCCTCTTTTCTCTCAACTCTTTGAGATAGACTGGACAATTCTCATCCAATGCCCTATCTCACCACATTTGAAGCATGGGTCGTTTACAGCAACCTTTTGCTTCTTCTCCTTGGGCTTCGGAGGTTCCACCCTAACAACCATCTTCCCCTTTCCCCAACGTGTCCTTTTCCTTTGGCAACAGTTACCTTAGGAGGGGGTAGAGACCTTCTCCTTCTCCCACCTTCATTAATGGTGAGAACGGGTAAAACCCTTTTACCCATTCCCGCCTCGGCAGATTTGAGCATTGAATGGAGTTCATTTAAGCTCTTGTCCCATCCGTTCATGTTGTAATTCATGACGAATGCCTCAAACTTTTTAGTTAAGCCATTAAGGATCAAATCCGTGGCCAACTCCTTTGAGACAGGACAGTTAGCCTTTGAAGGCGGTCGATGTGGCTTTCATCTTAAGAACATAAGATGAAACTGATTGGGATTCCTCCATCCGACATGCATGAAGCGCTCGAACTGTTTTGAAGCGCTCCACCCTAGCTTGTTGCTGGAACGTTTCCCACAACTGAGTGATCATGTCGTAAGCTCCATGGAGCTCATACTCCTTTGGAGTTCGGGTGTCATACTTGCTAACATTAGGCAAGAGACTTGGATGGAGTCTTCCACATATCTAACCCAATCATTATAGGCCTCCACATCCTCCTCGTTAGGTTCATTGGGGATGGGATCATCAAGGATGTAGGCCCGCTTTTCTTGCTTGAGAACGATTCTCAAGTTGCAGTACCAATCCATGAAGTTGTTAGGTGTTAGACGATCCCTTTGAAGGATCGCCCTTAGGGATTGGTTGTTTTGGTTTGGTAAATCGTTATTAGCATTGTTGTTGTCGGCCATCTACAAGATTTACAAAGTTTGATTTTAGTAATCGTTGATATAATTATATTTCATTTATTAATACCCTTTATGTCTCATAGACTATTAATAAATAAAATTTTACAATCCAACGTTATATTTAAATATTGGTTAGGTGACCTTTATCCCATTATTTAAATAAACAAGGTAGTCAAGAATGACAATTGCAACCTATTGCAACTTCTAGTGGTATGGGACCGTTTGAACATCTTATGTTGTAACGGCATGTTTATCCCATCAACACCTTTTGTAAAACATATTTAGGTGATCCATTCAATATATTTTACAAATCAAGTCGTCCTACTAACACACACGTGTGAGTTTACTACATAAGTGGTTAGGTGACCTTTATCCCACAAACATGGTATTCTCACCTCAAGTTACAAGTTCCCTCAAAGTGGTTAGGTGACCTTTATCCCACTAAGAGTTGCAAGTAACCTAAGTGTTATGTAAAAGGATGGTGTTTGACTTGTTTTCAAAAGGGATTTACAATTTCACAATTCTTGTTTAGAAAAGTTATTTACCATATGATTGTATGCATTCAACCATATGGTATCCTATTGGTTCTTTTAAATAAAACCCATTTTATTTTACAAACCATTAACTCCTTTATAGAACCGTTCTATTTATGCTTAATGATTTGAGAACCAATTTCTTGTTATAGCTTGTTTTAATTGACGGTTTGTTAATCACATCCAAACATTCAAAACAAACATCATCATAAGCATTCAACCAAGCATAAACAAAACATTCACATATGCATAACAAAGCATACTAAGTGAGCACACTTGTTTAGCCAAAACAAGTGTGTCAAAAGGTCTTGTCCTAAGGGTCAAGAACATGACACATGGTTGACAAAAGGACTCCCACTTGAATCCACATCTTCAAGCATCCTCTTTGTCTATCTTTATTCAAATCTTGATCTTGAGCATCCTTACAAAATATGTATCCTAATACAATTTTTCTAGTAAAGAAAAACTCCTAATCTATTTATTACAAACAACATATGAATAAATAAATTACAAGACAAGACTTGAAACATAAATTGAATTATTACATAGCCAAATGAATATAACATGACAACCAATCAAATAATCCACATGGTCAAGGCTTTGTTATGCATAACCAAAAACAACATACCCAAACATTTCCTATGCCACGATTTAGGGCAGCCCCTTTTTAACCCATGTTTTTGGTCAACATAAACCAAGAACAAATGGGTTTAGTCCATACAAAAAAACATCTTATGATCTAGATTTTTAAAGATCCTTACATGCATAAAGTAACATCTTTAAAAAATCAAAAGTGGGTGACCATAACAGCCCTCTAACTCTCGGCCATGTGGTGTTATACACCATAAAACCGTGAGTTAGTGAGTATAATACATGTATGCATTCGTATAAGTGGCTCTTGATGCCATTGTAGGGTTTTAACATGTTTATCAAAGCTCATATAACCTTGTATATGAAAACGCAGCGGATTTTTATGTTTAAAACATGTTAATAAGATGGTTATTAAACCCATTTAATAAACAACCCCAAACCATGGATCATTATACAAATGCATACAATGAAAAAGACATAAGATACTTGAAGTATACAACCTTTGTAGCAACTCAAAAATGAACTTGGTGAGGTGAGGGAGATGAGTTTTGTGGCTGAAACTTCAAGCTAGAAGTCCTCAAGAGGTGATACCCCAAGCTTGTACAAATACCCTCTTGCTAGGTCTTTCAACACCAACTTGTAGAACTCTCTTTTGTTGAATCTTTTCAGCCAAGAACACTTCTTGCAAAGCTGAAAATCCTTGTTCTTTTGCTCTAAAACCGAGATTAGAGAGAGAGAAAGGAGAGAACTTGCTCTTGTGTGTGTGTGAGAGAAAGAGGAGAATGCAAGAGTGTTCAAGTGGTGTAATTGCATGTCTTGAAACAAGAAAAAGGGAGTTTCCAAGACACACAAGGGGCGGCCGAAAATTGGTCCCTTTTGTTTTCCCTCTCAATTTAAATTTATAAAATACATACTCTTGCATTCTACTTTTATAAAATTAAACCATTTTAATTTTATAGCACTTACACACTATTATATGTCATTGTTTAACTAATTTAAGCAATGAAACAAATAATCCCTCATGAACAAATTATATATATATATATATAATCTTGTTCATTTACAAAAGCAATGATTTAGAAAAGCCGGTTTCTAAATTGGTGCTAATATTTATTTGTATGATCTTTTCAACGAATAAATATTTATCGGTGTTTGTTTGGCTTGTTATTGGGTATGACCCGACTTGGATCATATCACACTAGCCACATCAATTTAATATGTATCTTGGGCAGATCAATTCTTTCATGGACTTTTTTCACCAATCACACATTAAGTTTCATGTTTATCATGTGATTACTTTCATTGCACAACTATAATTTAATTATCGCTTTTTGTTGAGTGAATACGAGTGGTTTTTGATCCTGTACAACTCGTATCCATAGTCTAGTGCATAATAAAGGACTTTGTTGTTGGAAAGTCATCATTTGGATTCAAATTAGTAATTTGTGAGCAATATTGTTTGAATATGGTTGTGGATTGTTGTGGATGCATTTTTTTCTAGAGTGTATCGATTTTAAAGGTGATTGTTTATTTTCATGTTCGGTTTGGTTTCGATTTAAAAGTAGATACTAGGTTCTCTTTGTGGTTGTTTGGTTTGATTTCATTCATTATTATTATCAAATTTGATTAGATTAGTTTAGGAGGATGTTTAGAAGGCTTGAGAATCAAATGGCATAGTATGAAAGGTGTTACGTGTTGGGGTTTGTTAGAACTGCAGGATTCTATATGCCCAAGACACGTAGAATATTGATGCGGTTAATACGTTATGATCCAAGTCGGGTTATACCCAATAACAAGCTTAGCAAACACCAATTAATATTTAATTGATGATATGATCATGCAATTAAATATTTACACCAATTTAGAAAATGTGTTTTCTAAACAAGTTGCATATGAGTGGGAACAACTATTAGGATATTTTGTTCAATAATATTATTTGAAGTGTTATTTAAATAAGTTAAATAACACCAAATAAAATGAGAACTTATAACTTATAAGTTAATTGCTTAATTGTATAACTTATATAAATTATACATATAATTAAGTGGTTAGTTATATATCTAGTTACAAGACAAATTTAATATGTGTATGCATGGTTTAAAGGAGGGAAACTCCTTTGAATCTTTTTTTTTGGCCGCCCCCTCCTTATCACCCATTGGACCCTTTTGTCTTGTAAACCACATACACATTTAACTTGTCTTGGAGACTTGAATTCTCAGGCATTCCACATACATGCAAAACACACAAAAACACCTCTCTCTCTCTCTCTACAATCTACGGCCAGGAGCAGCAGCATTAGAAGACTTTGGAGTGTTATTTTGTGTGTTTTGGTGTTGAATCTTCCTAACAAGAAGGTTCTTTGCAAGGAGGCTTGGGGTATACAAGCTTGAGGGCTCCTTTCTTGGAGTCTTGGCTGATTTTGGGCATCTCCATCTTCATCAAACACCTTCTTCTCTTGGTTGATTTAGCTGCTGGAAGGAGGTAGTTTGGCAGCTTGTTTGGTTGTCACATTATGAATATTTTAATGTGTTATATAGCTTGCTTATTCACATATTAAAGATCCTTTTGATTTGGGTTTGTTTTTCATCTTAAAACATCATTTAGAACATGAAATTTTCAGCTTATAAACATGTTATAAAGCTATACTTCCGCTGCGTTTTTTAGAAAGTTTAAAAGGTTAAACTAGTTTTTTGTGTTCTTGCAAACCCTACAAGAACGCAAAAAAAATAAGTTTAACCATTAAACTTTCTGAAAACGCAGCGGAATAATAGCTTTATAACATTGTTTATAAGCTGAAAATTCATGTTCTATTTGATGTTTAAAGTGTAAACAAACCCAAGAACAAAGGGGATTTTTATGTGAATAAGCAAGCTATGAACACATGTAAATGTACATAAAATCACAGCTACATTGAGTTGTGAAAAACTACCTTTCAGCAGCTTATAGTCGACCAAAAAGGGAGAAGATTGATGCTCTAAATTCGGCCAAGGCTCCAAGGAGGACCCCTCAAGCTTGTTACTTGCAAACACCTCTTCTTGTTAGGGAGATGACTACCAAAAATGTGGAAGGATCCTTCCAAAAGGATGTTCCAGTCGTGAGATGAGGAAGAAGGTTGAGAGAAAAGCTCTCTTGCTCTCTTTCTCAAAATGTGAAAAGTGATTGGATTTTGGAGTGTCCCACTCTTTTCGTAAAGAGTGTGTGTTACCAGGGAAAAGAAAGAACCCCATTGGACCATGGGGTGGCCGAAACTTTTGAACAAAGGCTGGGATTCCCTCTCATTTCTATGTCTTGTTGACACATTAAAGGTTTATGGACCCAAGGAGTTTTTAATGTGTGACATGTGCAAGAACCATACTAATATGTTATATGCACTAATCTTTAATTAAACATTTTAATAAAGATCACTAACAATACATTATCTTATGTTATTTAAACCCTTTTAAATAACAATGTGATTAATAAAACCATCAACAAATCATCCTTATGATTTGACCCTTCATATATAATTGTTTAGAAAACCAATATTCTAAATTTGTGGTTATTATTTAATTGCACGATCACATCATCCATTAAATAATCGTTTGTGTTTGCAAAACTTGTTATTGGGTATAACTAGACTTGGATCAAAACGCACTAACCGCATCAATATTCTATGTGTCTATGCATATACAATCTAACAACCTTTCACTTGCCCAGATCCATAGAAGATTGATGCAAGCAGTAAATACCGCCTAACAACGGTTTTCTACCCTTAATGCACATGACTTATGGCCATTCAATAACATCATCCCATTCAAGTACCCTACTTGAAATGATTTAGGTGAATCAATCATCTATCCTTTTGTTACAGATGTCATGTTAAATCCAAGGACATAGAATGATCAGTCCTTGTTGACTTAACTTAATCAAGCCTTAGACATCTTGCTCTCAATGAATAAGAGGAACAAATCCCATCTTGACTACATACGTTTCTCACAAACACCTCGAGTCACACCTAAACATAGCCTTACGTACTGTCCAATATTTCAGGACAGTGAAGAACTAGTTCAAGGTATAACATCTGGTGAATATCAAAACCCAATATGTATCTCAGGTCAGAGGATACAAATGATATTCGCCTTTTACTCAAACTTACTTATGATCAATCTAGAAGATTCCATGTAGTAAAATTGAGATGATGGTTAGTCCAATATTTGTATCCCACAAATATCTACGAACCTTGGTAGCAACCCATTGCTCTATATTCATCCTTATGAATATCAACCAATCCAAGTCATAATAAACTTACCCTCACACTTGTTCCCACAAGTCTGAATGACTACGGACATTTAGAGTAAACAATTTACGCATGGATTAAACATGCTAAATTGGAACATTAATTGAAACATTATAACCAAATAATTTCATTCAAATAATAAAAGTTCCATATATCCAAATACAAATTTTACAGATCAAATCCAATCACTAGAATATCGAAGTCCCATGGCACAAGTATGACCTTCATGCTTTGCCTTTTCAAGGAGCTTCGTGAGAGGATCCACAACGTTTTGATCCGTGTCAACTTTGCGAATACATATCTTTCCCTTTTCAACTTCATCTCATATGTAGTTGAATCTCCGCTCAATGTGCCTAGTCTTTTGATGAGCACGAGGTTCCTTGATTTGAGCAATCGCACCCTCGTTATCACAAAAGATCTCTAGGGGGTCCTGATTGGAAGGGACAACCCCTAGATCGGCAATGAATTTCTTCAACCATGCAGCTTCTTGAGTTGCCAATGAGGCGGCAACGTATTCTGATTCTGTAGTTGATAGATCCACCACATCCTGCTTGGAGCTCTTCCAAGAGACCGCTCCTCCATTCAGAATGAAAATGTATCCCGATTGTGACCATGAATCGTCACGATCGGTTTGGAAACTCGCATTCGTGTAACCTTTTACAACGAGTTCCTCATTACCAGATCCATAGATGATGGATCCAATAACAGATGCGTATGGGATTGCCTTCATATTATCTTGCTCATCCTTTGAGCTAGGACATTGAGTTGTACTCAATATCGTTCCTCTTTGAATAGGTACCGTACCTTTCTTAGAATTCTCCATCTTAAACCTTTTCAAGATTTTATCAATGTATGCACTTTGATTTAAACCAATCAACCGCCTTGATCTATCCCTATAGATCTTTATTCCAGAATATAGGCGGCTTCACCGAGATCCTTGATGGAAAAACAACTTCCAAGCCAGGTTTTTACACCTTTCAAGGTTGGAATATCATTTCCAAATAGTAGTATGTCATCAACATACAATACTAGGAAAGTGATGATGCTCCCACTAGCTTCTTATATACACAAGCTTCATCAGCGTTCTTGATGAATCCAGATTTGATTACTTCTTCATCAAAACGGTGATTCCTCGATGCTTGTTTCAATCCATAGATTGATTTCTTTAACTTGCGTACTTTGTTAGGATGTTTTGGATTGACAAAACCTTCAGGCTGAACCATGTAGACATCTTCCTCAAGTTATCCATTTAGGAAAGTGGTTTTGACATCTATTTGCCAAATCTCATAATCATAATGAGCAGCTATGGCAAACAATATCCTTATAGACTTTAGCATCGCAACAGGTGAGAGGTTTCATCATAATCAACCCTTGAGTTTGATTGAAACCCTTTGCTACGAGTCTTGACTTATAAGTATCCAAGTTTCCATGCATATCGGTTTTTTCTTGAAAACCCACTTACTTCCAACTACCTTGGAATTAAGAGGTGGTACAACAAGTTCCCAAACTTGATTGTCATACATGGATTGCATCTCAACGTTCATGGCTTCAAGCCATTTGCCACAATCCGAATTGGACACTGCATTATGGTATGTGGTTGGTTCATCTGAATCTACCATATAGCATCCATCCATGAAAAATCCGTATCTTTCAGGTGGATTACTAGTTCTACCACTTCTGCGAACGTTTTGTGTGTATTGATCAACCGCTTGATCATCCTCAACATCCTCATGTTGAGTGCTAGTTTCAACCAAACGTGCATCGGGTTGTGGTTCTTGATCCTCCTCAAGATCCACTGTTCTATTGCTAGTTTCTTCATAAGGAACTTTGCTTCTAAGAACTCACCCTTTCTGACAACAAACACGTTTTGTTCCAGTGGATCATAGAAATAATATCCAATAGAATCTCTAGGATATCCAACAAAGATACACTTGGTGGATCGGACTTCCAATTTGTTTGGGGTGGGAGTCTTAACATAAGCGTCACAACCCCAGACCCTTAAGTATGATAGGGATGGAACTCTTGCATGCCATATTTCAAAGGGCGTCCTTTCCACCTTTTTGGTTTGGGCCATATTTAGAATACGGGCCGCGGAGAGCATAGCGAAACCCCAAATGATAGAGGCAATGTGCTTCTAGCCATCATAGATCGGACCATATCCAATAAGGTTCGATTCCTCCTCTCACACACACCATTATGTTATGCTGTTTCAGGTGGAGTGAGTTGTAAGACAATCCCACAACTCCTACAATGATCTTGAAAAGCATCACTTAGGTACTCACCTCCATTATCGGTGCGGAGAACTTTAATCGACTTGTTGAGTTGATTTTGTACTTCATTCTTGAAGATTTTTAACGTTTCAAAAGCTTCATCTTTGTGCCTTAATAAGTACACATACCCATAGCGACTATAATCGTCGGTAAAGGTAATGAAGTATCTTTCACCATTCCTAGTCACTGGCTTAAAAGGACCACATACATCCAAATGTATGATTCCTAATAGATCTTTTGCCCTTTCGTTAGTTCGACTTAGGTCATTTTCTTTATTCCCTGGAGGACCTAAGATGAAGTTCACTCCATGAAAGACGGTGTTGCCCCCAAAGAAGAGGACCCATGCTGATAGGGATGTAGATGGAGAGACAGTAGGATATGTTGTGGAGCGACCCCTCAAGAGGACACGTCCATATGTGGCTAGGAAATGGGAATGGTTAGGAGAGCGAGTTCAGAGATGGACCGATAAAGAGGGTATACCAGTGATTAGAGGAGTTGGAGAGTCTTCTAACTCGAGAGCATTGCCCCTGACAAGGCAGCCGATGGAGAGGACTGTGCCTCTACTAGCTGCTAGGTGCGTCCGGTTAGAGAGCAGGATAGACTCGCTGGAGATGAGGAATGGCGAAGCTATTGATGACAGGTTGGATGAGCTAGATGGTAGACTGAGTACGTTAGAAGAAGAGAAGGTAGTGGATGATGATGCACAGGCGCAGATGCATCACAGGATCCAACTATTGGAGGAGAAGATGCTCGAGATGCAGAGAAAGTTGATCACTGCTGAAGCCAAGATCCAGGACGTGACACTGACAGCTGATGTGACCAAGATGAGGTTGGATGCCTCAAGAGCTAGAGTGGTGGAAGCGGACCGTTGTGTGCGCGAGATGGAGCAGCATGTGAGGGTTACCATGCCACTCATGGTAGTTTGCGTTCTACTTCTCATGGTTGCTGCACGTTCGGGAGTCTATTTTGGCGTGAGCTATCCAGGAGCTAGGCGTGGATTCCTATGATTGTCTTATTTCTAGTTTGTCTATTTCATTTCATCATTGTAATTCTTGCGTGAAACAATTTATTAACTCGCGTAAAAACATGTACTTGTTAGGGAATGGCATTTGACCGCCCTAGTATTTTGTTTGGGCCAAGTTGTTCTTTTGGCATTTGATGAAAAACAAGTAACATTTGGTTTTTGGGTTAATTTTCGGATGAATGAAATGTGATGAATGGTTATGTTATGACGTTCTGGTTAAATTTCTTTGCTTACATACACGACTGATTCGGATATTGCGTGATATATCAACTCACTTACATTATGATTGTTGTGTTATAAAAGAAAAACCATGGCTCCAAGACGGGAAACCCACGGAAACCCACTTCCACAAACCGCTGAGGAATTAACTCAATTGATTGTGCGGCACGTTCAAGCTGCCGTTGCCTAACATAATGCAAATCAAGGGAACCAAAATGAAGGATGCAGCTACAAGACCTTCCAAGCATGCCAGCCAAAGAATTTTGCTGGGACAGAAGGACCAGTTGGAGTTCTCTGCTGGATAGAGAAGATGGAAGCAGTTATGATGATCAGCAACTGTACGCCAGCTCAGCGCGTGAAGTATGCAACAAGTTCACTCCAAGATGAGGCGTTAACTTGGTGGAATGCACAAATCCAGGCTTTAGGTGAGGTGCCTGCCTATGCACTCACTTGGGACGAATTCAAAGCTTTGTTGATGAAGGAATACTGTTCGTGTAATGAGATTCGAAAGGTTGAAGCCGAGTTTTGGAACCTCTTGGTGGAAGGAGCAGATGTTCGTGGATACATTACACTATTCAATGAAATGGCAAGAATTGTACCCCATCTCGTAACCCCTGAGTACAAGAGAATCGAACGCTACATTTGGGAATTGGTGCCTCAGATTCGTAGCATGGTGACATCATCAAACCCTAATACTTACCAGGAAGCAGTGCAGCTAGCACATACCCTGACCGATGATGCTATATGAATGGGAACGTTAAAGAAAGCGAGCACAGGGAAGAAGCCAATGGAAATTTGTGAGAGTCCAATGGAGAAGGAAAAGTCAGTTTATTCTAGGAAGAGGAAATGGTCAGAAGGTTCTAAAAGTCGTTATGGAAACTCCCGCCAAAAGATGAGAGGATGTGGCAGGATGTATGCTGCTAATGAAGCAAAAAGAAACCAAGGACCTAGCCCTAAGTGCAACAAATGCAAATACTACCATACTGGCCCCTGCAACATATGTGAACGCTGTGGAAAGTTTGCACACTGAATAAGAGATTGTCAGGTAAAGTTGGACGAAAGGAAAGAAGGTTAGAACCAAGGTTGCTATGAAAGTGGAGTGTTTTGACACTTTAAGAATGAATGTCCTAAGTTGAAGGAACAGGAAGCCCGTGGCAGAGCATTCGTGATGGAGGCGAAGAAGGCTCGTAAAATCCCTCCGTTGTCACCGGTACATTTCTAGTTAATAACCGTTATGCTTACGTATTATTCGATACTGGAGCCGATAGAAGTATTGTTTCTAGAAACTTCGAGTCTTTCCTTGAGTCATAACCTAGTAAGTTGAATAAGAAGTACTCGATTGAGTTAGCTAATGGGAAATTGATAGAAACTATTGAGGTGTATAGGGATTGTACTATACTCTTAGGAGACCACACGTTTAGAATTGACCTTTTGTCTGTAGAATTGGGAAGTTTCGATGTTGTAATAGGGATGGATTGGCTATCGAAGAATCATGCTGAAATCGTATGTCATGAGAAAGTAGTCATGTTGCCCCTCGATAATGAAGAGACATTAGAGATTCAAGGTGATGAAAGTGCACCGTTAAAGATTGTGAATGTGATGAAGGCACAAAAGTATTTAAGGAAAGGATGCACAGCTTTTATAGCTCATGTAATCGACACGAGAGCCGAGGAGAAGAAGCTAGAGGAAATACCGATAGTGCGCGACTATCCGGAAGTGTTTCCTGAGGAGTTGCCTGGGTTGCTGCCACAACAGCAAGTTGAATTTAAAATCAACTTATTATCAGGAGCAGCGCCAATTGCACGATCTCCATATCGGTTAGAGCCACCTGAAATGCAGGAGTTATCCAAGCAATTGCAGGAAATGTTGGATAAAGAATTTATAAGACCAAACTTCTCGCCTTCGGGAGCGCCAGTCTTATTTGTGAAAAAGAAGGATGGATCGATGAGGATGTGCATCGACTACAGAGAACTGAACAAATTAACCATCAAGAACCGTTACCTTTTGCTAAGAATAGATGACTTCTTTGACCAATTGCAAGGATCGAGTTACTATTCGAAGATAGATTTGCGCTCTGGGTATCACCAGTTGAGAATTGTTGAGGAAGATGTTCCTAAGACAACGTTTCGAATGCGATATGGTCACTATGAATTTATGGTCATGCCCTTTGGACTGACAAACACCCCTGCTGTATTCATGGATCTCATGAATTGGGTGTGCAGACCGTATCTGGATAAATTTGTAATCGTGTTCATAGATGACATACATGTATACTCGAAAACTAAGGAGGAACATGAACAACATCTGAGGTTGCTTTTGGAGTTACTAAAGAACGAGAAGTTATATGCAAAACTTTCCATGTGCGAGTTCTAGATTTGAGAAATTCAATTTCTTGGACATGTCATCAATGCTGAAGGCATACACGTTGACCCCGCTAAAATTAAAGCAATTAAGAATTGGGAAATACCAAGAAACCCAACCGAGGTACGACAATTCCTTGGATTGGCAGGATATTATCGGAGATTTATCGAGAACTTCTCAAAGATAGCAAAGTCGTTGACTGCATTGACACAGAAGAAGAAGGAGTATATTTGGTGTGAGGAGCAAAAGGAAGCGTTTCAATTGCTCAAGGCAAAGTTATGTAGTGCCCCTATTTTGTCAGTTCCTGAAGGGACTGACGGATTCGTGGTATGCTGTGATGCTTCGCACCGTGGACTAGGATGTGTCCTGATGCAAAACAATAAAGTGATCGCTTATGCATCACGACAACTTAAAGTGCATGAGCAGAACTACACGACTCATGATTTGGAGTTAGGAGCAGTAGTTTTTGCACTCAAGATTTGGAGACACTACTTATATGGTACGAAGTGTACAATCTTTACATATCACAAGAGTCTCCAACACAGCTTTGAGCTGAAAGAGCTCAATATAAGACAAAAACATTGGGTGGAATTGCTCAATGACTATGACTGTGATATTCGTTATCACACAGGTAAGGCCAACGTTGTGGCCGATGCCTTAAGTATAAAGGAGCGTGCACTAGGGTTGACCATCCAAACAAATCTCACAGCTCAGATCCATGATGCTCAACATGAAGCTTTGAAAGAAGAGAAGAGAAATTGAAGGATGAGAATCTCCGTGGAATGATTCGGGAACTTGTACCTAAGTCTGATGATACGTTCTACTTCATGAATAGAATATGGGTACCCCTTACGCGAAATTTGCGTGAATTGGTACTGGATGAAGCTCGTAGATTTAGATATTCGATTCACCTAGGATCGGATAAGATGTACAAGGATCTTAAGGAACATTATTGGTGGCCGAATATGAAAGGAGATATTGCTGAGTACGTTGGTAAATGTTTGAGTTGCGCAAAAGTCAAAGCCGAGTACCAGAAACCGTCCGGACTTCTTCAACAGCCAGTGATTCCTCAGTGGAAATGGGATCGTATCGCTATGGATTTCGTCACCAAGTTACCCCGCACAAGGAGTTGTTATGACACCAATTGGGTAATTGTTGACCATTTGACGAAATCAACACATTTTCTACCAATTAGAGAATCCTATCGTATGAAGAAGTTGGCTAGCATTTATCTCAAAGAGGTTGTGTCTCGGCATGGAGTGCCGATTTTGATTATCTCTGATAGAGATAGCCGCTTTACATCAAGATTCTGGAAAGCATTGCAGAAAGTCCTAGGTACAAAGCTAGATATGAGTACGGCTTATCATCCACAGATTGACGGTCAAAGTGAAAGAGTTATTCAGTTCTTGGAGATATGTTGCGCGCTTGTGTAATAGATTTTGGTGGTAGTTGGGATACTCACCTACCGTTAGCTGAATTTTTCTATAACAACAGCTATCAAACTAGTTTGAATGTCGCGCCATTTGAGGCTCTTTATGGGAGAAAATGTCGTTCTCCTCTATGTTAGAGTGAGGTTGGTGATAAACAAATGATAGGACCTGAGATCATCCAGGAGACAACAGATAAGATCTTAAAAATAAAGGATCGATTGAAAGTCGCACAGGACAGACAGAAAAAGTATGTCGACCGAAGGAGAAAACCGTTGGAATTCAAGGTTGGAGATGGAGATCTGCTAAAAGTCTCCCCTTGGAAAGCAGTTGTTAGGTTCAGCAAGCATGACAAACTTAGCCCCCGCTATATTGGTCCATACAAGATCGTAGCCCGTGTAGGCCCCGTTGCATATCGTCTAGAATTACCGCATGAATTGAAAGGTGTGCATAATGTGTTCCATGTGTCCAAACTAAGGAGGTGTTTGTCTGATAAATGCCTGTTATTTCTCTCGAAGAAGTTTGTCTTGATGATAAACTTCAGTTTTGTGAAGAACCTGTTGAGGTTACCGATTGGAAGGAAAGTAAGACTAGTCGTAGTCGTATTCATCTAGTGAAAGTGAGATGGAACTCGAGACATGGACCTGAGTATACTTGGGAACGGGAAGACATGATGAAACAACAGTACCCGCACTTGTTCAAGACAAATTGTAACCCTACCTCTTAGAAAAATTTCGGGACGAAATTTCTTTAAGGAGGGAAGGCTGTGACAACCCTCGATTTCCGAGTAATTTCCCTAGAAACCCCAGATCTTGATTTCTATGCTTAGTCTTGTTTTAGAATATATAGCAGTAAATAAATTAATCTAAAGATTGATTAGAGTCCTACTTGTGCTTACATTTCTATTTCGTGTGTGTTCGATCATGAAAACCCAAGACTGATGAATGTTTGAAATAAACGCCACTACGAACCGACCGAGAAATAAATATTAACATCATAGGTAAAAATGAGAATTTGGCCTAATTTAATCTTAGGTACACGAATGTTAATGTTATTATGTGAGGAAATGACTATTGTAACGAGAAAACCCGATAACAGCATATCCTCAGTGCAACGAGATGGCTCAATCTAGCGGATAAACAATAAAATGCCCAAGTGAACGATAAAACCAAGATATGGGGCATGTAAATAGTTGTTTTGGACTAGAATTTCGCAAGGAATTAGAATTTAACATGTTCGCGTTTTGAAAGTCGGGTCGAGATGGGAGAAAAATGAAAAAGACCGTTCTGCTACCCCTCCTTCCCCCCCCCCTTTGCATTCGGCCGCCCCTCACCCCCTCCCCTCTTTTCCCCTATAAAAGCCCCTCTCCCCCTCATTTCACTTCTCTTTACTTCATTTCAAAAGAAAAATCACGCTCTCCCTCTCTTCTCATGCTATCTACGGCCAACACCCCACCACCATCACCATTTTCGTTTTCGTTTCAAGTTCTTGAAGATTAAGGCTTGGAATCCCGAGTTTTAAGTGTTCATAGCAAAAAGGAGAGCTCGTTGGTGGTGAAGCAAGAAGAAAAACCATCATCTTACAACTTTTTCGTGTGATAGCTTTCTAAGACTAAGGTATCCTTAAACTTTTGTTTTAGTTACGTTTTTACTTGAAAATGGCTACCTAAAAGCTATAGATTGTTCATCCAAGTAGAAATTTAGTAAAATATGGGTTGAAATCTGAAAATTATGGTAAAAAATGGAGTATTTTGAGTATGCATGTGTGTGTATGTGTGACCGTATGCATGTATGTGTGTATGTTGATGTTTGGGTGCTAGGTTGTTATTTAATAAAGCCTTGTTGTTGTTGGATCATCCATGCAAGTGAACTAAAGTGTGAAATCTGTTATGGATCATCTATTGTGACATTTTGAATGATGTTTTTCATGGATTAAGTGTGTGTATGTGTGTCGTGTAAGTGAGTGTGTGTTTGGGTGTTTGTTCTTGCAAAAAGTGAAGGTTTATGACTAGATTTGAACATGCAAGTATGGATGATGTTACGGATGATTTAGAACAGAATATTTCAGTGTTTTGTTGAAGGATTTTGATAGATTTAATGTGTGTATGAATGTCGTATATATATATATGCATGTATTGGTTCATATCTTGCGAAACGTGATGAAATAGGACTTGATCTTTGACATGCAATAAGTTGTTTTGTTATGGATAGTTTAGAACAGTAAGATGGGGTATAATGTAGCATGAAAACATGATAGATTGTGGACGGATCATTGTTTGGTTGATTTGAATGTTTATGGTTGAAATTTACGTCGAAATGCATGCTAGACTAGGTGTTTTTGTATGGAATAAAAGGAACTATTGAAATCTGGAACTAGGACTGTAATGTGATGATATTTTATGTCCAAATAATGTATTTTTGATAATATGTATGATTCTTGGTGATTGGATGCATTATATTATGTTTTAGGCTTAACTAGTCGTAAAAACGTTGACTTTTGGCATGAAGATTAGGCATAATATGGGTCTGAGTTTAATCAGTAGTTATGGACTTGTTGTATGTATTATTTACAGCCATATGAGGTACAATTCGTTCATAAAGTGATGTGCGTTTGAACATGTTTTATGATGCCTAAATGGTCACTTATGCGTAGAATTGCCATGATTTAGAGACTCTTATGCCAATTTGATTTAAAGTTGTTTGATTCAAGAAATGTGGTTTGTTAACAAATTGTTAATGATACATGATGATACTTGGACATTTGAGCTAGTAATTTGGGATATTAGTTTATGAAAGTTGTCATTTTGCTTAAATAAGGCATGTATGCAAGTAGTATGATTTGACTATGTTCACATGTGATTTAGGATTAATGTACGTATATATGAGTGTTTTTATGTGTTATTTGGCTATAATTTTCACATTTTGGTTGTTAATTAGTACTTATCTAGGTAATGCGTAATCCACCGTTTTCGTTAAGATCTTAACCGAGTGTTATAATCACCAACTACTCGCGTAAATAAATATAAGTCTAGTAGGTTGGATGAACAACTTGCTTGTAAGACTTGAGTATCGATTCTTAAAGTGTCTATCGTATTTAGGGCACTATTAGGATTGACTGGACGTTCGTGGGTGTAATTGCGAGTATGTAAGGCCCCGATCCCGGGCACCTCACAGTTGGTCGTCATCACACATAAAACATATATTTGATATAAACATAATAAAATAATGCAGCGGAATTGATAAAAAGGTCATTCTCATTTCATCATAAAGCTTTTACAATGCATTACATCGTTGACTTGATTACAAAATACAAGCTTTCTTACATTGCCTAGCTTTACTATGATTGCTGCTGAAGCATATGAAACCGAGGATTTCATAAGTAATCCCCGTTATGTGAATCCTCAACAATCATAGAGTCATAAACAGTGACCTCTAGTATAAAAACAAAAAATATAAAAATATGTTTTTTCATCATAAAGGAGATTCCTTAAGTAGTTCCGTACATCGGAACCCTGAGGAATCTCCTAACGGCATGCAACATGATGTGTTGCGTGCATTATGGACCCACAACACACGACGTTGCAGCATTATCATAAGGAGAATGCCATCCCAAAAGAGTTGAGTAGCCGCCTCGTGCCATCCTTAGCAACACTACCTGCCAACTGGAAACACATAAAAGTCAGCGTTGCTGAGTGAGTTCTAATTTTATAATAAACATATTATATTTCCTTTAGAAAACATTCTTTCACATGACCATACATCATACGTACACAGAAATAATATTCATTATTATCTTCATCATTCGTTATACGTCATTATCTTTAACTTCTCGTATGGATCCTGTCAGGCTTTACCCACTTCATAGCTCGTGGCTATGATTACTGTGGTCGAATGACAAGGATCCTGTTTCATCTTTGCTTGCACATTGAAAGGTGTTTGTACCAATACCATATGCTATACCCCGATCATTATTAGCTACTGGGCCGAAGTCAACAGATGAACAACAAACGTATGCCACAGTACTAGTAGGTAAGCGGTACAGGTACCATGACCATGGTCAATCACAAAGAAAGACCAATCACGTTATTCAATGCTTGCAAGACTTAATTTGTTCATTTAGTAATGCATGTATTCATCATCATATCTCCTTTCATTCATTCATTAATACATGCATTGATCATCACGTTCCTCTTTCATTATCTTTCACTTTACGTTACGTAATACTTCATTCATTTTCATAATTCGTAAAGTTTTCGGAAAGATAATCATACATATCCATAAGGAACATACACGTATATCAATCGTACCTCGTCATACCTAGCATCATACATACATAGCCTATATCGTCAGTCATCTACAGGCCACAATAGTACCCTAAGCATACTACTCGTGATTGCACCTCGAATAGGTCAAACATACATAATTCCATAAACAGGTTCATATGTGTTCCAGCCCCAAAATCGTTTAAAACAAGTAAATGAGGGGTCCTAGAAACTCACCTGTGCTTGACAAGCAGCCTCTCAATCAAGCTTTAAAGACGTGGGTCACACTACACTGCCTGCAGATAAGTTAACACTGAAAAGAGTTAATTTTCTGCCTATTTTCGCCACTAAGTTCGCTGATATTTTCGCCCGTAATTTCGTCCGTAGTTTCACTAGGCGAATCAGCAGTTTCGCTACTAATTTCGCTGGACAGCATTCTGTCAGTTTCGCTGAACAGATTCGCTGCCTTGAGCGCCCAACTTTCATTGGAATTCCCTAGTTTCGCAATGTCTAAGGGTCAACCTGGGCATCAGCGAAGTTATCATAGAACTATAGTTTCGCCCAGGCGAAAGTATAGTTTCGCTGCAGCGAAACTATAGTCTCGCTGAAAATCCTCATAGTTTCGTTGGACGGACTTACAGTTTCGCTGGACGAGTGCTTAAATTCACAAAACGAGCTGAAATTTACGAATCAACTCATTTTAACCCAAAAATCCAATCCTTTCCACCCAAACCCTTGGGTTATCATCCAGGAACCTAAATCTAAGCTTCTTACATGTTTTATTACCCTAAAACGTGCATTTTTGGGCGATTCTTGCCGCTTTGAAAACCCCAAAAACCCAAACCCGGGTTTTTCACCAAATGGAGCAATTACACTATGTTTCTTACCTTGATTCTTGTTGTTTAGGAGCCCACGAACACCTGCCTTCAATCCTTGACCAACCGAGCCTCGATCTGACACTTTCTCTCTCTATGCCTTCTCTCTCTATAACTGGGTGTTTAAGTGCAAATGAGAGTTGTTCAGTTGATCCATCTATATATATGCCAGGCGTTCCCGCGACCCCAAACTCGTTAAACTCGTGACCCGAAGGGTTAACTCGGTCTACACCCATAACCATTTTATATTTATTAAATGGTTTTCGTCTGAGCCCATTATTATTACTTGACTCGCTTAGAAAATTTTCCGGGTGTTACAAGTCCACCCCCCTTATTTAGGTTTCGTCCCCGAAACATGTTATTCCTTAAACAGATGTGGGTAATGTTGTCTCATTTCTTCTTCAGTCTCCCACGTAGACTCGGATCCCTTCCTGTGCTTCCACTGTACACGCACAAGAGGAACCACTTTATTCCTTAACCTCTTTTCTTTACGATCAATGATTGCCACTGGTTGCTCCACGTAATTGAGCCGTTCGTCTACTTCAATATCCTCCAGTGAAACAATCATATCTTCATCAGCTAAGCACTTTCTGAGATGGGATACATGGAACGTGGGATGAATTCCACTCAACTGATCTGGTAGTTCAAGTCGATAGGCTACCTCTCCTACTCGTGCGATGATTCGGAAAGGTCCTATATATCTTGCCTCGTTTCCTGAATCGAATAATGCCTTTCCAGGGCGAGACCTTCAACATGACTCGGTCACCAACCTTCAACTCTATCGGCCTTCGCCTTTTGTCAGCATACAACTTTTGCCTATCTTTCGCCGCCTTCATGAAGGCTTTGATCTTTTCTAACTTCTCAGTCGTTGCTTCAACTACCTCAACACCTCCTAGTTCCTTCTGCCCAATGTCCTCCCAACACACGGGTGTCCTACATTTCCTACCGTATAGCATCTCATACGGGGCCATGCCAATACTGGCATGATAACTGTTATTGTACGAGAATTCTGCTAACGGCAGGTGGTCGTCCCAGCTTCCTCCAAAATGGATCACACACGGCCGAAGCATGTCTTCAAGTGTCTGGATCGTCCTCTCAGACTGACCGTCCGTCTGAGGGTGATATGCTGTACTGATGTGTAGCCTCGTCCCCATTGCATCATGAAATATCTTCCAGAACATGGAGGTAAACCGGGTGTCGCGATCAGACACAATAGACACCGGTACTCCATGACGAGCTACAATTTCTTTAATGAACAGATCCGCCAATCTTTTGGATGAGTACGTTTCGCGGATCGGTAGGAAGTGGGCACTTTTTGTCAAGCGGTCAACTATCACCCATATAGCATCATACCCTTTAGGGGTACGTGGTAACTTCGTGATGAAATCCATGGTGATGTGCTCCCACTTCCACTCGGGTATATCCAACGGTTGGATCTTCCCGTACGGTTTCTGGTGTTCTGCCTTTACTTGTAAACAAGTCAGGCACTTACTCACGTACTCCACCATGTCGCGTTTCATGCCCGGCCACCAATAATCTTTCTTCAGGTCTTGGTACATCTTGGTAGCACCGGGGTGAATGGAGTATCGCGTCTTATGGGCCTCTTCCATGATCTTCTCACGTAGATCCCCGTATCGAGGAATCCACATCCGCCGAAATCGGGTCTTAACACCATGAGTGTTCTCACCCAGTTCTGTAACTAGACCTCTCATTCTTTCGGAGTTAAGACAATCTTCTTTCAAAGCCTCGTCTTGGAACTCCTTAACCTGTGCCATCACATCAGAGGTCATGATTAGCTGATAAGCCTGCACCCAAATCGGCTCGGGCCTTTCCTTTCGGCTAAGGGCATCTGCCACCACATTGGCTTTGTCCGGATGATAGTGGATCTCACAATCATAGTCTTTTATCAGCTCTAACCATCGCCTTTGCCTCATGTTTAGGTCTTTTTGCTCGAAGAAATACTTCAAGCTTTTGTGGTCTGTGAAGATGGTGCACTTCGTCCCGTATAGGTAGTGCCTCCAAATCTTTAATGCAAAAACCACCGCAGCTAGCTCCAAGTCATGTGTAGGATAATTAACCTCATGAACTTTCAGCTGCCGAGATGCATAGGCTATCACCTTTCCCCTTTGCATTAATACGCACCCCAACCCCGAGTAGGAAGCATCAGAATAAACCACCAAGTCGTCGCTTCCGTCGGGTAATGCCAATACTGGAGCTTGGGTCAACCTCGTCTTTAATTCTTCAAACGCCTTCTCTTGAGCTTTACCCCAAACAAACTTCACATCCTTCCGGGTCAATTTGGTCAGCGGAGAAGCAATCTTGGAGAAGTCCTGAATGAATCTTCTGTAGTAGCCCGCCAAACCCAAGAAACTACGGATCTCAGATGGCGTCTTTGAAGACTTCCATTGCATTACTGCTTCCACCTTTGCCGGATCGACCATAATTCCCTCCGGATTGACCACGTGACCCAAGAACTGAACTTCACGCAGCCAAAATGCGCACTTGGAGAACTTGGCGTACAATTTCTCCCTTCTCAACGTTTCTAGTACTTCTCGAATGTGACCGGCATGTTCTATCTCACTTTTTGAATAAATCAGGATGTCATCAATAAACACGATCACTTATTTATCCAACATCGGCCGACACACTCGGTTCATCAAATCCATAAAAGCAGCCGGCGCATTAGTCAAACCAAATGACATGACAAGAAACGCGTAGTGACCATAGCGCAGTGACCATAGCGCGTACGAAAAGCTGTTTTAGGGATATCTTGTTCCTTCACTTTCAGTTGATGGTAGCCCGATCGAACACTATCCTTGAAAACCAACTGGCACCCTGAAGTTGATCAAACAAGTCATCGATCCTCGGCAAGGGGTATCTGTTCTTCACTGTCAACTTATTCAGCTCGCGGTAATCAATGCACATTCTCATACTACCATCCTTCTTCTTTACGAACAGAACCGGAGCACTCCAAGGTGAGATACTCGGTCTAATGAACCCCTTATCCAAAAGCTCTTGCAACTGCTCCATCAACTCTTTCATTTCCGTCGGGGCCAATCGATACGGTGCCTTGGCGACAGGTTGAGCGCCCGGTATCAGGTCAATCTGGAACTCGATCTCTCGGTCAGGTGGCAATCCTGATAGGTCTTCCGGGAACACGTCTGGAAATTCACACACTACCGACACATCTGATAGTTATGGTGTCGGCGTTTCCACATCTTTCACATAACATAAGTAGGCGCTGCACCCACGCCTCATACATTTTCCCGCCACCGCCATTGAGATCACTTTCGGAATCATCGTAACCCGATCGCCGTATATTGTCACCGGACTCCCATCAGCTGTCGTCAGTCTTATCATCTTCTTTCGGCCCACGATATTCGCTTCATAGGTTGCTAACCAATCCATTCCTAATACTACATCAAATCCTCCTAGGGGCATCACATGTAACTTGGCAGCAAACCTATGACCTTCTAATTCTACGGCACAGTCCTCTATCACATCCGTAACCCTAGTGGATTTACCAGTAGCAGTTTCTACGTCAAAGGACTCATTGAGGCTTTTACTTATAACATGCAGTTTAGCACAGAAAGTAGTAGAAATGAAACTCCTACTGGCACCCAAATCAAATAATACAGAGGCTAAAGTTTGGTTTATCAAGAACGTACCGGACACAACGTCAGGGTCCGTTCTAGCCTCCTCTTGCGTCATCGTGAACGCCCTGGCCTTTGCCCTCGGTGCTTCTCCTCCCGTCTTCTTCTCCCCTGAGCCCTCAGCCCTCGGCTTCTTGCAATCTCTACTCATATGACCATTTTCCCCACAGTTAAAACACTTGCCCATCCGGTAATCCTTGGCCATATGCCCTGCCTTCCCACACTTAAAGCAGATGTTGGATCCCCACTTGCACTCCCCCGAGTGCTCTCTCCCACATTGGTCACACTTCCTTATCCCTGCTCCTGATATGACCACACGGCGGTCATCCACCCTTGCCTTCTTGTTACTCGTCGAAGTATCACCTCGACCAAACCTCTTCCCCAGCCAATTTCTCTCACCGCCTCCCTTCTTACTGCCCTCAGCCTTCACCACCACAGCCCGCTCATCATATAGCCTTCCCACAAAATCATATGCCGACCTAAAAGTGCTCGGTCGGGCAGTAATCAAATGCCTGCGGATGTCAGCTTGCAGCCCCTGAATATACCGGTTGATCTTTCGGGACACCGGCGTCACCTGATCCGGCACCATTCTCGCCATCTCATTGAATTTGGTGGTGTACTGTTGGTGGGTCATCGTCCCCGCCTCCAACTGTAGGAACTCTCTCTCCATCTTGTCCATTTCCCGGCGAGGACTGAACTCCTCGATCACCATCCGTTTCAACTCAGGCCACTTCATTCTTCTGATGGCCCTGCTACCCTCGGCCTGGACTATGTTGTCCCACCAGCATATGGCCGACCCCGCGAAAGAGTTTGTAGCAAACTTCACCTTCTTGTCCTCCTGACAATCACTGATATCGAGGACAACTTCCATTTCCCTCACCCATTGGTGAGCATCAGCCGCAGTGCCAGAACCGTCAAAAGTAGGGGGCTTGCACCTCATGAATGCCCCGTAATTACAACACCGTGTAGTCTCTCGTACCGGATCCTCCTCCTCTTCCTTTTCATTATCAGATAGAACCGTTTCTGGCTCTTGTTGCTCCTGTCATCCCGAGGACCTGTTCCTCTCTTTTCTTTCACCTTCCCTGACCGCCATAATTACCTCGGTCACCACAGACGGTAAGATCATCTGCATGAACTGATGTACCTCCTCAACCACTGCCTCTTCTACCGAGGCTCTCAAGTTAGCACTCTCATCTACCCCCTCTTGATGAGGAGTATCGGGTTCTTCATGAACCACTTTCTCCACTCTAGGCCTTCCTCTTGTGGCTCGTGGTTCAGCACCACGTCCGCCACCGCCTCCACTCCGGGAAGCTTTGGAAGATCTACTGCCAGCCATTTTCTACCTCACACTAAAAGGTTCAAATACTAACACGGTCATTCAAGGAAATAGCTCAGTTCATGTCAAGCATAGTAAGTCTCTAATTTCAGTGGCCAGTTGTGATTAGCCACTTACTTTACTCTTCGCACCCTGAGCATCACCCGTCATGACTACACTAACATCTAAATCTAACAGTACACGTTTACCACATACATACGCACATAATACCAGTTAATATTTAAGAAAATACCTGATGACACGCAGCTACTCAGATGGCATTCCCTTCCTTTCTGTCCCATTTTCAGTTTAAGTTTAGGTGTATTTGAAAATTTTACCCATTTCACTTAAACTTTGGCTCTGATACCAACTTGTAAGGCCCCGATCCCGGGCACCTCACAGTTGGTCGTCATCACACATAAAACATATATTTGATATAAACATAATAAAATAATGCAGCGGAATTGATAAAAAGGTCATTCTCATTTCATCATAAAAGCTTTTGCAATGCATTACATCGTTGACTTGATTACAAAATACAAGCTTTCTTACATTGCCTAGCTTTACTATGATTGCTGCTGAAGCATATGAAACCGATGACTTCATAAGTAATCCCTGTTATGTGATCCTCAACAATCATAGGGTCATAAACAGTGACCTCTAGTATAAAAACATAAAATATAAAAATATGTTTTTTCATCATAAAGGAGATTCCTTAAGTAGTTCCGTACATCGGAACCCTGAGGAATCTCCTAACGGCATGAAACATGATGTGTTGCATGCATTATGGACCCACAACACACGACGTTGCAGCATTATCAAAAGGAGAATGCCATCCCAAAAGAGCTAAGTAGCCGCCTCTTGCCATCCCCAGCAACACTACCTGCCAACTAGAAACACATAAAAGTCAGCGTTGCTGAGTGAGTTCTAGTTTTATAGTAAACATATTATATTTCCTTTAGAAAACATTCTTTCACACGACCATATATCATACGTACACAGAGATAATATTCATTATTATCTCCATCATTCGTTATACGTCATTATCTTTAACTTCTCGTATGGATCCTGTCAGGCTTTTTCCACTTCATAGCTCGTGGCTATGATTACTGTGGTCGAATGACAAGGATCCCGTTTCATCTTTGCTTGCACATTGAAAGGTGTTTGTACCAATACCATATGCTATACCCCGATCATTATTAGCTACTGGGCCAAAGTCAACAGATGAACAACAAACGTATGCCACAGTACTAGTAGGTAAGTGGTAGAGGTACCATGTCCATGGTCAATCACAAAGAAAGACCAATCACGTTATTCAATGCTTGCAAGACTTAATTTGTTCATTCATTAATGCATGTATTCATCATCATATCACCTTTCATTCATTCATTAATACATGCATTCATCATCACGTTCCTCTTTCATTATCTTTCACTTTACGTTACATAATACTTCATTCATTCATTTTCATAATTCGTAAAGTTTTTGGAAAGATAATCATACATATCCATAAGGAACATACACGTATATGAATCGTACCTCGTCATACCTAGCATCATACATACATAGCCTATATCGTCAGTCATCTACAGGCCACAATACTACCCTAAGCATACTACTCGTGACTGCACCTCAAATAGGTCAAACATACATAATTCCATAAATAGGTTCATATGTGTTCCAGCCCCAAAATCGTTTAAAACAAGTAAATGAGGGGTCCTAGAAACTCACCTGTGCTTGACAAGAAGCCTCTCAATCAAGCTTTAAAGACGTGGGTCACACTACACTGCCTGCAGATAAGTTAACACTCAAAAGAGTTAATTTTCTGCCTAATTTCACCACTAAGTTCGCTGATAGTTTCGCCCGTAATTTCACCCGTAGTTTCGCTAGGCGAATCAGCAGTTTCGCTGCTAATTTCACTGGACAGCATTCTGTCAGTTTCGCTGAACAGATTCGCTGCCTTGAGCGCCCAACTTTTGTTGGAATTCCCTAGTTTCGCAATGTCTAAGGGTCAACCTGGGCATGAGCGAAGTTATCATAGAACTATAGTTTCGGCGAGGCGAAAGTATAGTTTCGCTGCAGCGAAACTGTAGTCTCGCTGAAAATCCTCATAGTTTCGCTGGACGAACTTACAGTTTCGCTGGACGAGTGCTTAAATTCGCAGAACGAGCTGAAATTTACAAATCAGCTCATTTTAACCCAAAAATCCAATCCTTTCCACCCAAACCCTTGGGTTATCATCCAGGAACCTAAATCTAAGCTTCTTACATGTTTTATTACCCTAAAACGTGCGTTTTTGGGCGATTCTTGCCACTTTGAAAACCCCAAAAACCCAAACCCGGGTTTTTCACCAAATGGAGCAATTACACTACGTTTCTTACCTTGATTCTTGTTGTTTAGGAGCCCACGAACACCTGCCTTCAATCCTTCACCAACCGAGCCTCGATCCGACACTTTCTCTCTCTAGAACTGGGTGTTTGAGAGCAAATGAGAGTTGTTCAGTTGATCCATCTATATATATGCCAGGCGTTCCCGCGACCCCAAACTCGTTAAACTCATGACCCGAAGGGTTAACTCGGTCTACACCCACAACCATTTTATATTAATTAAATGGTTTTCGTCTGAGCCCCTTATTATTACTTGACTCGCTTAGAAAATTTTCCGGGTGTTACAAAGTACTTTCAATTTCGTTGATCAAGGTGAGTTTTCACAGCCCCTTTTAAACTTGTTATCATTTTACAAATCGTGGGGGAAATACATGGCTTCGTTCGTTGTATCATGATTACGTGACTTACTCGTATGTGTTCGTATGATAGTCTCGAGTATGGGTGTTTTGTTATTGTGTTCATGTGAGTCGTTCATGAATACCCCCTTTCCCATATAATCATTAGCCTTGGGTTAGGCCACAATGTATATTGGTAGATCTATTTGTGTTTGACAGCCTCCACTCGCGATCAGTAGCTCTAATCAAGCGTTTTGGATGCGAGTAAATGTATGTTGAATTTGTTTTATGGGGATTGCTTACTTTATGTAAAGCTTTCGTGTCTTGGTTTGATTATAGCTCCAGGTACTATCATTAGTTGTACCCCTAGCTAGTTTACAACTTACCACATTGTTTGTCAATGATATTTGATACTGTTGTATGTAATGTTTTCGTAAACCCGTGAAACTCGCTCAAGTTTATGTTCAATTTTTAAGCATGTATTTCAAGTACGTAGGAGCACGGATGGTGGTATGAACTGGGCTAGGGCAAACATGGATGTGGCATCTTTTGGCTATTTATTTAAAAATACGATCGTTGTATATGATCGTGGTTAAACAATTTGAACTTTTATTCAAACTGTGACAACCCTCAATTTCCGGGTAATTTCTCTAGAAACCCTAGATCTTGATTTCTATGCTCAGTCTTGTTTTAGAATATATAGCACTAAATAAACTAATCTAAAGATTGATTAGAGTCCTACGTGTGGTTACGTTTCTATTTCATGCGTGTTCGACCATGAAAACCCGAGTTCGGCGAATGTCTGAAATAAACGCCACTACGAACCGACCGGGAAAATAAATATTAACGTCTTAGGTAAAATGAGAATTTGGCCTAATTTAATCTTAGTAACACTAATATTAATTTTATTATGTGAGGAAACGACTATCGTAACGAGAAAACCCGATAACAGCATCTACGCGCCTTAGTGCGACGAGATGGCTCAATCTAGCAGATAAACAATAAAATGCCCAAGTGGACGACAAAACCAAGATATGCGGCGTGTAAATAGTCGTTTTGGACTAGAATTTCGCAAGGAATTTAAATTTGACATGTTCGGGTTTTGAAAGTCGGGTCGAGAAGGGAGAAAAAGGAAAATGACCGTTCGACTACCCCTCTAACCCCCCTTGCCCTTGGCCGCCCTCCCCCCCTTTCCCTCCCCTCCCCTTATAAATACCCTTCTCCCCCCCCTCACTTCATTCTTCCACTTCATTTTGAAGAAAAATCACTCTCTCGCTCTCTATTCTCTCTAAAACTCACGGCCAACACCACTTCCCCACCACCATTTTCGTTTTGTCATGTTTTCTTTGAAGATCTTCACTTGGAACTCAAGGTGCAAGCATATTAGAGCAAAATAAGGCTCATTGGTGGTGTAGCAAGAAGGAAAAACCAACATTCTACGTTCTTTTCGTGAAAATAGCTTGCTAGGAGTAAGGTAACCTTAATATTTCGTTTTAGTTACGTTTTTATACGAAAATGATTACCTAAAAGCTATAGATTGTTCATCCAAGTGAGATTTTGGGAAAAACCTATTTTGAAATATAAAATATGGTATGAAAATGAGTTATATATGTGTATGTATGTGTCCGTACGTGTGCATGTATGTATGTTAAAGTTTGGGTGCTAGATTGTTGCTTGATGATGCGTTGTTGATGTTGAATCCTCCATGCAAGTAGAGTTAAGTGTGAAATCTATTATCGATCATCTATTGTGACATTTTGATGAAGGTTTACATGTAGTAAGTGTGTAGATGGATAACCGTATGCATGCATTTGTGTATGTTGATGTTTGGGTGTTTGTTTTTGTAAAAAGTGAAGGATTATGATTAAATTTGAACATGCAAGTATGGATAATGTTACGGATGGTTTAGAACACAATATTTCAGTGTTTTGTTGAAGGATTTTTATGGATTTAAGGTGTGTATGAATGTATATATATATATATATATATATATATATATAAGCATGTATTGGTTCATATCTTGCAAAATGTGATGAAATAAGACTTGATCATTGACATGCAATAAGTTGTTTGTTATGGATAGTATAGAACAGTAAGTTGGGGTATAATGTAGCATGAAAATATGATAGATTGTGGACGGATCATTGTTTGGTTTATTTGAATGATTATGGCTGAGATTTACGTCGAAATGCATGCTAGACTAGGTGTTTTTGTATGGAATAAAAGGAACTAGTGAAATATGGAACTAGGACTGTAATGTGATGATATTTTATGTCCAAATAATGTATTTTTGATAATATGTATGATTCTTGGTGATTGGATGCATTATATTACGTTTTAGGCTTAACTAGTCGTAATATGGGTCTGAGTTTAATCAATAGTTATGGAACTTGTT
Source organism: Flaveria linearis (assembly GCA_024085815.1). Lineage (NCBI taxonomy): Eukaryota > Viridiplantae > Streptophyta > Magnoliopsida > Asterales > Asteraceae > Flaveria > Flaveria linearis. The sequence goes on along the minus strand of CM044009.1, from coordinate 34,927,695 downwards.
GTATGTATTATTTACATCAATATGAGGTACAATTGGTTCATGAAGTGATACGTGCATTTGAACATGTTTTATGATGCCTAAATGGTCACTTATGCGTAGAAATTGTCATGATTTAGAGACATTTATACCAAGTTGGTTAAAGTTGTTTGATTCATGAAATGTGATTTAGAATTTATGTACATACACATATATGAGTGTTTTTATGTGTATATGGTTACAATTTTCACATTTTGGTTGTTAATTAGTACGTGTCTAAGTAAGGCGCAATTTACCGTTTTCGTTAAGATCTTAACCGAGTGTTATAATCACCAACTACTCGCGTAAACAAATATTTTCTTAAAAATAATATAAGTCTAGTAGGTTGGATGAACAACTTGCTTGTAAGACTTGAGTGTCAATTCTTAAAGTGTCTATCGTATTTAGGGCACTATTAGGGTTGACTGGACGTCCGTTGGTGTGGTTGCACGTACTTTCCATTTCGTTGATCAAGGTGAGTTTCTACGGCCCCTTTTTAACTTGTTATCGTTTTACAAAATCATGGGGGAAATACATGGCTTCGTTCGTTGTATCATGATCATGTGGTTTACTCGTATGTGTTCGTATGATAGTCTCGAGTATGGGTTGTTCGTTATTGTGTTCATGTAGGTCGTTCACGAATACCCCCTTTCCCGTATAATCATTAGTCTTGGGGTAGGCCACAGTGTATATTGGTAGATCTATTTGGGTTTGACAGCCCGCACTCACGATCAGTAGCTCTGATCAGGCATTTTGGATGTGAGTGAATATATGTTGAATTCGTTTCGTGGGAATTGCTTACTTTATGTAAAGCCTTCGTGTTTTGGTTTGATTATAGCTCCAGGTGCTATCATTAAGTTGTTTCCCTAGCTAGTTTACAACTTACCACATTGTTTGTCAATGATATATGATATTGTTGCATGTAATGTTTTCGTAAACCCGTGAAACTCGCTCAAGTTGACTTTTTAAGCATGTATTTCAGGTACATAGGAGCATGGATGGTGGTACGAACTGGGCCCGGGCAAACGTGGATGTGGCATCTTTTGGCTATTAATTTAAAAGCACGATCTTTGTGTATTGTCGTTGTTAAACAACTTGAACTTTTTTCTTATTTTGAAATGTTGTGACAAAATCCTGTGGTTTGTAATTTAAATCTTATGTTTTAACGTTTGCCTATATATCATGTTGGTTTCCAACTATGTCATCGCCATGCTTAACGCATATACAATTCCGCTGCGATATTCAATGTCGTTTTTGGGGTGTGTGTTGGCATCAGAGCCAATGGTTATAGCGAACTAGAAAAGGATTTTTTTTTAAAAAGAAAATTTTTATCTAGACTATAACTTTTCATAAACGAAGAAAGTTTTGGGGATTTTGGGAAAAAGGTGTGTTCATCCCACTTGCGCTTAGTAGACGTAAGATTATATTTAAATTGCCTGAATTAAGTATGCCATACTTCAGGTGCCGTGTGTGAAGATTTAAACTGATACGTTCGTTGTTTAGCATACGTAAGTGCTATATTGAGTTTGGATTCATATGATGAAATTGTTTGCATGCGTAAGTGCTTACATTTTAATTTGAATGCCATATGAGACGTTGTTTAGCATACGTAAGTGCTATATTGAGTTTGGATTCATATGATGAAATTGTTTGCATGCGTAAGTGCTTACATTTTAACTTGAATGCCATATGAGACGTTGTTTAGCATACGTAAGTGCTATATTCAGTTTGAATTCATATGATGAAATTGTTTAGCATGCGTAAGTGCTATATTGAGTTTGAATTCATATGATGAAATTGTTTGCATGCGTAAGTGCTTACATATGAGTTGACTCTGGAATATTCTAGTTGTTGCAAGATTTCGTGATCATATGCAGGATAAGGTGTTAATATCGTATAACTACCCTTTTGTCATAGATGTCGATAAACCCGAGTGATAAGGATCAGAAGCCTAAGGTCCCGCGGGTTGAGAGATCATCGCTTACTTTCAGTTTCTAGGCTGATCCCAGTGCCTTTGCACCCGCTATGTCACCTCATGCTAGTGCTCCTAGTAACAGGAATGGGTGGATCGAGGAGTCCGAAGAAGAGGAGCCCATTGAAGTTCTATTCGAAGGTGAGACAGAGCCTGTAGTTCCTATAGTTGATGGTATTGAGGACTCTGTGATAGTGATGATGGTGACGATAGTTCTGGGGATAGTGATTCTAGTGATGATGGATCTAGTGGGGATGGTTATGTTAATGGTGATAGTGATTATGAGTGTAGGGATGAGGTTAATGAGGTTGAGTTTCCTACTGGTGGAATTAGGAAGAGAGCTAGCACTCCTATTCGAGCTAGTACTGATAGGGATGTAGATAGAGAGACAGTAGGTTATGTTGTGGAGCGACCCCTTAAGAGGACACGTGCATGCGGCTAGGAAATGGGAATGGTTAGGAGATCGAGTTCAGAGGTGGACTGATGAAGAGGGTATACCAGTGATTAGAGGAGTTGGAGAGTCTTCTGACTCGAGAGCATTACCCCTGATGAGGCAGCCGACGGAGAGGACTGTGCCTCTACTAGCTGCTAGGTGCGTCTGGTTAGAGAGTACGTTAGACTCACTGGAGATGAGGAATGGTGAGGCTAGTGATGACAGGTTGGATGAGATAGATGGTAGACTGGGTACGTTAGAGGAAGAGAAGGTAGTAGATGATGATGCACAGGCACAGATGCATCATAGGATTCAACTGTTGGAGGATAAGATGCGCGAGATGAAGAGAAAGTTAATCGCTACTAAAGCCAAGATTGAGGACGTGACACTGACTGCTGATGTGACCAGGATGAGGTTGGATGCCTCAAGAGTTAGGGAGATGGATACGAACCGTCGTGTGCGAGTGATGGAGCAGCATGTGAGGTTTACCATGCCACTGATGGTAGTTTGCGTTCTGCTTCTCATGGTTGCTGCATGTTCGGGAGTTTACTCTGGCATGAGCTATCCAGGAGCTAGGCACATATTCCCATGATTGTCTTATTTCCAGTTTGTCTATTTCATTTCATCATTGTAATTGTTGCGTGAAACAATTTATTAACTCGCGTAAAAACATGTACTTGTTAGGGGATGGCATTTGACCGCCCCAGTATTTTGGTTGGGCCAAGTTGTTCTTTTGGCATTTGATGAAAAACAAGCAACATTGGTTTTTGGGTTAATTTTTGGATGAATGAAATGTGATGAATGGTTATGTTAAGATGTTATGGTTAAATTTCTTTGCTTACATACGCGACTGATTTGGATAGTGCGTGATATATCGACCCACTTACATTATGACTGTTATGTTATAAAAGAAAAACCATGGCTCCAAGACGGGAAACCCACGGAAACCCACTTCCACAAAGTGCTGAGGAATTAGCTCAATTGATTTCGCAACACGTTCAAGCTGCCGTCGCCCAACATAATGCAAATCAAGGGAACCAAAACGAAGGATGCAGCTACAAGACCTTCCAAGCATGCCAGCCAAATAATTTTGCTGGAACAGAAGGACAAGTTGGATTTCTCCGCTGGATAGAGAAGATGGAAGCAGTTATGATGATTAGCAACTGTACGCCAGCTCAGCGCGTGAAGTATGCAATGAGTTCACTCCAAGATGAGGCGTTAACTTGGTGGAATGCACAAATCCAAGTTTTAGGTAAGATGCCTGCCTATACACTCACGTGGGATGAAGGAATACTGTCCGCGTAATGAGATTTGAAAGGTTGAAGCCGAGTTTTGGAACCTCTCGATGGAAGGAGCAGATGTTCGTGGATACACTACACTGTTCAATGAAATGGCAAGAATTGTACCCCATCTCGTAACCCCCGAGCACAAGAGAATCGAACGCTACATTTGGGGATTGGTGCCTCAGATTCGTAGCATGGTGACATCCTCAAACCCTACTACTTACCAGGAAGCAGTGCAGCTAGAACATACCCTGACCGATGATGTTGGATGAATGGGAACGTTAAGGAAAGCGAGCACAGGGAAGAAGCCAATGGAAATTTGTGAAAGTCCAATAGAGAAGGAAAAGTCAGTTTATTCTGGAAAGAGGAAATGGTCTGAAGGTTCAGGAAGTCGTTCTGGAAATTTCCATCTAAAGAAGAGAGGCCCTGGCAAAATGTATACTGCTAATGAAGCAAAAAGGAACCAAGGATCTAACCCTAAGTGCAACAAATGCAAATACTACCATACAGGCCCCTGCAACGTATGTGAACGCTGTGGAAAGTTTGGACACCGAATAAGAGATTGTCGAGTGAAGTTGGACTAGAGGAAAGAAGTTCATAACCAAGGTTGCTATGAATGTGGAGCGTCTGGAGGGAAGAAAGCTCGTAAGGATCCCTCCGTTGTCACCGGTACATTTCTAGTTAATAACCGTTATGCTTACGTATTATTCGATACTGGAGCTGATAGAAGTTTTGTTTCTAGAAACTTCGAGTCTTTTCTTGACTCACAATCTAGTAAGTTGAATAAGAAGTACTCGATTGAGTTAGCTAATGGGAAATTGATAGAAACTGATGAGGTGTATAGGGATTGTACTATACTCTTAGGAGACCACATGTTTAGAATTGACCTTTTGCCTATAGAATTGGGAAGTTTCGATGTTGTAATAGGGATGGATTAGCTATCGAGGAATCGTGCTGAAATCGTATGTCATGAGAAAGTAGTCAAGTTGCCCCTCGATAATGGAGAGCCATTAGAGATTCAAGGTGATCAAAATGCTCCGTTAAAGATCGTAAATGTGATGAAGGCGCAAAAGTATTTAAGGAAAGGATGCGCAACTTTTATAGCCCATGTAATCGACATGAGAGCCGAGGAGAACAGGCTAGAGGAAATACCGCTGGTGCGCGACTATCCAAAAGTGTTTCATGAGGAGTTGCCTGGATTGCTGCCGCAACGGCAAGTTGAATTTATAATCGACTTATTACCAGGAGCAGCGCCAATTGCACGATCTCCATATAGGTTAGCCCCACCTGAAATGCAGGAGTTATCCAAGCAATTGCAGGAAATGTTGGATAACGGATTTATAAGACCAAGCTTCTCGCCTTGGGGAGCGCCAGTCTTATTTGTGAAAAAGAAGGATGGATCGATGAGGATGTGCATCGACTACAGAGAACTGAACAAGTTTACCATCAAGAACCGCTACCCATTGCCAAGAATAGATGACTTGTTTGACCAATTACAAGGATGGAGTTACTATTCGAAGATAGATTTGCGTTGTGGGTATCACCAGTTGAGAATTGCTGAGGAACATGATCCTAAGACAAACTTTCGAAAGTGATATGGTCACTATGAATTTATGGTCATGCCCTTTGGACTGACAAACGCCCCTGCTGTATTCATGGATCTCATGAATAGGGTGTGCAGACCGTATCTGGATAAATTTGTAATCGTGTTCATAGATGACATACTTGTATATTCGAAAACTAAGGAGGAACATGAACAACATCTGAGGTTGCTTTTTGAGTTACTAAAGAACGAGAAGTTATATGCAAAACTTTCCAAATGCGAGTTCTGGATTCGAGAAGTTCAATTTCTTGGACATGTCATCAATGCTGAAGGCATACACGTTGACCCCGCCAAAATTGAAGCAATTAAGAATTGGGAAATACCAAGAAACCCAACCGAGGTACGACAATTCCATGGATTTGCAGGATATTATCGGAGATTTATCGAGAACTTCTCAAAGATAGCAAAGCCGTTAACTGCATTGACACAGAAGAACAAGGAGTATATTTGGTGTGAGGAGCAAGAGGAAGCATTTCAATTGCTCAAGGCAAAGTTATGTAGTGCCCCTATTTTGTCACTTCCTGAAGGAACTGATGGATTCATGGTATATTGTGATGCCTCACATCATGGACTAGGGTGTGTTCTGATGCAAAACAATAAAGTGATCGCCTATGCATCACGACAACTTAAAGTGCATGACCAGAACTACACGACTCATTATTTGGAGTTAGGAGCAGTAGTTTTCGCACTCAAGATTTGGAGACACTACCTATATGGTACGAAGTGTACAATCTTTACAGATCATAAGAGTCTCCAGGACATCTTTGAATGGAAAGAGCTGAATATGAGACAATGACGTTGGGTGGAATTGCTCAATGACTACGACTGTGATATTCGTTATCACCCAGGTAAGGCGAACGTTGTGGCCGATGCCTTAAGTAGAAAGGAGCGTGCAAAACCCTTGTGTGTGCATGCACTAGGGTTGACCATCCAAACAAATCTCACAGCTCAGATCCGTGACGCTCAACGTGAAGCTTTGAAAGAAGAGAAATTGAAGGATGAGAATCTCCGTGGAATGATTCGAGAACTTGTACCTAAGTCTGATGATACGTTATACTTCATGAATAGAATATGGGTACCCCTTACGGGAAATTTGCGTGAATTGGTACTGGATGAAGCTCATAGGTCTAGATATTCGATTCACCCAGGATCGGATAAGATGTACAAGGATCTTAAGGAACATTACTGGTGGCCGAATAAGAAAGGAGATATTGCTGAGTACGTTGGTAAATGTTTGACTTGTGTAAAAGTCAAAGCCGAGTACCAGAAACCGTCTGGACTTCTTCAACAACCAGTGATTCCTCAGTGGAAATGGGATCGTATCGCTATGGATTTCGTCACCAAATTACCCCGCACAAGGAGTGGTTATGACACCATTTGGGTAGTTGTGGACCGTCTGATGAAATCGGCACGTTTCCTACCTATTAGAGAATCCTATGTTGGGTTTGATAGAACATGAAACATAGTTTAACCATTTTAAACTTTGTAAAAATGCAGCGGAGATTAACTTTATAACATGGTTTATAAGCTGAAAAATCAAGTTCTATTTTGATAATGTAAAGTCACAAACAAACCCAAGAACAATGGACCTTTTATATGTGAATAATGTTTGCTATGTGAACACAAACTAGACATTATGGACGGCCATAAAGAGGCTGCCATAAAGTACCTTTGAGCAGCCAAAAGGGGTCAAAAAATGGCTAAGGATGATGATGTGTTTGAGTAGCAAGCCTTCAAAGTAGAGGACCTCAAACCGTGATACCCACAAGCCCTCCAAACACGCACTTGCTAGGTAGTATTACACCAAGCCTTGTCCCTCTTGTCAAACTCGAAATTTCCAGCCAAGAACCATTTAAACTCAGCCAAAAAAATGAAATTTTGAGGGAAGAATGAGGGAAAAACACTTTTGCATGTGTGAGGGAGAAGGAGAGTGTTGTTATGCTAATGATGGAAGAATGTAAGACTTATTAAGTCTTGCAAGAAACAAGACCAAATGGGTGTTCCCAAGGCCCTTGGGCGGCCGAATATTTTGTTGTTCAAATGGGTTTCCCACCCATTTAATATTTTATAAAATCACACCCTTTAAATCATTAGAATTATAAAATTAAAGCCTAGTTTAATTTTATAACATAGCACGTTTTTATATGTCATTATTTAACCAACTTAAATAATGAAACAAATAAATATCTCATGAACAAATTATCCATATAATGTTGTTCTATCACAAAAGAAATATTTAGAAAACCAATTTTCTAAATAGGTGTTAATATTTATTGTATGATCTTATCAATAAATAAATGTATGTTGGTGTTTGTATAGCTTGTTATTGGGTATGACCTGACTTGGATCATAACGTACTAACCACATCAATCTTGTATGTGTCTTGGGCATATAAGATCCTACAATCTCCTACTTGCACAAGATTCATAGAAGATTGATGCAAGCAGTAAATACCGCCTAGCAACGGTTTACTACCCTTAATACGTATGACTAAGTGTCATTCAATAACATCATCCTCTTCAAGTACCATACTTGAAATGTTTTAGGTGAATCAATCATCTATCCTTTTGTCACAGATGTCATGTTAAATCCTAGAGACACGGAGTGATCATTCCCATTGATTTAACTTTATCAGGCCTTAGACATCTTACTCTCAACGAATAAGAGGGACAAATCCCTTCTTGACTACATACGTCTCTCACAATTACCTTATATCATACCTGAACTCAGACTTATGTGCGGCCATATTTCAGAACAGCGAAGAACTGAGCCAAAGTATAATATTTGGTAAATATCAAGACCTAATATGTATCTCAGGTCAAAGGATACCAAATGATGTTCTCCTTTACTCAAAATTACTTATGATCAATCTGGAAGATTCCATGTAGTAATATTTAAGATGCAGGTCTGTCCAATATTTGCATCCCATAAATATCCATGAACTTTGGCAGCAACGAATTTGCTCTATATTCATCCTAATGAATATCCACAATCCAAATTTATAATAATCTTACTCTCGTACTTGTTCCCACAAGTATGAACGACTATGGACATTTAGAGTAAACAATTTACCCATGGATTAAACATGCTAAATTGGAACATTTATTGAAATATTATAACTAAATAATTTTATTCAAGTAATAAGATAGTTCCAAATATCCAAATACAAAATTACTGGTCAAATCCAATCACTAGAATATCGAAGTCCCATGGCGCAGGTATGACCTTCATGCTTTGCCTTTTCTAGGAGCTTCGTGAGAGGATCCGCAATATTTTGATCTGTGCGAACTTTGCGAATACATATCTTTCCTTTTTCAACTTCATCTCATATGTAGTTGAATCTCCGCTCAATGTGCCTAGTCTTTTGATGAGCACGAGGTTCCTTGATTTGAGCAATCGCACCCTCGTTATCACAAAAGATCTCTAGGGGGTCCTGAATGGAAGGGACAACCCCTAGATCGGCAATGAATTTCTTCAACCATGCAGCTTCTTGAGCTGCCAGTGAGGCGACGACGTATTCAGATTCTGTAGTTGATAAAGCCACCACATCCTGTTTAGAGCTCTTCCAAGAGATGGCTCCTCCATTCAGAATGAAAATATATCCCGATTGTGATCGTGAATAATCACGATCGGTTTGGAAACTCACATTGGTGTAACCTTTTACAACGAGTTCCTCATCACCAGATCCATAGATTGGGAACATATCTTTAGTCCTCCCTAGTACTTAAGTATGTTCTTAACAGCCATCCAATGACTGTTTCCAGGATTTTGCTGGTATCGGCTTGTCATGCTTAAGGCACATGAAACATCTGGCCAAGTGCATATCATTGCATACATGATGGATCCAATAGCAGATGCGTATGGGATTTCCTTCATTTTATCTTGCTCATCCTTTGAGCTTGGACATTGAGTCGTACTCAATATCGTTCCTCTTTAAATAGGTACCGTATCTTTCTTAGAGTTCTCCATCTTGAACCTTTTCAAGATCTTATCAATGTATGCACTTTGATTTAAACCAATCAACCACCTTGATCTATCCCTATAGATCTTTATTCCCAGAATATAGGCGGCTTCACCAAGATCCTTGATGGAAAAACAACTTCCAAGCCAGGTTTTTACACCTTCCAAGGTTGGAATGTCATTTCCAAATAGTAGTATGTCATCAACATACAATACTAGGAAACCCACTAGCCTTCTTATATACACAAGCTTCATCAGCATTCTTGATGAATCCAAATTTAATTAATTCTTCATCAAAATGGTAATTCCAACTTCTTGATGCTTGTTTCAATCCATAGATTGATTTCTTTAACTTGCATACTTTGTTAGGATGTTTTGGATCGACAAAACCTTCAGGCTAAACCATATAGACATCTTCCTCAAGATATCCATTTAGGAAAGCAGTTTTGACATCCATTTTCCAAATCTCATAATCATAATGAGCTGCTATGGCAAACAATATCCTAATAGACTTTAGCATTGCTACTGGTGAGAAAGTTTCATCATAGTCAACCCCTTGAGTTTGAGTGAAACCTTTTGCTACAAGTCTAGCTTTATAAGTATCCAAGTTTCCATGCATATCGGTTTTCTTCTTGAAAACCCACTTACTTCAAAGTATTTTGGAGTTAAGAGATGGTACAACCAAGTCCCATACTTGATTGTCATACATGGATTGCATCTCAATGTTCATGGCTTCAAGCCATTTGTCACAATCCAAATTGGACATTGCATCACGGTAGGTGTTTGGTTCATCAGAATCTACCACATAGCATCCATCTACTAAAAATCCATATCTTTCTGGTGGATTACTAATTCTACTAGATCTGCGAACGTTTTGTGTGTTTTGATCAACCACTTGATCATTCTCAACATTCTCATGTTAAGTGCCAGTGTCAACCAAATGTGTATCGGTTTGTGGTTCTTTATCCTCCTCAAGATCCATAGTTCTACTGCTAGTTCATTCCGTAAGGAACTTAGCTTCTAAGAACTCAGCTTTTCTGGCAACGAACTCCTTTTTTTCCAATGGATCATAGAAATAGTATCCCATAGAATCTCTAGGATATCCAATGAAGATACACTTAGTGGAACGGCTTTCTAGCTTGTTTTAGTTAGGAGCCTTAACATAAGCCTCACAACCCCATACTTTTAAATATGAAAGCGATGGAACCCTTCCATGCCATATTTCAAAAGGTGTCGTTTCCACTTTCTTGGTTGGGGCCATATTCAAAATACGGGCCGCAGAGAGAAGAGCAAAACCCCAAAATGACAGAGGTAATGAGCTTCTAGCCATCATAGATCGTACCATATCCAATAGAGTTCGATTTCTCCGCTCGGACACACCATTATGTTGTGGTGTTCCCGGTGGAGATAGTTGTGAGACAATCCCACAACTTCTAAGATGGTCCCTAAAAGCATCATTCAGGTATTCACCTCCTCTATCGGTGCGAAGAATTTTAATTGACTTATTGAGTTGATTTTGTAGTTCATTTTGAAAGATCTTGAACATTTCAAAAGCTTCATCTTTGTGTCTTAACAAGTGCACATACCCATATCGACTATAGTCGTCAGTAAAGGTTATGAAGTATCTTTCATTGTACATTGTCATAGGTTTAAAACGACCACATACATCCGAATGTATGATACCTAATAAATCCTTTGCCCTTTCGGCTTTGCCACTAAAAGGTGCCTTGGTCATTTTACCTTGTAAACAAGATTCACATACATCAAATGAATCACATTCACTTGTTGTTAAAAGATCATTCTTTTGTAGTGCTTGTATTCTTTTCTTGTTTATATGACCAAGACGGCAATGCCAAAGGTAAGTGTCACTCAAATCCGATTTGAGTTTCTTGGTACTAGTTTGGTACAATAAGCTATCATTTAATGTATTTTCACTAACCAATTCATAGATACCATTGATGGGAATAGGTTTAAAGTAAAACATGTCATTCAAAGTAACATGGATTTCATTTCCAATAAATGATAACACATATCCAAAATGTTTTAATAGGGCTACAGAGATAATGTTCCTAGTCAAACTAGGAGCATACAAAACATTGTACAAGATTACTTCTAAACCATTTGGAAGTTTCAAGATGTAGTCACCACGGGCTTCAACTTGAACTTTAGCCCCATTGCCCATGTAGAGGCTAACATCCCCTTTGTTGAAGTTGCTACTTCTTTTGAACCCCTGCAACAAATTGCAAATGTGAGTTCCACATCCGGTATCTAATACCCATGTGTTAGAGGATATTATGTTTAAATCAATATGGATCATGTATATTATACCTGGGTTTGCCCGGCATCCCTCTTTGCTTTCAACTCTTGGAGATGGACAGGACAATTTCTTGCCCAATGTCCAATCTCCCCACACTTGAAGCATGGGTCATTAGTAGCAACCTTTTGCTTCTTCTCTTGCGGTTTGGGTGGCACCCTTGCCACCCCTTTCCCCTTTCCCCATACGGGTCCCTTACCCTTGGCAACTTTTGCCTTGGGTACGGGATGAGGCCTTTTCTTGTTCCCACTTTCATTGATGATGAGAACGGGTAAAACCCTTTTACCCATTGCCGCCACGGCCGTTTTGAGCATTGAGTGAAGCTCGCCAATGCTTTTGCCCCAAGCATTCATGTTGTAGTTCAACACGAACGTCTCAAACTTCTTGGTAAGGCCATTGAGGATCAAATCCGTGGCCAAATCCTTTGAGACGGGACAATTAAGCCTTTTGAGGCGGTCAATGTGGCTTTTCATCTTAAGTACATAAGATGAAACCGATTGGTTGTCGTCCATACGACATGCATGGAGTGCTCGAACCGTTTCGAAGCGCTCAACCCTCGCTTGCTGTTGGAACGTTTCCTTCAGCTGGGTCATCATGTCATAAGCTCCGTGATGTTCATACTCCTTTTGGAGATCCGGAGTCGTGCTTGCCAGCATGAGGCAAGACACTTGGACGGAGTCCTCAGTGTACTTCAGCCAATCGTTATAGGCCTCCGCATCATCCACAGTAGGTTGATCGGGGATAGGGTCGTCTAAAACATATGATCGTCTCTCTTGCTTGAGAACGATTCTCAAGTTTCGATACCAATCAATGAAATTGTTATGATTTAGACGTTCCTTTTGGAGAATCGCTTGTAAAGATTGGGCGGACGTGGATGAGTTATCATGAATATCATTATTGGTGGCCATCTACAAAATTTAACAAAGATCCATTTTAGTATTTTCGATATTGCTATTTTTAATAATTAATTAATGCCTTTTAAGGTCATTTTCATATTAAAATCTAGAACCCAACACTACATTTAAATTGTGGTTAGGTGACCTTTATCCCACGATTTAAATTAATAAGGTGGTCAACGATTGACGGTTGCAACCATTTGCAACTTCTAGAAGTATGGGATCGACTTGAAACATCATATGTAAAGTCGGCATGTTAATCCCATCAACACCATTTGAAAACCACATCGTAGGTGATCCATTTAACATGGTTTGCAAATCAAGACACCCTACTTACACACACGTGTGAGTTTGCCAGAATAAGCGGTAAGGTGACCTTTATCCCACGAATATGGCATTCTCACCTCAAGTCACAAGTTCCCTCAAAATGGTTAGGTGACCTTTATCCCACTAAGAGTTCTCGAGTGACTCAAGTGTTGTGTAAAAGGACGGTGTTGATCTTGTTCTTAAAATATTTAGAGATTTCATAATTCTAGTTTAGAAACTCTATGTACTTATATTTGCATGCTTTCAAATACAAGATACCCTATGGTTCACCTTTAATAAAACCTCTTTTATTAAAACCATTAATCCTTTTAACAACCTTTTATTAACCACTTAATGATAAAGAACCATCAAATTTTCAGCTTGTTAAGTTGTTTATGAGTTTGTAATGCATATCCAAATATCAACCAAACAATTAAACAACAATTATCCAAACAAGCATAAACATTCAAACATGGGTGCATAACCATAGCCACTAAGTTGACCACACTTGTTTGCCATCACAAGTGTTGTCATAAGGTCTTTCCTAAGAGTTAATAATGACACATCATATGTGTCCATGAACTCCCACTTGAATCCATATCCAAATGCTTCAAGGTCCATGTCTTTCATGTCCATCTTTGGGTCTTCATCTTGTGCATCTTCCTTTTACAAAAAATTATATCCTAATACATTTTTCTAATAAAAGAAATGCACCTAATCTATTTATTACATAACCAAATGAATAAATAATTACAACCCAAATAATAAACATAAACACTACAACCCAATTAAATGAATAAAACAACCATTACAATCATCCAAACAACATAAGGCCAAAAGCTAGGTTATGCACCATAATAAATAATGATCATATCATCCAAAACAATAATGAAACCCCACTAAAAACCACGAAATTTCAGCCAACACAAACTGAAATTTCGGGTTTTGTTTTGTCCAAACAAAACAAATAATTTAACATACTTGTCTTTCAAAGTTTAATCACAAGCATGTGTGATATAACTTTGAAAGTTTGGGGATTCATTAAACATGATCATAGCAGCCCCTAAAGGGGTTTTAAAGTCCATAAAACGAATTTTTAAAAGACAAAACAAGCTAGCTATCCACATAACCGGCTCTAGATACCAATGTTGGGTTTGATAGAACATGAAACATAGTTTAACCATTTTAAACTTTGTAAAAACATAGTGGAAATTAACTTTATAACATGGTTTATAAGCTGAAAAATCAAGTTCTATTTTGATATTGTAAAGTCACAAACAAACCCAAGAACAATGGACCTTTTACATGTGAATAATGCTAGCTATGTGAACACAAACTAGACATTATGGACATCCATAAAGAGGCTGCCATAAACTACCTTTGAGGAGCCAAAAGGGGTCAAAAAATGGATGAGGATGATGATGTCTTTGAGTAGCAAGCCTTCAAAGTAGAGGACCTCAAATCGTGATACCCACAAGCCCTCCAAACACTCACTTGCTAGGTAGTATTACACCAAGCCTTGTCCCTCTTGTCAAACTCAAAATTTCCAGCCAAGAACCACTTCAAATCAGCAAAAAAAAAAACGAAATTTTGAGAGAAAAATGAGGGAAAAACACTTTTGCATGTGTGAGAGAGAAGGAGAGTGTTGTTATGCTAATGATGGAAGAGTGTAAGACTTATTAAGTCTTGCAAGAAACAAGACCAAATGGGTGTTCCCAAGGCCCTTGGGCAGCCGAATATTTTGTTGTTCAAATGGGTTTCCCGCCTATTTGATATTTTAAAAAATCACACCCTTTAAATCATTAGAATTATAAAATTAAAGCCTAGTTTAATTTTATAACATAACACATTTTTATATGTCATTATTTAACCAACTTAAATAATGAAACAAATAAATATCTCATGAACAAATTATCCATACAATGTTGTTCTATCACAAAAGCAATATTTAGAAAACCAATTTTATAAATAGGTGTTAATATTTATTGTATGATCTTATCAATAAATAAATGTATGTTGGTGTTTGTATAGCTTGTTATTAGGTATGACCTGACTTGGATCATAACGTACTAACCACATCAATCTTGTATGTGTCTTGGGCATATAAGATCCTACGTCCTACCCTATGAAGAAGTTGGCTAGCATTTATCTCAAAGAGGTTGTGTCCCGGCATGGAGTGCCGATTTCGATTATCTCTGATAGAGATAGCCGCTTTACATCAAGATTCTGGAAAGCATTGTAGAAAGCCCTAGGTACAAAGCTAGATATGAGTACGGCTTACCATCCACAGAGTGACGGTCAAAGTGAAAGAGTTATTCAGATCTTAGAAGATATGTTGCATGCTTGTGTAATGGATTTTGGTGGCAGTTGGGATACTTACCTACCGTTAGCTGAATTTTCCTGTAAGAACATCTATCAAACTAGTTTGAAGGCCGCACCATTCGAAGCTCTTTATGGGAGAAAATGTCATTCTCCACTATGTTGGACTGAGGTTGATGATAAACAAATGATAGGACCTGAGATTATCCAGGAGACAACAGAAAAGATCTTTAAGATAAAGGATCGATTGAAAGTCGCACAGGACAGACAGAAAAAGTATGCCGACCGAAGGAGAAAGCCGTTGGAATTCAAGGTTGGAGATGGAGTTCTGCTGAAATTCTCCCCTTGGAAAGGAGTTGTTAGGTTTAGCAAGCATGACAAACTTATCCCCCGCTATATTGGTCCATACAAGATCGTAGCCCGTGTAGGCCTCGTTGCATATCGTCTAGAGTTACCGCATGAATTGAAAGGTGTGCATAATGTGTTCCATGTGTCCAATCTAAGGAGGTGTTTGTCTGATAAAACGCCTGTTATTTCTCCAGAAGAAGTTTGTCTTGATAATAAACTTCAATTTCGTGAAGAACCTGTTGAGGTTACTGATTGGAAGGAAAGTAAGACTAGACGTAGTCGCATTCGCCTAGTGAAAGTGAGATGGAACTCGAGACATGGACCCGAGTATACTTGGGAATGGGAAGACATGATGAAATGAGAGTAGCCGCACTTATTCAAGACAAATTGTAACCCTACCTCTTAGAAAAATTTCGGGACAAAATTTCTTTAAGGAGGGAAGCCTGTGACAACCCTCGATTTCGGGGTAATTTCTCTAGACACCCTAGATCTTGATTTCTATCCTCAGACTTGTTTTAGAATATATAGCACTAAATAAACTAATCTAAAGATTGATTAGAGTCCTACGTGTGCTTACGTTTCTATTTCATGCGTGTTCGACCGTGAAAACCCGAGTCCGGCGAATGTCTGAAATAAACGCCACTACGAACCGACCGGGAAAATAAATATTAACGTCATAGGTAAAAATGAGAATTTGGCCTAATTTAATCTTAGTTACACAAATATTAATGTTATTATGTGAGGAAACGACTATCGTAACGAGAAAACCCGATAACAGCATCTACGCGCCTTAGTGCGACGAGATGGCTCAATCTAGCAGGTAAACAATAAAATGCCCAAGTGGACGACAAAACCAAAATATGGGGTGTGTAAATAGTCATTTTGGACTAGAATTTCGCAAGGAATTAGAATTTGACATGTTCGGGTTTTGAAAGTCGGGTGGAGAAGGGAGAAAAAGGAAAATGACCGTTCGACTACCCCTCTAACCCCCCCTTCCCTTGACCGCCCCCCCCCCTTCCCTCCCCTCCCCTTATAAATACCCTTCTCCCCCCCTCACTTCATTCTTCCACTTCATTTTGAAGAAAATTCACTCTCTCGCTCTCTTTTCTCTCTAAAACTCACGGCCAACACCACTTCCCCACCACCATTTTTGTTTTGTCATGTCTTATTTGATGATCTTCACTTGGAACTCAAGGTACAAGCATATTAGAGCAAAAGAAGGCTCGTTGGTGGTGAAGCAATAAGGAAAAACCATCATTCTATGTTCTTTTCGTGAAAATAGCTTGCTAGGACTAACGTAACCTTAATATTTCGTTTTAGTTACGTTTCTATACGAAAATGATTACCTAAAAGCTATAGATTGTTCATCCAAGTGAGATTTTGGGAAAAACATGTTTTGAAACAGAAAATATGGTATGAAAATGAGTTATATATGTGTATGTATGTGTCCGTACGTGTGCATGTATGTATGTTAAAGTTTGGTTGCTAGATTGTTGCTTGATGATGCGTTGTTGATGTTGAATCGTCCATGCAAGTAGAGTTAAGTGTGAAATCGGTTATGGATCATCTATTGTGACATTTTGATAAAGGTTTACATGTATTAAGTGTGTGGATGGATAACCGTATGCATGCATGTGTGTATGTTGATGTTTGGGTGTTTGTTCTTGCAAAAAGTAAAGGATTATGATTAGATTAGAACATGCAAGTATGGATAATGTTACGGATGGTTTAGAACAGAATATTTTAGTGATTTGTTGAAGGATTTTTATGGATTTAAGGTGTGTATGAATGTCGTATATATATAAGCATGTATTGGTTCATATCTTGCGAAATGTGATGAAATAAGACTTGAACTTTGACGTGCAATAAGTTGTTTGTTATGGATAGTTTAGAACAGTACGTTGGGGTATAATGTAGCATGAAAACCTGATAGATTGTGGACGGATCATTGTTTGGTTGATTTGAATGATTATGGTTGAGATTTACGTCGAAATGCATGCTAGACTAGGTTTTTTGTATGGAATAAAAGAAACTAGTGAAATCTGGAACTAGGACTGTAATGTGATGATATTTTATGTCTAAATAATGTATTTTTGATAATATGTATGATTTTTGGTGACTGGGTGCATTATATTACGTTTTAGGCTTAACTAGTCGTAAAAACGTTGACTTTTGGCATGAAGATTAGGCATAATATGGGTCTGAGTTTAATCAATATTTATGGAACTTGTTTTATATATTAGTTACATCCATATGAGGTACAATTGGTTCATGAAGTGATACGTGCATTTGAACATGTTTTATGATGCCTAAATGGTCACTTATGCGTAGAAATTGCCACGATTTAGAGACTTTTATACCAAGTTGGTTAAAGTTGTTTGATTCATGAAATGTGATTTAGAATTTATGTACATATACATATATGAGTGGTTTTATGTGCATATGGTTACAATTTTCACATTTTGGTTGTTAATTAGTACGTGTCTAAGTAAGGCGTAATTTACTGTTTTCGTTAAGATCTTAACCGAGTGTTATAATCACCAACTACTCGCGTAAACAAATATTTTCTTAAAAATAATATAAGTCTAGTAGGTTGGATGAACAACTTGCTTGTAAGACTTGAGTATCAATTCTTAAAGTGTCTATCGTATTTAGGGCACTATTAGGGTTGACTGGACGTCCGTTCGTGTGGTTGCACGTACTTTCAATTTCGTTGATCAAGGTGAGTTTCTACGGCCCCTTTTTAACTTGTTATCGTTTTACAAAATCATGGGGGAAATACATGGCTTCGTTCGTTGTATCATGATCATGTGGCTTACTCGTATGTGTGCGTGCGATAGTCTCGAGTATGGGTGGTTCGTAATTGTGTTCATGTAGGTCGTTCATGAATACCCCCTTTCCCAATAATCATTAGCCTTGGGGTAGGCCACAGTGTATTTTGGTTGATCTATTTGGGTTTGACAGCCGCACTCGCGATCAGTAGCTCTGATCAGGCGTTTTGGATGCGCGTGGATATATGTTGAATTCGTTTCGTGGGGATTGCTTACTTTATGTAAAGCCTTCATGTTTTGGTTTGATTATAGCTCCAGGTGCTATCATTAAGTTGTATCCCTAGCTAGTTTATAACTTACCACATTGTTTGTCAATGATATATGATACTGTTGTATGTAATGTTTTCATAAACCCGTGAAACTCGCTCAACTTTATGTTGACTTTTTAAGCATGTATTTCAGGTACATAGGAGCATGGATGGTGGTATGAACTGGGTCCGAGCAAACGTGGATATGGCATATTTTGGCTATTAATTTAAAAGTACGATCTTTGTGTATGATCATTGTTAAACAACTTGAACTTTTTCTTACTTTGAAATGTTGTGACAAAATCCTGTGGTTTGAAATTTAAAACTTATGTTTTAACATTTGCCTATATATCATGTTGGTTTCCAACTATGTCATCGCCATGCTTAACGCATATACAATTCCGCTACGATATTCAACGTCGTTTTTGGGGTGTGACACAAACACTGTCTTATTTTGGAATGTTGTGAATAAAATCCTGTGGTTTGTAATTTAAAACTTATGTTTTAACGTTTGCCTATATATATCATGTTGGTTTCCAACTTTGTCATCGCCATGCTTAAAGCATATACAATTCCGCTGCGATATTCAACATCGTTTTTAGGGTGTGACTTTTGTACTATAGAGAACATTTCATAAAGTTGCCATGCCCCCAACTTATCTTATATGCCTAAGTGGAGTCATACGTCTAAGGTCCTGCGCCCAAATAGTAGTCATGTGCCCAGAAGGTTGTCCAGGCGGTTAAGTGTTGGCTATACGCCAGAATAGTACCCCATGTGCCCATATTGCCCATGCGCCTAAGTGTTGGCCATGCGCCTAAATAGTGCCCATGCGCCCGGAGATGCCCATGCGCCTAAGTGTTCATGTGCCCCAGCAGTGCCCATGCGCCTAAGCAGGGCTCATGCGCCTGCATAGTTGTAATGCGCCCAGACTGTTTTACTTAGAAAATGTTATGCTCATGCGCCTGAAATTTTTAATTATGATTTATCTTGGACTTAGGGTTTTCTGAGGGTTTTAAGAGGTAGATGGTTGAGATAGGTTCTGTTATGATGTGATGATTTATGCTTGATGTATGCATGATGATGTGATGATGTTTATGATGTGATTGTTGATGTGTGTGTGATGTGTTATCTTTCCATGTTTAAACGACTTTCAAACGTATGTATTATGTTATGTAATACGTTATTTATCATGTTATGATTTTACGTGGTACGACGTATGAATGAATGAATGCAAACTATTATGTAATAAAGTGAAAGATAACAATAATGAAAAGGGGAACGTAATGAATGAATGAAAGACATGCAAGCAAACAAAGAGTGGTGCACAACCATTAGGTTGTTAGCTCAACTGTGTGCGGTTTAGCTAACCCAAAGGATTCACATGAGGAGCCTATCCTTGAGATAGACTCGAAGGGAGCTCAATCATTGAGATTGACTCAAAGGGAGTTCAAGCATTGAGATTGACTTGAAGGGAATTCTATCCTTGAGATTGACTCGAAGGGGATTCCTTGTCACGTACCTTTGTACTGTCTTCGGTAGGAGACTGGGGTATTGCATATGACGGGATCCATATGAAGGTGTACGATAATAATGAATGAAAGAAGGAATGAAGAACGATGATGAAGATAATAATAATTATTATCAATGTGTACGTATGATGTATGACCACGAACGAATGTAAAGTTTTGATTTTCAAAGGAAGTAAAGTATTTTTATTATAAAACTAGAACTCACTCAGTGTCACTGACTTTTTGTATGCATGATAGTTGGTAGGTATTCTGTTGATGCTGAGAGTTGCAGGCATGGATGCATAAGCTACTGGGAGTGTTTTGAGGCTGGCATCCATATTTGATATGTTATTGTATTTTGATATGAAAATGAATGATGTAATGTATTGAAATGAAATCTTTTAATTATAAATGAAAGTTTTTAAATTCCACTGCAAAAGAAATGTATGTTTTAAAATGATTTATACAATAACGGTCCAATTTGTAAGTGTTCCGGAAATGGAGCCTTACAAGTTGGTATCAGAGCCAAAGTTAAGAGAATTGGGTAAAACATTTCCAAAAAAAACCTAATCTTAAACTGAGAATGGGATGAAAAGAAAGGGATGCCAGTCCTAGTAGCTATGAGCCTACAGGTAAAGGTTTTATGTAAAAGTTTTATGTAAGTTAATGTTAACCGGTATTATGTGTGCATGTTATGTGACTTGTGTGCTTTTGTGTAGATTTAGATATTGATGTAGTCAGGATAGGGAATGCTTGAGGAATAAATAGTAAAGTAAGTGGCTAATCACAACTGGCCACTGTAATTAGGGACTTACAATACTTGACATAATTCGAGCTATTGCCTTGATTGACTGTGTTGGTATTTGAATCTTGTAGTGTTTGTAGATGGCTAGTGGTAGGTCTTTGAAGGTTTCTGAGGAGAAGCATGTGGTGGACGTGGTGCTGGAACACATGCCACAAGGAGAGGGGTTAGGGCTGCTGAAACGACCCATATAGGTCTCGAGGCTCATCAACACGAAGGCGTTGATGAGAGCGCCAATTTAAGGGCCACAGTGAAGGAGGTGGTGGTTAAGGAAGTTCATCAGGTCATGCAGACGATTCTACCCTCTTTAGTGACCGAAATTATTCATGCTATGAGGGAAGATGAGGAAAAGGAAATGGAGGAGAAGAGAAGAACTGCCCGATGAGGGGGTGAAGCTGGAGGTTCTAGGAAATGGAGAAACTAGATGCTGATATGGTTGTCTCCAACGATGATGAGAAGGAAGCAGTGCAGAAAACTACGAGGGGATGCAACTATGGGGTGTTGCAAAGATGCAGGCCCCCAACGTTTGATGGAAACGGGAGTGTTGCGGCTGCTCACTGTTAGGTGAGATAGATAGAGGCGGTACTCGATATCAGCGAGTGCCGAGAGCATCAAAAGGTGAAGTTTGCTACCCATTTCTTTATGGACTTGGCCTTATGCTGGTGGGACAACATTGTCTAGGCTGAGGGTACCAAGGCAGTCAAGAGGATGAGGTGGAAGGAGCTGAAGAGGTTGGTAGTCGAGGAGTTTTACCCTCATAGGGAGCGGGATAAAGTTGAGAGGGAGTTCCTGGAATTGTAGGCGGGGACCATGACACACAAGCAGTACACCACAAAGTTCAACAAGATGGCAAGGCTAGTGCCAGATCAGGCGACTCCTGTGTCATGAAAGATTAAGAGGTACATTCAAGGTCTACCGACAGATATCCGCAGACATTTGGTCGCTACCTGACCAAGCACGTTTAGGTCGGTGGTCGATTTGGCAGGGAGATTGTATGAAGAGTGAGGGATGGTGGAGATAATAGATGAAGAGGAGGAGTGGGATTATGTTAGGAATGGGAGTGGAAGATGGGATGATAATGGTGGATTTGAGACTGGTGGTAAGAAGGTGAGGACAGATGAACGAAGGATGATAAATAGGAAGTGAGGGCATGAAAGAAATGTGGGAAGGAGCATGCAGTGGAGTGCAAGCGAGGATCGAATCTCTACTTCAAGTGTGGGAAGGAGGGCCACATGGCGACGGATTGTCATACGATGAGATATTACAGGTGTGGTGAGAGTGGACACAAGAGGAGAGACTGTAGGAAGCCAAGGGCTGGGAGCTCCAGGGAAAAGCAAGGGGTTTAGAATGAGGAGAACAGAGGATGAAGGTTAAAGCATTTGCCCTGATCGAGTGGAGGCTAGAGCGGACTTTGACTTGACGTCAGGTACGTTTTTGGTAATTTATATTTGTGCATCTATGCTTTTATTGTGGTGCTAGTAGTAGTTTCGTTCCTGCTTCCTTCTGTGATAAGTTGCACATTAGGAGTAGGAAGATCTATGAGCCCTTCGATGTTGGAATTGCTATTGGTAAGTCCACTAGGTTACCTGATGCCCTAGAGGATTGCGTGATAGAATTGAGAGAGCGCTTGTTCATGCTAGACTGTTCAGGACAGACTTGGGTGGATAGGTGTACCCCTTAGGATTAATTGGCTAACATCCTATGAAGCAAACATCGAGTGTCGCAAGAAGGTGGTTTGATCAACCGCGCCTGAAAAGAGTTCGGTGTCAACCTACGGAGATGGAGTAATAATAAAGGCCTCACCTTGGAAAAGGAATCATTCGATTCAGAAAGCAAGGAAAGTGGATACCGAGGTATATGTCACACCCTTAATTTCCACAAACGGGGTTTTACCGTTAGGCGTGTGACATACCAGGATCTCAGACACGGTCATATCAAACGACACTATATGAGTTTAAAAATAACCTTTGACTTAAATCAGAGTAACGTAAATGAAATGAATATCAGTGCGGAGGCGAATAAACGAAATGTAAACAATACTGAAAGTCTGAAATGCTAAGTCAAAACAATGTCTAATGTAAAATAAATGGATCTGATGAATGCATGTCCTGAGTGCGTTCCTTAATCATGCATCATGAGCTTAAGTGTTCCTGGTACCTGAGAAAACATGCTAAAATGTGTCAACATAAAGTTGGTGAGTTCACATGTTTAATCGACAAGAGTTGTGTTCGAAAGCGTTTCAATGGTTTAGTATATAAAGCAAATCGTTAGGTAGCTAGCCTATATTCATGTTACTTAGCGTTTCAAACCGAAGCTGACTGTTTGCGTCCTATATGTTTGCTGTATCCCCGTCACGTCTCACCAGACAGTGACAAATGTTAGGTCAATTATGCACCCGTTTGACCTCCAATCAAGCTAGCGCGACTAGCCCGAGCGGGGTTTGTCAGACCCAGTAGTACTACTCAGAAATACCTCGCTAATCTCATTACTAACGGTTCGAGAGTGTCAGGACTGTTATGTGTGTTTGCACTAATGTAACAAGCGATATCAATAATACTACAACCATTTATGTAAATCTGTTTGCATGTTTTCTCCCCCAAACGGAAAGAAAGTAAAATTGGGGCCGTGAAGACTCACAGATGATGTAGTATGTGTGTAGGATGAAAGTCTCCCAAGTGTTGTTTACGATGAGCTGTCAAACACCTATTGACAGTTATGTTAAGCGTTAATGTTGTGTTTAGCTTTAATAGACATGTTTAGTCGGGTCGGGTCGCATTGGTTCGGTCGTGGGTGACACACACAAGCAGGCATACACGTATCAGACTTTGGGTAGATCCCAAATGGGTTGTCGTCATTTGTAAACGGTTAGGTTATCTTAGGTTGAAAAAGTATGTGCTTGTTGATTGCATTGACTTAAATCTTTGTGGTCAAGAAATGACACTTTATTGATGTTACCTTATCATCACACGATAGACACACCGCACACAAGAAGAACTCACTCACAAAGACTCTAATCGCATAACGAGACTAGACGCACGACTGGACACTTCATTCGCACGAATGGCCCTTCAATCGTACGAATCAACTTCACTCGTACGATTGAACCCTCATTCGTGCAACTCAGTATTCAGTCGTACCACACATCACCCATTCGCACAACTCATAGGCCATTCGTACCACTGAACCTTCATTCGTGCGATTGGACCTTCAGTCGTGCGATGCACAGTCGCACACATTCATCCGATTGACTCAATCGCACACACTCCCATTCGCATGCATTCAGTCGCACGACAAGCCCATACGCCTGAACTCAGTCGCACGACTCACCCCAGTCGTACCACTCAGTCGCACGACACGCCCAGTCGTACGGCTCAGTCGCACGACTGGCACAGTCGCGAACTGTAGCAGATCGCGACTGCTGTCGGGGCTGATCAGCCTTTGGCTGTTCCGTGCACGGTTTTCACACATCAAGGACTTCCAGAAACACTTTCCTAACATGTCTAAGTAAAATGCACGTGCTGATTGACCTCACACGCACCCCCACGATGACATGCATTCGGGTTGAACCCGAGCACCCGAACCCTAGACGCACGACTGGACACTTCATTCGCACGAATGGCCCTTCAATTGTACGAATCAACTTCACTCGTACGATTGAACCCTCATTCGTGCGACTCAGTATTCAGTCGTACCACACATCACCCATTCGCACGACTCAAAGTCCATTCGCACCACTGAACCTTCATTCGTGCTATTGGACCTTCAGTCGTGCGATGCACAGTCGCACACATTCATCCGATTCACTCAATCGCACACACTCCCATTCGGATGCATTCAGTCGCACGACAAGCCCATACGCCTAAACTCAGTCGCACGACTCACCCCAGTCGTACCACTCAGTCGCACGACACGCCCAGTCGTACGGCTCAGTCGCATGACTGGCACAGTCGCGAACTGCAGCAGATCGCGACTGCTTTCGGGGCTGATCAGCCTTCGGCTGTTCCATGCACGGTTTTCACACATCAGGGACTTCCAGAAACACTTTCCTAACAATCTAAGTAAAATGCACGTGCTGATTGACCTCACACGTACCCCACGACCACATGCATTCGGGTTGAACCCGAGCACCCGAACCCTAGATTTACAGCAGTGAAACGGGCAATAAAATGGACGACCAAGGTCGCCTACCTGTTAGGAACGTGCTATCTCAGCTGTGGCGTGGTCGAACCAACAAAAACGAGCTCAAACGGGGCGATTTTTGGTGCTAGTAGGTGGTAGAATGGTGTAGAGGAAGAAAGTTAAGAAGATGGAAAAGAATTGGGAGTGAAGTGAAAATAAGGGCTGGTATGGGGTTTATATACCCAGCGCTAGGTTGGCAATTTGTCACGTTTAGTCCTCGCACTTAGTCCCCGAGTTCCCGAATTTGTTTCGGTTGATAACGACGTAGATGGGCGAGCTATGTTAATTAAGAGGATTCCTTAAGTATCCCATTTATTTGAATCCTCTACAAGCACAAATGTTAGTATTTTATCATAATTTATTTAACGATGTCGGTGGCGGTGCTTGTATATGTTTCGGGTAATAACGAGTATGTAACGATGATAACGACAACGGTTTGAGTAGTGTTAACCTGAAATTACGGTGTGTCACAGTATATAGGGCCATTATAAATTTTTGCTCAGGAAGGAGCAATAGCATATCGATCGGAGTAACCCGACGAGTTAAGTGGGATTCATCATATTTTCCATGTATCTCGTCTGAGAAAGTGCTCAATCAATAAGAATACGATCGTGCAACTAGAGACTAACGAGATGGACGAACGACCCAACTATGAGGAGTAACTGGTGGCTATTTCTGATAGAAGGAAGAGAAGGGGATTCCTGTCACGTACCCTTGTACTGTCATGTTACCTTGATTTGACTTCTTTTTCATCCATCACACATTAAGTTTC
This sequence comes from Flaveria linearis, assembly GCA_024085815.1. Lineage (NCBI taxonomy): Eukaryota > Viridiplantae > Streptophyta > Magnoliopsida > Asterales > Asteraceae > Flaveria > Flaveria linearis. The sequence continues at coordinate 34,901,906 of CM044009.1, read as the reverse complement.
GTTTTTTTCATGTGATTACTTTCATTCCGCAACTATAATTTGATTATCGCTTCTTATTGAGTGAATACGAGTGTTTTTTGATCCTGTACAATTTGTATCCATAGCCTAGTGCTTAATAAAGGATTTCGTTGTTGGAAAGTCATCATTTGTATTAAAATTAGTGGATTTGTAAGCAAGCGTTTTCAAATATGGTTGTGGAGTGTTGTGGATGCATTTTGTGAAAGAGTGTATCGATTTTAAAGATGATTTGTTTATTTTTCATGTTCGGTTTTGGTTTCTATTTGAAAGTAGATACTATGTTCCCTTTGTGGTTGTTTAGTTTGATTTCAATGATTATTATGATCGAATTTGATTAGATTAATGTAGGAGGATGTTTAGAAGGCTTGAGAATTGAAATGGAATAGTATGAAAGGTTGTTACGGGTAGCAAAAACTATCCATGCGAGAACTATTATTGTTTAATGATTTTGTATCACTAGTTCCCTTTTCATTTATTCTATTAAGATTTCACAAAAACTTTGATGCACAAATCTATAATCGCCCAATTTTGATTAAAATAGAAGGAAATGTTATCTTCTTGGTCGTGTTACCTTGATTTGACTTCTTTTTCAAGAATCACACATTAGGTTTCTTGTTTGTCGTGTGATTAGTTTCATTCTGCAAGTATAATTTGATTCTCGCTTCTTATTAAGTGAATACGGGTGGTTTTTGGTCTTGTACAACTCGGAAACGTAGTCCAGTGCTTAATAAAGGATTTTGTTGTTGTAAAGTCATCATTTGGATTAAAATTAGTAGATTTGTGGGTAAGAGTGTTCGAATATGGTGGTGGAGTGTTGTGGATGCGTTTTGTGCAAGAGTGTATCGATTTAAAGGTGATTTGTTTATTTTTATATTCGTTTTTGGTTTCTATTTGAAAGTAGATACTATGTTCCCTTTGTGGTTGTTTAGTTTGATTTCATTGATTTTTACTATCAAATTTGATTAGATTAGTTAAGGAGGATGTTTAGAAGGCTTTAGAATCAAAATTGCATAGTATGAAAGGTTGTTACGGGTAGCAAAATTTATCAATGCGAGAACTATTGTTGTTTATAGTTTTTGTATAACTAGTTCATTTTTCATGTCTTCTATTAAGATTTCACGAAAACTTTGATGGAAAAATTTATAATCGCCCAATTTCGATTGAAATAGAAGGAAATCTTATCTTTTTGGTCGTGTTACCTTGATTTGACTTCTTTCCCATCAATCAAACATTAAGTTTGATGTTTGTCATGTGATTACTTTTATTCCGCAACTATAATTTGATTCTCTCCTCTTATTGAGTGCATATGAGTGGTTTTTGATCGTGCACAACTCGTATCCGTAGTCTAGTGCTTAATAATGGTGTTCACTGTTGGAAAGTTATCATTTGGATTAAATTAGTGAATTTGTTAGTATGGGTGTTCGAATATGGTTGTGGAGTGTTGTGGATGCATTTTGTGAAAGAGTGTATCGATTTTAAAGGTGATTTATTTATTTTCAAGTTCAGTTTTGGTTTCTATTTGAAAGTAGATACAATGTTCCCCTTGTGGTTGTTTAGTGTTATTTCATTGATTATTATGATGGAATTTGATTAGATTTGTTTAAGAGGATGTTTAGAAGGCTTGAGAATCGAAATGGCATAGTATGAAAGGTTGTTACGGGATGGGAGAACTATTATTGTTTAATGTTTTTGTATAACTATTTCCTTTTTCATGTATTCTATTAAGCTTTCACGAAAACTTTGATGCACAAATCTAGAATCGCATGATTTCGATTGAAATAGAAGGAAATCTTATATTCTTGGTCGTGTTACCTTGATTTGACATCTTTTTCATCAATCACATAATAAATTTCATGATTGTCGTGTGATTACTTTCATTCCGTAACTATATTTGATTCTCGCTTCTTATTGAGTGAATACGAGTGGTTTTGGATCTTGTACAACTCGTATCTTTAGTCTAGTGCTTAATAAAGGATTTTGTTGTTGGAAGGTCATCATTTGGATTAAAATTATTGGATTTGTGAGCAAGAATGTTTGAATATGGTTCTGGCATGTTATGGATGCATTTGTTGCAAAGCCTGGAAATTTTATAAAAGAAAGAAAAGAAGAGTAAAAAGAAAGAAAGGTAAAATAGCCCAAGTTAAGGTGTTAAAGTTGTGCAAGAGGCAAACTTTATTATTATTATGTCTAAAAAGGTGGATGGACGCCCACTACTTTCTTCACCAACTACGGTCGACTTTTTAGAGAGAGAGAGCAGAGTTCCATTGGTTCTAGAGAGAAAACAAAGAAGAATTTGCTGAAAGGTGAGTTTTTCTTATGTTTTGTAAGGTTTCAATCGAACTTCAGCTTGGATATGTGTGTTCGGTTGTGTGCTTTTGGCATGAATTAGGAGTTAGAACAACTTGTGAGCTCGAGTTTGAAGAAGTTTGGTTTGAAGGCTGCAAAATGTGAGTTCTAGATCCCCTATTTTTCTGTTTTAAACATGTCTTAGGGTGGAAAATGTACGCAAACAACTTTTACAACTTACATGCATATTAATACTCTTGTTTATACGGAAAACTGTATGTTTGGGTATGTATCATTGTGTTTACTGTTATTATGCCTGTCTAGGGTGCTTATTAAGTTAGTTTTGGGCTAAGAATATGTCAGGATGATGATTTAGGGACTGAAAATTTGTATGGTATAGACCTGATAAAGTGCCCATACGCCTAAGTTGCCCATGCACCTAAGTGTTCATGCGCTTAAATATGCTCATGCGCCTAAGTATGCTTATGCACCCAACTGCCCATGCGCCCGCATAGTGTTCATGCGCCTAAATAGTTCCCATGCACCCAAGTTCCCCATTAACTAATACGGATGAGTGATCTTAATCAGTATTTGTTTTTCTTCTATCGCATTAGTGTTTGGTCATCAGCATTGACAAATGCGGATGAACAAACACTTGGCGCATTTGTTGCTGAGCATCCGCATTAACTAATGTGGATGTACAATTCCTTGTCAGCATTTGTTCGGCTGTTCGTATTTGTTAATGCGGAAGAACAAACACTTGTCAGCATTTGTCTTTGGTCATCCACATATACAAATGCGGATAGCCGACACTTGGTCTTCTTTTGTTGATGCAGATTCTTCATCCACATGTTCTTGGACATGGGGAGATTTCCAGCAGAACAACTATCATCCACTACTTGAATTGGCATGTATGATCCTTCAGGGTCCAACATGCATTACCATTATTATTGTGTTTGTTTGGCTGGAATCATCTGTTCTCTTATCTTTGAGCCTTGTTGTTTGCTTTCAAATGGTTTTACATTGAAACTCTTTCATAGATTAGTGTTTGAATTGTATTTTAGTGGGATTTAAGTATCATTTATCATCATTTGCACTGTTATCTATCATCAATGGACCAACAATATGATATCAGAGCCTTAGTGCTCTTGATGTGGTCATTGATTGGGTTTTAAAAGGGTTATTGATAGAAATCACTTTTTCATCAATTTCAGATCATTAGAGTGTTGTTTTAGCTTTAAAACCTTTTCCAAAAATACTTGTTTGACTATAGGAAGCTATCTCATAGTGATTTGGGTGATTTTAGATTGATTTTCAGTTCGAACAGGATGTTTTACTCTTCTAGCGAAACTAGTTTTGCATCCAGTGAAACTAGTTCTGTTTCCAGTTAAACTACTATCTTTAGTGATTTACTGAATTTTCAGTGGATTCCAGCGAATCTACAAAGTTTGAATGAAAGTTCACCTTACTTAGTCAAGCCTTAAAGCGAAAGTGCTGGCGAATTTGTCTTGGAACGAAAGTTCTACTAGTTTCGGCGAAACTGTGCGCGAAACTAGATGTTTTTAAATCATTTGCCTAGCGAAACTGCTACCCGTTTAACCAGCGAATGTACGGGTGAATTTATGGGCGAATCTACCAGCGAAATTACTGAAGTTCAACGAATCTATTCCTTACTTTGAAAATGACATCAAACAACATTACCTTCTCTGATTTGCAGAGTGTTGCAACAAATAGGCCACAGAGGCTTATAAACGGAGACAATTTTGAAGATTGGAAGCCGTGCTTGAAGGCCTTTTTCTTTTACACCAACCGTAATCAATGGGAATCTATAATGAAAGGTCCACACTCTCCAACGGTAACTGTTGCGAACAGACCAGGGTGAACACTGACTCCTCAAACCTTCTCTGAAAGAGATATTAAGCTAATCGATCATGACGAGAAAGCTTTCGGGGCCTTAACCTTATGCTTATCACAAGACATATGCAACCATTTTGCTGAGCACACAAGTGAAAAGTCTTTGTATGATGCTCTATGTGAATTCTATGATGGAAATGAAGATGTGAAGAAGGACGAGAAAGCCCAAGCTGAGAAGGAGTTTAATTCATTCATCGGACACAAGAATGAAAGCCTTACCGATCTTACCAATCTATTTTTGTCATTCTCAAGCTCCTAGACTCTCTCCCACCCCAATGGAGCTTACAAGTGAGAATACTGAAGCAGGAGAGAAACTTTGCTGATTACAAGCTTATGGATGTGATCAACAAACTGAAATATTTTACCTTGGATCTGAAGAGAAGGGAATACAATCAATCCTTAGTACCATCCATGGTATATCCACATAATGCTGCATTGATTTCATCCGCTACAAACTCGACCATGTATGGTACAGCTAATGGTGGATCTACAGGAATTGGTATGTCAGGCAAGGCAAGTGGTGGACCTACAAGTGTTGGTTCAAGCTCAAAGACATCTGTCACCACTCAAATTCCTTCTAATACCATGGCACTGTTTAGGATGTTTGTTCATAGTTATGAAGCCTTAGTTGCTGGAGAACTCAAGGGTAAGGGGATGACGGTTGAAGACATGTATCAGGTGGATCCTGATGATTTAGAGGAAACTGACATTCAATGGCAAATGGCCATGCTCAAACTGTGTGCAAGGAGATTCATGGAGCGCACAGGAAGAAGAAACTTTGGCAATCATAATCAAAATTTCAATTGCAAGCAGTTGGGTCACTTTAAAAAAGAATGTCCATCTCCAATCGTCATTGAGCCAGGAATGACTGGAATCTCAAAAGTTATTCCAATTGCAGAAAAGGAAGAAGCCAAGTAGAAGAAAGAAACAGCCCTGATTTCCAACTTTGACTGGAGTACTGAGATTACAGAAACATATGCAAAGAACAATCAAGCGCTAGTAGATGAGGTGGTGAGAATGGAGGAGGAGTAAGTGAAAGAGTTTGATCCTTTCAGTGAATTCAAAGATGAGGTGGTGGAAGAAGCTTGTGATGGTAGTGTCAGGGAACTGGGTAAGAATGAAGAATAGAATATGAAAAGCTAGAGCAGGTAGAGAAGACAAAGGTTAAGCTGAAGGAAAAGGAAGTAGTGAAAGAGGAAGAAAGGAAGAAGAACACACCGGTCGGTCAGTGTGACAAGGCCCTGGCTGCCGAGAAAGTGGTCATGGGTCTTCCTTATGAGGTAGATCAGGATATGTGCTCTTCTCCATGTAAAATTAGACTGTTTGGTGTTTATAAAGCCAATAGGTTATTATTAGAAAATGAAAAAGAGCTAAAACAAGTAAATAAGGAACTTAAAATAAATGAGTCTAAATATTTTATCAAATTAAATGAGGCTTTAGAATATAATGAATATTTAAAGAGAAATCTTTTGGAAAGAAACGTTAAAATTGAGTCATTAACTGAGCGTGTAGCTCTTGCTGAGTTTGAAACAAGCAAATTAAAAACAGAGCTTGAAAAATGCACGATATCTGGGATGAAACATGAGGATCTTTGCAAGAAGCAAAGGGGGGCTAGACTTAAAACAGGGCTGGGATTTGATGAAACAACTCATGTTTATCCTCCTTTAAGTACTTATTTCTATTCACCTATGCCCATACCTCATCCAACAAATGATTTAATTCACAATGATACTAAAAGTCTGCATGGTCTAGAAGGAGTGAATCATAAGGAGATCCGAGAGGATTATGGTTACAGTAGCAGTAGTGGTTTGGGCAGCTCTAGTCATAGCTTTTGTGATTTCAAAATGTCTTTGAAAGACACAAATTTAAGTAGTTTTGTATCCCAGACTGTTTCAGACAGTGGCTTTTGTAGTTCTAGTTCTAGTCCATCTTATTCATCATCATTTCTATCTTATTTCCAAATGTTATCAATGCTTGTGTTAATGAAAAGAATGAATGTTTAGATGAAACTTCAGTAAGAAGTACAGACTCAAATTCTTTTGAAAATTCCTCTCTCATCCAATCCCATTTTTTTATCCCAATTTGGATTTCTAAACCAAACAAAACAGGAACATCTTCCTCAGATTTTAAAATTATTAATGTAAATGAATCTAAATCAAAATTATTAATGTAAATGAATCTAAATCTGACAAAATTTGGGTATGAAAAGAAAATGTAAAAGAATCATATGATACATGTAACATTTCTGATTCACATACGACTGATTCTGAGGAAGATAGTGCAGTTGATCACAATCATGTTTCTCACTGCAAAAAGAAAGGTTTGAAATCCTATTGCTTTAATGTGGGAAGGATGATCACGTGATTAAAAATTGTCCTAAATATGTTGATAAGAATGTACATAATTGTTCTTTGGGTAGTAGATTTAAATCATTTTGTAAATAATTTCTTTTGTAAAAATTCATTTGATTCAAAACCCAAGTCAGTCAAAACTTGGGTTCCTATTTCCAAAACCTAACAATCATTGTGTTCTAATGCCATGATCATTCTTGTAAAAGCTGTCAATAGCTTATGGCATGTTGATAGCGGATGTTCCAAGCATATGACCGGATTGAAGGATCTTCTCACCAACTATAGGATAATAAATGGAGGATATGTCACATTTGCTGAAGACAAGAAAGGTGGAAAGATTATTGGTCAAGGCGAAGTCTCAAAAGGTTCATTGACTCTGAAGAAAGTGAACTATGTTTCAGAACTGGCATTCAACTTATTGAGTGTATCAGAGATATGTGATAAAGACATTCCAGTAGTGCTTATGGCTAATGAATGCTTGTTCCTGAAACCCGAGTTCACTGTTCCAGAGGATTTAATAATCATGTGATCCCCAAGGAGGAATGATACATACCTGCTGGATATGGGATCAACAGAATCTACCTCAACTGTGACATGTCTTCTTTCAAAGGCTTCATCATCTGAATCATTTTTCTGGCATAGACATTTAGGACATGTTAATTTTAAAATAATAAATAATTTGGTTAAGAACAATCTCGTTAGGGGGCTACCACTCAAAGATTTTAGTGGTAGAGAAATGCATGGCTTGTGCTAAAGGAAAACAACACAAAAAGCCACACAAGCTTAAGCTTGAAAATACAATTTCACATCCCATTTAATTGTTTCATATCGATTTATTTGGTCCTATTAGTGTTAAATCTATTGCTAAAAAATCTTATTTTTTGGTTGTAACAGATGATTTCTCTCGATATTCATAGGTGAGGTTTCTTGCAAATAAAAGTGACACCGTAGAGGAGTTGCAGCAGCTGATCCTTTCAATTGAAACCATCATCAAACGTAAGGTTTTGCCCATCAGAAGTGACAATGGAACCGAATTCAGAAACCACATTTTCAACTCATTCTGTGCAAGCAAGGGCATTCTCACACAGATTGTTAGGACCGTTTTTGTACGGAGTACTAACGGATTCTGCATGAGACCAGATTAAATAGCGCGGAATTCTATTTGATTGGTGATCCAATCAGTGAGAACGAACAACCTGATCGGTCTAACAACGAAAAAACGTTAAGAACGAGCTGGAATCGATCAAGAACGAACTATGAACTTGGGTGGGCGACTTAGGACGCTCTGGACGGCTAGGGTATGATGGTATTCGAAGTGTTATGTTTTTCCACGAATTATGTGGTATTTATAGGTTTTAGTGCCCATTCGTACGACTGAGCCATTAGCATGGTTCAGTCGTGCGACTGACTCATTCGTCTGACTCATACGCATGACTGACTCATTCATACAACTAATCCAGTCTCCTGGTTCAGTCGTGCGACTGGTCCATAAGTATGGTTCATTCGTGCGTATGGTCCATAAGTATGGTCCATTAGCATGGATAACCACACGACTAAGTTGAACATATTTCTAAATCATTATTGACTTAGAACTATGTACAACAACCTCAAACCTATATATAATGTTCATAAATATAAGTAATACCAATTACAATACGAATGTGATATAAATAAAGACATTTAAACATCAAAACTCATATCATATTTCATTAAACATGTTCATTATATATGTGTAAGAAATGAAATACATTTACATTTAACAACATAAACTAGGAACAATGTATCAACAAACTCCCCCTTAGACCTAGTTTATCCTATTGTCTAACATTCTTCACATGCTCTTGGAATTTCTTGTACTTCTCCTCTTTTGTGACTCCTGCGTGTATCTTGAAAGCAAAGCAAAGTCTTATGACATGTTGGAATTGGAGAGCTTGTACAATATCCTGCGTGTCATAGAACAGTGGCCACTTGTACAGTATGTAAACATCTTCAGCAGACAAGTTAGTGAGCCACATTGGGTCAAATACCCTGATAGTCTCTATTTACCTCTCTGTTTAGGACTATGACTGCTTCCCCTGTCCTTCAGTCATAATACCACCATTTGAAGTGTGGAGTGAAGTCCTGAGGCATTTCCCGCAATGGGATCTTAGACATTGTGCGTGGGGGACTCCATTTCAGCACTACCTTCGGCTTCCCAGTGTTAGGGTCAACATCAGTCTTATGAACGAACCTCTTCGGTTGTTGTGGTTTGAAGTTCACCCATCTGGTGTGGTATTCTGTCTTAGCACCATCTCAAACCAGCCCAACATCTTCCTCGGGTTGGCATACAAAAGGTCTAAACAGGCTAACCTGTTCAGCTCAAAACCAGGAGGAGTCTTCAGATCTTATGGGTATCTGAAGTACTCAATCCCCTTCTCCCACTTAATAGCGTATACCTCCAAATCTTCAAAATAGGCCCAACTGATGATTTTTCCTGACACCTTCTGATGTCTCTTAACCTTATTGTGACAACCCTCGATTTCCGGGTAATTTCTCTAGAAACCCTAGATCTTGATTTCTATGCTCAGTCTTGTTTCAGAATATATAGCACTAAATAAACTAATCTAAAGATTGATTAGAGTCCTACGTTTGCTTACGTTTCTATTTCGTGCGTGTTCGACCATGAAAACCCGAGACCGGCGAATGTCTGAAATAAACGCCACTACGAACCGACCGGGAAATAAATATTAACGTCATAGGTAAAAATGAGAATTTGGCCTAATTTAATCTTAGTTACACTAATATTAATGTTATTATATGAGGAAACGACTATCGTAACGAGAAAACCTGATAACAGCATCTACGCGCCTTAGTGCGACGAGATGGCTCAATCTAGCGGATAAACAATAAAATGCCCAAGTGGACGATAAAACCAAGATATGGGGCATGTAAATAATCGTTTTGGACTAGAAGTTCACAAGGAATTAGAATTTAACATGTTCAGGTTTTGAAAATTGGGTCGAGACGGGAGAAAAATGAAAAGACCGTTCAGCTCCTTCTCCCCCCCCCCTTGCAATCGGCCGCCCCGTCCCCCCTTCCCTCTCCTCCCCTATATAAACCCCTCTCCCCTCATTTGATTCTCTTCACTTCACTAAAAAAACACTCTCTCCCTCTCTTTCTCCTTACAACCTATGGCCAACACCACCACGCCACCACCATTTTCGTTTTTGTTCCATTTTCCTTGAACATCTTCACTTGGAACTCGAGGTGCAAGCATATTAGAGCAAAAGAAAGCTTGTTGGTGGTGAATCTTAAAGAAAAACCGCCATCCTACGTTTATTTTTCGTGAGAGTAGCTTGCTAAGACTAAGGTAACCTTAATCTTTCGTTTTAGTTACGTTTTTATATGAAAATGTGAGAGTAGCTTGTAATAGGGATGGATTGGCTATCGAAGAATCGTGCTGAAATCGTATGTCATGAGAAAGTAGTCAAGTTTCCCCTCGATAAGGGAGAGCCATTAGAGATTCAAGGTGATGAGAGTGCTCCGTTAAAGATTGTGAATGTGATGAAGGCACAAAAGTATTTAAGGAAAGGACGCGCAGCTTTTATAGCCCATGTAATCGACACGAGAGCTGAGGAGAAGAAGCTAGAGGAAATACCGATAGTGCGTGACTATCCGGAAGTGTTTCCTGAGGAGTTGCCTGGGTTGCCGCCACAACAGCAAGTTGAATTCAAAATCGACTTATTACCAGAAGCAGCGCCAATTGCACGATCTCCATATCGGTTAGCGCCACCTGAAATGTAGGAGTTATCCAAGCACTTGCAGGAAATGTTGGATAAATGATTTATAAGACCAAGCTTCTCGCCTTGGGGAGCGCCAGTCTTATTTGTGAAAAAGAAGGATGGATCGATGAGGATGTGCATCGACTACAGAGAACTGAACAAGTTAACCATCAAGAACCGTTACCCTTTTGCCAAGAATAGATGACTTGTTTGACCAATTGCAAGGATCGAGTTACTATTCGAAGATAGATTTGCGCTCTGGGTATCACCAGTATTTGCGCTTTGGGTATCACCAGTTGAGAATTGCTGAGGAAGATGTTCGTAAGACAGCGTTTCGAACGCGATATGGTCACTATGATTTCATGGTCATTCCCTTTGGACTGACAAATGCCCCTGCTGTATTCATGGATCTCATGAATAGGGTGTGCAGACCGTATCTGGATAAAGAAGATTGCTTTTGGAGCAATTAAGAATTAGGAAATACCAAGAAACCCAACCGAGGTATGGCAATTCCTTGGATTGGCAGGATATTATCGGAGATTTATCGAGAACTTCTCAAAGATAGCAAATCTGTTGACTGCATTGACACAGAAGAACAAGGAGTATCTTTGGTGTGAGGAACAAGAGGAAGCGTTTCAATTGCTCAAGGCAAAGTTATGTAGTGCCCCTATTTTGTCACTTCCTGAAGGGACTGACGGATTCGTGGTATACTGTGATGCCTCGCACCATGGACTAGGATGTGTCCTGATGCAAAACAATAAAGTGATCGCTTATGCATCACGACAACTTAAAGTGCATGAGCAGAACTACACGACTCATGATTTGGAGTTAGGAGCAGTAGTTTTCGCACTCAAGATCTGGAGACACTACCTATATGGTATGAAGTGTACAATCTTTACAGGTCACAAGAGCCTCCAGCACATCTTTGAACAGAAAGAGCTAAATATGAGACAACTACGTTGGGTGGTATTGCTAAATGACTACGACCATGATGTTCGTTATCACCCAGGTAAGGCCAACGTTGTGGCTGATGCCTTAAGTAGAAAGAAGCGTGCGAAACCCTTACGTGTACGTGCACTAGGGTTGACCATCCAAACAAATCTCACAGCTCAGATCCGTGATGCTCAACGTGAAGCTTTGAAAGAAGAGAAATTGAAGGATGAGAATCTCCGTGGAATGATTCGAGAACTTGTACCTAAGTCTGATGATACGTTATACTTCATGAATAGAATATGGGTACCCCTTACAGGAAATTTGCGTGAATTGGTACTGGATGAAGCTCATAGATCTAAATATTCGATTCACCCAGGATCGGATAAGATGTACAAGGATCTTAAGGAACATTACTGGTGGCCGAATATGAAAGGAGATATTGCTGAGTACGTTGGTAAATGTTTGACTTGCGCAAAAGTCAAAGCCAAGTACCAGAAACCGTCCGGACTTCTTCAACAGCTAGTGATTACTCAGTGGAAATGGGATCGTATCGCTATGGACATCGTCACCAAGTTACCCCGCACAAGGAGTGGTTATGACACCATTTGGGTAATTGTGGACCGTTTGATGAAATCAGCACATTTCCTACCTATTAGAGAATCCTATCGTATAAAGAAGTTGGCCAGCATTTATCTCAAAGAGGTTGTGTCCCGGCATGGAGTGCCGATTTCGATTATCTCTGGTAGAGATAGCCGCTTTACATCAAGATTCTGGAAGGCATTGCAGAAAGCCCTGGGTACAAAGCTAGATATGAGCACGGCTTATCATCCACAGTGTGACGGTCAAAGTGAAATAGTTATTCAGATCTTGGAAGATATGTTGCGCGCTTGTGTAATAGATTTTGGTGGTAGTTGGGATACTCACCTGCCGTTAGCTGAATTTTCCTATAACAACAGCTATCAAACTAGTTTGAAGGCCGCACCATTCGAATCTCTTTATGAGAGAAAATGTTGTTCTCCACTATGTTGGAATGAGGTTGGTGATAAACAAATGATAGGACCTGAGATCACCCAGGAGACAACAGACAAGATCTTTAAGATAAAGGATCAATTGAAAGTCGCACAGGACAGACAGAAAAAGTATGCCAACTGAAGGAGAAAACCGTTGGAATTCAAGGTTGGAGATGGAGTTCTGCTAAAAGTCTCCCCTTGGAAAGGAGTTGCTAGGTTTAGCAAGCATGACAAACTTAGCCCCCACTATATTGGTCCATACAAGATCGTAGCCCATGTAGGCCCCGTTGTATATCGTCTAGAATTACCGCGTGAATTGAAAGGTGTGCATAATGTGTTCCATGTGTCCAATCTAAGGAGGTGTTTGTCTGATAAGACGCTTGTTATTTCTCCGGAAGAAGTTTGTCTTGATAATAAACATCAGTTTCGTGAAGAACTTGTTGAGGTTACTGATTAGAAGGAAAGTAAGACTTGACATAGTCGTATTCGCCTAGATAATTTTCGGGACGAAATTTCTTTAAGGAGAGAAGGCTGTGACAACCCTCGATTTCCGGGTAATTTCTCTAGAAACCCAAGATCTTGATTTCTATGCTCAGTCTTGTTTTAGAATATATAGCACTAAATAAACTAATCTAAAGATTGATTAGAGTCCTACGTGTGCTTACGTTTCTATTTCGTGCGTGTTCGACCATGAAAACCCGAGACCGATGAATGTCTGAAATAAACGCCACTACGAACCGACCGGGAAATAAATATTAACGTCATAGGTAAAAATGAGAATTTGGCCTAATTTAATCTTAGTTACACTAATATTAATGTTATTATGTGAGGAAACGACTATCGGAACGAGAAAACCCGATAACAGCATCTACGCGCCTTAGTGCGACGAGATGGCTCAATCTAGAGGATAAACAATAAAATGCCCAAGTGGACAATAAAACCAAGATATGGGGAACGAAAATAGTCATTTTGGACTAGAAGTTCACAAGGAATTAGAATTTAACATGTTCGGGTTTTGAAAATCGGGTCGAGACGGGAGAAAAATGAAAAGACCGTTCAGCTACCCTTTCTTCCCCCTCCCTTGCAATCGGCCGCCCCCCCCCCTTCCTCTCCTCCCCTATATAAACCCCTATCCCATCATTTCATTCTCTTTACTTCACTTCACTAAAAAAAACTGCAGGACCGGGTGAAGGGTTTAGCACTTTTACAACACAACAACACAATGAGTAGAGTGTATTAGAACACTTAACAGATCAAATGGGGAACCGGTTATGATGATGCTAAGAACACAAAAGTAAACTCAGAAAGAAAGAACAAGATAACAACACGAGTGGTTGGTTTTCAAGGATGTTGTATATTGCTTCTCAAATTCAAGTTACAAGTATTCAGCATGCATACATTACAAGACTTTGAGATACTATATAATACAACCTACAGATGGCCATACTTTGAAGGCCAGCTAGATACATGAATTAGACAACATAATCCATGTAGAGTCAAAAGGCAGATTGCCTTTTGGCTAGTGACTATGACATGCCATAGCTCACATCCTAATATATTACAAAAAGGATAAAGGTACATAAAGTAGAAAGGTTTGACCCAAGACCTCAATGTACAGTTTTCCTAAAGCATGGACCTTTTCACCAACTCATATAAGTTGGTGACCAACCAGAGTGGGCAGCGGCGAAGTGGTTCAGCTTTATCAGAAAAGGTACATCAGATAAAAGCATGTGTGATAAAAGTCTTCGGAAGAATCTGTCTTTGACCCAAGACCTCAATGTACAGTTTTCTTCCGAAGGCAGTTTTCCACTTGCCTTCTTCTTCATCTTGGAATTGTTGAAAGTTTCTTTGTTTATCATGTGAAGAGTACCCTTAGGATTGTATGGACAATCCTTGGCCAAATGACAAGTACTTTCACACATGACACACATCAGATTCTTCTTTCCAAGAGTCTTCTTCATGGAAGAGCACTGACTTTGGTCACATCCCTTCTCCATCTTCACCTTTGCAGGAGATGAGACAGTTCTTTTGGGTTGAGAACCGTTCTTGGAGTTTGATGGTCCAGGTTGTGTAGCAGTAACATACAACAGATCAATCTTCTTCTTGTTGCTGAGATGAGTTGCATATGAACCAGAATTCATGTCATCAGTCTTAACTACTTCAAACCTTGCAGAAATGAAGACTTGTTTCTGCTTAGAGTCAAAAGTAGCCTTGATCTCTTGAGCCTTCCTTGATTTTCTTTTGGCTTTCCTGATCAAGTTCTTTCTCCTTGACTTGGTCATCCCAACAGCTTTACTCTCCTCAGAGGAATGGTGACCCTTCTCAGAATGCTTTTCTTCACTCAAACCAAAGTCATTCTTCACCATCTCCTCTTCATCCTCTTCAGTCGAAGGATCTATGAGGGGAAGCTCATCTTCACAAGTTCCACACATAGGAGATCTTACAGACAAGATGGTGTGTGGATGAGCTATCTCACTAGATCCTAGTCCCTGCTTATTCTGATAATACACTTTTGCATGCAAGGATGAGGATATTATGTTCTTGAAGGTATCTTCTTCAAGAACACAATTTTCTGCCTTAGCTTTGCTGATCACAAGCTTAGCTTGGCATTCAGTTAACTTAGCTATGAGATCTTTGATCTGAGTCCTGTAATTGTTAGCTCATGTTTAAGAGTTGAAATGGTTTTCTATAAATCTTCTATTTTAAGTTTATAGTCATTTTCAGCACTTTTAAAATCAGCTTTCAAGATGTTTAAGGACTTAAGGTCAGATCTCAGCTCTAAGTTATATGACCTGTATCTATTAACTTAAGCAATGCATTCAGAAGAGCAAAGATTTTCCAATACCTTGGTTTCATCATGATCTGCCATAAGAGCTAGGTTTGGAGATGCATCTTCTGTCTGAAGGCTCCAGTCAAAGCCTCCCTCTTCAACAACAACTGCAGCCTGTTGCTTTGGGTTCTCATTCTGGTGAACTTTCTCAGTGTAGTTTGGTCTGGTTTGTGTCTAGCCACCATTTGTTCTTGGTGCCTTACACTCTCTTGCAAAGTGCCCCATCTGGTTACAGTTGTAGCACTTTACCTTGCTTTTGTCCAGCCCAAACTTTCCACTAGATGTATTACTTGGAAATCTTCTCCCAGTCCTCTTGTAGAACTTTTTGGCCCTGTGAGTGAGAAGAGCCATTTGCTGAACTATCTCCATATACTCCAGATCATGTGGATGGATACAGTCCAAGTCTTCAAGAGTGAAGAGAAGGTTGCCAGAGGTTTCATCAGCTGAGACAAAGGCATGAGAAGAAATTGTCTCTTGGAAGGGACTTCCTTGAGTGTAGCTTTCTCTTGGTGTCCCTGGAAGAGTGATGAAAGGCCCCTTCTGTGAGTTGTCAGGGTAGCATAACAACTGATGTTGTGGTTCAATGCATTTCCTTTCATTCACATGAAGGGCTGAACTCAGTTGGTTATTGGAGTTACCAGAGGGATTTTGCATGTTCACCTCCATCTGGAATGCACTCAGGATACCATACAACTCTGTAAGAGTAAGAGTTTTAAGATCCGAGGTTCTCTTGATCACAACACAATAATGTGTCCATAGTTTAGGAAGAGAAGACATGAACTTCCTTACTATGTCTCTGTTCTCAAGAGTTACTCCAATATCCACTAGAGTGTCCACTATCTCAACATACCTGAAGTATTGTTGAGTGTCTCACCTGCCTTGAAGGTGAAGTTTTCAAACTGCTGCTTTAAGAGATCCTTCTTGTTTTCTTTAGTTTCCTTGGATCCTTCATACATGAGCTTCAGTGCTTCCCATAGATCTTTAGCTGTCTTGCACTTCTTGAAGCCTCTGTAGATGGACTTTGGAAGAGCAGTCTGAAGACAAGTCATGGCCCTTTGATCAAGCTCTATTCTCTTCCTGTCTTCTTCTGAGTAATCATCTACATCTTTAGGGATGGTACGATTACCAGTAGCAGAAGGAGTGCTTGGTATGAAGGGACCATTAATAACTGAGTCCCACATCCTTGAATCTTGACACTTGATGAAGCCTTCCATTCTTGTACACCATGTGTCAAAATCTATAGGAGTGATCAGTGGGGACTTGGTCATAGTACCAGTTTCCATATCAGCTTTAGAAAGAGCTGCCATTTGAGTTGTTATGTATTTTATGTGTGTGAGGGATCTTAAGATGGTGAGATCTTATATCAAGAGCCTGGAAGCTCTGATACCAAATGCAGGACCGGGTGAAGGGTTTAGCACTTTTACAACATAACAACACAATGAGGAGAGTGTATTAGAACACTTAACAGATCAAATGGGGAACCGGTTATGATGATGCTAAGAACACAAAAGTAAACTCAGAAAGAAAGAACAAGATAACAACACGAGTGGTTGGTTTTCAAGGATGGTGTATATTGCTTCTTAAATTCAAGTTACAAGTATTCAGCATGCATACATCACAAGACACTGAGATACTATATAATACAACCTACAGACGGCCATACTTTGAAGGCCAGCTGGATACATGAATTAGACAACACAATCCATGTAGAGTCAAAAGGCAAAGGCAGATTGCCTTTTGGCTAGTGACTATGACATGCCATAGCTCACATCCTAAATATTACCAAAAGGATAAAGGTACATAAAGTAGAAAGGTTTGACCCAAGACCTCAATGTACAGTTTTCCTAAAGCGTGGACCTTTTCACCAACTCATATAAGTTGGTGACCAACTAGAGTGGGCAGCGGCGAAGTGGTTCAGCTTTATTAGAAAAGGTACATCAGATAAAAGCATGTGTGATAAAAGTCTTCGGAAGAATCTGTCTTTGTTTCTTGGCTTCGGAAGACTTTGTCTTGAAGCTAAGAAAGACTTCGTTTCTGGCTTCAGAAGATATTGGTCTTGGCTATAAAAGATTTTACACTTGGAATGTTTATTAAGTGATGTAAAACTTTCGTAGCAATACTACTTCATGTTCTGTGCAGCATGCAGGAAGATCATTTACATAAAATTACTGAATGAAGACTAGCATAACTGCTGAAGGAGGACTAGCATAACTGCTGAAGAAGGACTAGCATAACTGCTGAAGAATACTTCTTCAGCTGTTGTAATAACTACTGAAAGAAGATCATCACAACTACTGAAGAGTACTTCTTCAGTTGTTGTGACAACTACTGAAAAGGATCATCACAACTACTGAAGAGTACTTCTTCAGTTGTTGTGATAACTACTGAAATAACTGTCTTCAGACTTTGTCTTCAGACTTTGTCTCCAGTTGATATCTTCAGATGTTGTCTTCAGTTGTTGTCTTCAGCTGATGTCTTCAGCTGATGTCTTCAGCTGTTATGATCAGCTGTTGTCTTCAGCTGTTGTCTTTAGATGATGTCTTCAGCTGATGTGATCAGCTGTTACCTTCAGCTGTTGTCTTTAGTTGATGTCTTCAGCTGATGTGATTAGCTGTTACCTTCAGCTGTTGGCTTTCAGTTGATGTCTTCAGCTGATGTGATCAGCTGTTACCTTCAGTTGTTGGCTTTCAGTTGATGTCTTCAGCTGATGTGATCAGCTGTTACCTTCAGCTGTTGGCTTTCAGCTGATGTCTTCAACTGATGTGATCATCAATAGATAGTTACAAGAGTGTTTTGACTGCATCAGACTTCTAGGAATCCTTACAAAAACACTCTTTCCTCTCTTTCTCCATACAACCTACGGCCAACACCACCACACCACCACCATTTTTGTTTTTGTTCCATTTTCCTTGAACATCTTCACTTGGAACTCGAGGTGCAAATATATTAGAGCAAAAGAAAGCTTGTTGGTGGTGAATCTTGAATAAAAACTGCCATCCTACGTTTCTTTTTCGTGAGGGTAGCTTGCTAAGACTAAGGTAACCTTAATCTTTCGTTTTAGTTACGTTTTTATATGAAAATGACTACCTAAAAGCTATAGATTGTTCATCCAACTAAGATTTTAGGAAAATCTGTTTTGAAACAGAAAATATGGAATAAAAATGAGTTGTGTAAGTGTGTATATGTGTATGTATGTGTCCGTACGTGTGCATGTATGTGTGTTGAAGTTTGGATACTAGATTGTTACTTGATGATGCGTTATTGATGTTGAATCGTCCATGCAAGTAGATTAAAGTATGAAATCTGTTATAAATCATCTATTATGACATTTTGATGAAAGTTTACATGGATTAAGTGTGTGTATAGGTGATCGTATGCATGCATGTGTGTATGTTGATGTTTGGGTGTTTGTTCTTACAAAAAGTGTTGTTTTATGATTAGATCTTCACATGCGAACAGATTGTTGAGTGAAAAATAGTTAGAACAGATGTTAAATGATGAAAAATGTGTGGATGCATGCTATTTTATGTATGGATTGTTATTTGTAGTATTGGTTTGCTTATTAATGATTCATATGCTTAAAAAAACGTGTTTTGGACTTGAAAAATCTTGGATACATGAGATGATATTAAATCTGGAAATTGTTGTTAATAATTGTATAAAATAGTAATTTCACTTAGTTCTAAAGACATGTTTAAGTATTGGGTTGTTTGGCTTAACATTTGACATGATTATGTTGGTTAAAAAGACACGAAATGACAAAATTAGGGTATTTAACTTAGATATTCTAAAGACTGAAATTACAGCAGGTTGTGAGTGATATATTATGTCCATAATGCATATGTATAGCTACAAGCATGAAACTTGTTGTTTGGACGCGATTGGTGATGATTTAGACTAAACTAGTCACCTATTCGGCTTGATTTCGGTTTTAAAATGCATGATTTATAGATCTAAATTTGAGCAGTAATTTTTAAGCTATTTTATGACTTATAAACAGCCCCTAATGTATGTTAGGAGTTATGAATGTTAACTATGAGTTATCTTGCTCGGTTTGACTGTTTGTTTGACAAATTTGAATAGAAATTGCCATAATTTAGAGACTTTTATACCAAGTTGGCTAAAGTTGTTTGATTCATGAAATGTGATTTAGGATTTATGTACGTGTATATATATATATATATATATATATATATATATATATATATATATATATATGAGTGTTTTATGTGTATTTGGTTACAATTTTCCCATTTTGGTTGTTAATTGGTACTTGTCTAAGTAATGCGTAATCCACCGTTTTCGTTAATATCTTAACCGAGGGTTATAATCAACAACTACTCGCGTAAATAAATATTTTCTTAAAAATAATATAAGTCTAGAAGGTTGGATGAACAACTTGATTGTAAGACTTGAGTATCAATTCTTAAAGTGTCTATCGTATTTAGGGCACTATTAGGATTGACTGGAGGTTCGTTGGTGTAATTGCACGTACATTCAATTTCGTTGATCAAGGTGAGTTTTCACGGCCCCTTTTTCACTTGTTACTGTTTTACAAAATCGTGGGGGAAATACATGGCTTCGTTCGTTGTATCATGATTATGTGGCTTACTCGTATGTGTTCGTATGATAGTCTCGAGTATGGGTGTTTCGTTATTGTGTTCATGTGAGTCATTCATGAATACCCCCTTTTCCCATATAATCATTAGCCTTGGGTTAGGCCACAGTGTATATTGGTAGATCTATCTAGGTTTGACAGCCCGCACTCACGATCAGTAGCTCCGATCAAGCGTTTTGGATGCCAGTGAATGTATGTTGAATTTGTTTCATGGGGATTGCTTACTTTATGTAAAGCTTTCGTGTCTTGGTTTGATTATAGCTCCTGGTACTATCATTAAGTTGTATCCCTAACTAGTTTACAACTTACCACATTGTTTGTCAATGATATCTGATACTGTTGTATGTAATGTTTTCGTAAACCCGTGAAACTCGCTCAACTTTATGTTGACTTTTTAAGCATGTATTTCAGGTACATAGGAGCATGGATGATGGTATGAACTGGTCTTGGGCAAACGTGGATGTGGCATCTTTTGGTTATTTATTTAAAAATACGATCTTTGTAAATGATCGTGGTTAAACAATTTGAACTTTTTCTTATTTTGGAATGTTGTGACAAAAATCCTATGGTTTGTAGTTTAAAACTTATGTTTTAACGTTTGCCTATATATCATGTTGGTTTCCAACTATGTCATCGCCATGCTTAACGCATATACAATTCCGCTACGATATTCAACGTCGTTTTTGCGGTGTGACACTTGTACAGTTTGCTGTAGGATTTTGGCTTTGGAGGTTCATGTTGGGCTCTCATCTCTTTCAAACAAGCTGCCCATTCAACCTTCTTTATATCAACATCAGCGTCTGTGGCTAGCGCTTTACCTTCCTCTTTTTCTTTCTCTTTCTCTTTCTCATCAAGTGTACCAAAAGTATCACTGCCAAATGTTTCACCCAAGTCGGGGATAACATTACCCTGAGGGTCAGTGTACTCTGGATAATACTCTGAAGTAACATCTTCAATCTTGATCTCATCCACGCCTTGTAGCTCTTCATCACTAACAACGTCAACCTCAGGAGCATCTTAGACAAGCTCGTCAGGATTAAGTCTGAACATATCGGCGAGATGCTCGTTAGTTAGGTCATGGATGATTTCTCCCTCCTCTGGAGTGTAACTCACAGACCGTCTTACTATCCCTTGCAAATCAAGAATCATTGTGAGTTGAGTCTTGATTTGCTGAAGGGAGCAATATCATAGTCATCGGTTTGTTGAGTTGTATCTGTTCGATTACACAACCAACAATGCATACATTAATCATTTATCAAAGACATTAAGCATAAATTTTCATAAATTACATTAATGTAATAAACATTTCAAGTACGAAAGTTTCAAATACATAAATGTTTAAGCATTACTTTTCCCTTCATCGTGTGTCTGTTCAGCTTGAGGAGCTGAGGAAGAGGCTCCTTGATCTTGGTTTCTCTTGGTCCTCCCTTATCGATGGGGTCGAGGCTGCTGCAGTTGCATCACCTGGCTGATCATCATCCTCATCATCATTACCTCTTTTGTCCTTCCCACTTCCTTCAGCTTCCTCCTCATCCCCTTCTTCATCTGATTCATCATCACTCGAATCATCATCATCATCATCTCCATCATCGTCTCCATCATCGTCTCCATCACCCTTTATCTTTAGAGGCTCACTCTTCGTACCCTTCAGCCTCAGCATCATCTTCTTGTTCTACTTCTCCAACTCATCAATCCTCTTGGCAGATGCAAGCACTAGCTCGTTTTGAGCTTGCAGGGTACTATGAGCTCGAACTAAAGCTCTCTCATGAGCTTCGTTCGTCTCAGTAAGTTTGGCAATTTGCTTTCCCTCTGCTGCATTAACTACCATCAGTTGGTTTAGCTGGTTGGCCCTCATATCATCGGTTGCCAACAGCTTCAACACTAGTCGGTTTAGGCTGGACAACTGTTCCTCTAACCCAACCGTGGGTAGAGGAGAGCTCTGAGAAGGTGGGATCTGGGAAGAAGTACCAGCTTGGGGAGTAGAAGGTGCAGTGGTGGATGTGGTGTAGACGGGAGTAGGAGTGGGAATGGTTGGTGGTGGAACTGTTTTAGGCATAGTGGGAGAGGTGGATGTGGATGTATGTGTGGTGAATGCTATGGTAGTGGTGGTGGCTGGGATGGTAGTAGTGGTGGCTGGGGTGGTAGTAGTGGCTGTGGTGGTGGTTGTGGCTGTGGTGGTGGTAGTGGTGGAAGAACTGACAAGTACAAATCTCTGCCTCTTGCCCTTCTTGCCAAAGGGTTATGCCATTCGTTTCCTCCTGGAAGCCTTGGCAATTGGGGCTCCCCTAAGCTCATCGACTGGTCGAGGGTGTATGAAGGATCTGTGACATCAGTGTCACCACCCTCCGAACCAGCTTGGCGTCCTCCAACCGCCTCCTTTCCCTTCTTTGTAACCACAACTCGGCTACCGACTCTCCTAGTGAGGGGCTCATCATCTGATTCCTCCTCTTCATCTACCAAGAAGTCCTGGTGCATGGCAGCCTGCTCGAATCCACGGGAGATTAGGAACCACTCTGCTGAGGTGGTGGAGAGATAGTAGACGTGTTGGTGGCTCGTGTTTGACTAGAGCCATTGTCTCCACCACCCTGACCATGATCTTGGTCATCATCATCGTCGTCGTCGTCGTCTTGAACCATGATAGGCTCAATGTATGAATCACTTTCATCGTGGCGCCACTTCTTTAAAGCAGGTGCCACGTAGTCGATGTTAGCCAGATGGCCAAATAACTTCCTAACCAGGGGCTTCACCTGCTTCCCCTAATAAACCTTCATCCTTCCTAGGGTAGTGTCATCCATCACCTCTAGGACTACCTCATCATCCTTCTCTTTGGGCAACTGAGGAAGCTTCTCATCAATAATCATCTGGATAAACCTTGGGTACATACAGAAGCCCTCCTTCCCCTTTGCCTCTATGTTCTCCATCAGATAAGGGAAGAACATCCGCGAGAAACTGAAGGGATGGTTCAGTACCAGTGCAACGAATGCATTCTGGATTTGATCGCTCATCTCGTCAAATCCTCCATGCCGGGAGGCAATGCACTTGATGATCACATGTGCCAGATACTTGAACTGTGGGCACATGTTACTCTTGTTTATCACGCCGACATTGATGTCGCTGGCGTACTTGATCCTCAAGAAACATCCCTGGACAGTCAGGGGATGTAGCTTGGTTGGGTAGTCTCCATCCTCACCCATGTCCAAGACCCTCCGGAAGTCGTCTTCCCTATGTCAATGTCTTGGCCGAAGATAGAACATCGGATCCGGTATGGCTCAACTGAGCGATCTACAACAGCATTCTCCCATATGTCTGCTGCAATGAGCGATAAGGTGTGCACGGAGTAGAAATGGCTCTGTAGATCCTCGATCGTCGAAGAAAAGCAATGATCCCAGCGAACTCTAAAGCATTTGTAAGGCCCCGATCCCGGGAACCCTACAGTCGGTCTTTCATTGCATATATTTTACATAAAACAACGCATATATTATATGATCATAACTTTACAGTTGAGCAGTTGCAGCGGAAACATTAAATCATAAACTTTTACTATGAATACTTTTGCCATTTAATACAACGTAGTCCATTTACAAAACATCTGTTGTTGCATTACATTACAAAAGCGCTATTACAAGCTTTCTTTACATTGCCTATCTATACTATGATTGCTGCTGATGCTTAAACCGGGGTATTCGAATCCTCAGCAATCATAGGGTCATACAGCGACCTCTAGCAAAAGATATTAAATTCAAACATATATTTTTCTTCTTAAAGAAGATTTCTTAAATAATCCTGTTTATCAGGATTATCAAGAAATCTTGCACTTGCATGCAACATGATGTGTTGCGTGCATTACGGGCCCACAACACATGATGTGGCAGCATATTCAAAAAGTGAATGCCATCCCAAAAGAGCTGAGTAGTCGCCTCGTGCCATCCTCAGCAACCTGCCAACTGGAAACACATAAAAAGTCAGCGTTGCTGAGTGAGTTCTAGTTTTATAGGTGATATATAAAAATACCCTTTTTCTGTATTATACTATACTGTACTGTATATGCGAGCACGCATCAACTGTGTGAACAAATAACGTTCGTTCTCTGTACTATATGCCTTGTCTGTAACTTTAGCTTTATGTTTCACTTTCTATGTGGACCAGTGAGCGATACCCCAACTATGTGCGCGATGGGAGAATGGATGTCGGGCCATCTATATGCCCCGAAGGGGCAACTGTGTTCCCTCGAAAGGGCTATGTGTATTCCCCGAAGGGTTCAACTGTATCCCCGAAAGGGCTATGTGTATTCCCCCGAAGGGTTCAACTGTATCCCCCGAAAGGGCTATGTGTATTCCCCGAAGGGTTCAACTGTATCCCCCGAATGGGCTATGTGTACTATGTACAAGGCCGACCCGAACATCCGGGGCACGCCACAAGGTCCTGCCAATCTCAATTGATTGACCCTGTGTGCGTCAATGGGTAGCTAGCCCGCAACACAGTTGAGCTAACGACACATAGTCGTGTAACTCCTATAGGCTTGCAAGGCTTGTTACTTTTATTAATGTTCCTTTCTCTGTCTTTATTACTCTTTCTCTGTACTTTGCATAATACTTTCATTTCATCAGTTAGTGATAACATGTAATACTATGGAGGGATAAACATGCATCAAATCAAGGAACATCGATATTTACAGATCATCAGTATTCACCATCTATCATGGCAGCATCATACCTAGCACACATACATCTTACATTCACTTCTTTATTAATTCACATCAGCCCTATTTGGGCGACTGGACATACACCAGTCGCATGGCCTCCATGCGACTGAGTCATGTGAATGGACTCCTATGCGACTGAATCCTCAGTCGTGCGTCTGTACTACTATGCGAATGGGTCTATGCGACTGAACCCTCAGTCGTGCGTCTGTGCTACTATGCAAATGGGTCTATGCGACTGAACCCTCAGTCGTGCATCTGTACTACTATGCGAATGGGTCTGTGCGACTGAACTACTCTGCGATTGGGCTCATGCGACCGAAACCCTCGATCGCATAGCCTATCGTGCGACTGAGGCTCAATCGTGCGTTTGAACCTCAATCGGGCGATTGGACATCAACTGACACTCATTCGGCCGAATGGCCCTTCAGTCGCATAACCCTAACTGGGCAGCGACTGGAGTTCTTCACGGACAGTAGTCGCGAACCAAGGTACCCAGACTCACCTTAAACCTGTTTTTAACCCAAATTGACCCTCCCAAACCTCAGGGATTCATACTAGGACGTCATACAAGCATGTGTAAGTCCTAATTCATACTTTAATCACATTATCTAAGATTTCATCAAATGGGTCAAATACACACTTTTATAAAACTAGGGTTTATATGTGATCCAGCCCCAAAATCAGTTGAAAATAAAAATGAGGGGTCCTAGAACTCACATTATCAGGTAGGAGTTGGTGAGCTTCGATTTGGCTAGCTTCTCGACAGATCTTGAACTCGGCAGCACTTTCCCTTTTTTTTTTGTTTGGTCTCGGTCGCTCCCTGCTCTCTTCCCGACTGAATTATGCAAGTGTTGGGAAGGAGAATGGAGCTGCTCTCCTTTTATACCCATAGCTCATTCGCATCTGGTCCAGGGGCGACTGGACCTTCAGTTGCATCAACACTATGCGATTGGACCCCAATCGCACGTGTTCCATGCGGCTCATACTTCATTCGGGCGGTTGAACTCCAATCGTGCGGTTGAGCTTTAATCGGCCGAATAGCCATGCGGTTGAACCTCCAGTCGCATAAATCACAGGCGACTGAGGCTCAGTCGCATAGCCTACCAAGAAGTCAAACTTCCGGGTGTTACAAGTCCACCCCCCTTATTTTAGGTTTCGTCCTCGAAACCTGTCATTCCTCGAACAATCGTGGGTAATGCTGCCTCATTTCTTCTTCAGTTTCCCACGTCGACTCAGATCCCTTCCTGTGCCGCCACTGTACACGCACAAGGGGAACCACTTTATTTCTCAACCTCTTCTCTTTCCGACCTATGATCGCCACTGGTTGCTCTACATAATTGAGCTTTTCGTCCACCTCGATATCATCCAGGGGAACGACCATGTCTTCGTCCGCCAAACACTTCCTCAGATGAGACACGTGGAAAGTCGGGTGGATTCCACTTAGTTCATCTGGCAGATCTAACCTATAGGCCACCTCTCCTACTCGAGCAATGATTCGGAAAGGGCCTATATATCGCGGACTCAACTTACCTCGCTTCCGGAATCGAATGATCCCTTTCCAAGGTGAGACCTTCAACATAACACGATCTCCCACCTGGAACTCAATCGGCCTGCGTCGTTTGTCGGCATACGACTTCTGTCGGTCTTTGGCCGCCTTCATATAGGCTTTAATTCTTTCGAGCTTCTCAGTCGTAGCCTCTACTACTTCGACGCTTCCCAATTCTTTCTGACCAATTTCACCCCAACAGACGGGGGTCCTGCATCTTCTACCGTATAACATCTCGTAAGGTGGCATGCCAATACTAGCATGATAACTGTTGTTGTACGAGAACTCAGCTAACGGTAGATGGTCATCCCAACTTCCCCCGAAGTCAATAACACATGCTCGGAGCATGTCCTCCAAAGTCTGAATGGTCCTTTCTGACTGACCATCAGTTTGAGGATGATAAGCCGTGCTAATATGCAACCTCGTCCCCATGGCATCGTGGAATTTCTTCCAGAATTTGGAGGTAAACCGGGTGTCGCGATCAGACACAATCGATACCGGTACACCATGACGAGTCACGATCTCTTTGATGAAAAGATCGGCCAACCTTTCGGACGAATATGTCTCCCGCATCGGTAAGAAGTGAGCACTCTTCGTCAGTCGATCCACAATCACCCAGATCGTATCATACCCTTTCGGGGTACGTGGCAGCTTTGTGATAAAATCCATGGTGATGTGCTCCCACTTCCATTCCGGTATGTCCAACGGTTGAATCTTTCCATACGGCTTCTGGTGCTCTGCCTTTACTTGCAAACACGTGAGGCATTTACTCACATACTCCACCACATCGTGTTTCATACCCGGCCACCAATAATCTTTCTTCATGTCTTGGTACATCTTGGTGGCGCCGGGATGAATGGAGTATCGAGACTTATGAGCTTCATCCAAAATCCTCATTCGCAGATCCCCAAGATGAGGAATCCACATACGCCCAAACCGAGTCTTGACACCAAACGTATTTTCACCCAGTTCCGCGACCAGACCTCTCATGCGTTCAGAGTTAAGATGTTCGTCTTTCAAAGCCTCATCTTCGAACTCTTTGACCTGTTTCATTACGTCGGAGGTCATGATTAGCTGGTACGCCTTCACCCGAATTGGCTCGGGCCTCTCCTTTCGGCTAAGGGCATCCGCCACCACGTTGGCTTTGCCCGGATGGTAATGGATCTCACAATCATAGTCCTTTATAAGCTCCAACCATCACCGTTGCCTCATATTCAGGTCTTTTTGCTCGAAGAAGTACTTCAAGCTTTTGTGGTCCGTGAAGATGGTACACTTCGTCCCGTATAAATAGTGCCGCCAAATCTTCAACGCGAAAACCACAGCTGCTAGCTCCAGGTCATGAGTAGGGTAATTAACCTCATGAACTTTCAGCTGTCGGGATGCATAGGCTATCACTTTTCCTCTCTGCATTAATACACACCCCAACCCCGAGTAGGAGGCATCAGAATAAACCACCAAATCTTCACTCCCCTCGGGTAACGCCAATACTGGAGCTTGGGTCAATCTCGTCTTCAGTTCTTCAAACGCCTTCTCTTGAGCTT
Organism: Flaveria linearis; assembly: GCA_024085815.1. NCBI lineage: Eukaryota > Viridiplantae > Streptophyta > Magnoliopsida > Asterales > Asteraceae > Flaveria > Flaveria linearis. The sequence continues at coordinate 34,874,396 of CM044009.1, read as the reverse complement.
GACCCCATACAAATTTCACATCCTTCCGGGTCAACTTTGTCAGTGGAGAAGCAATTTTGGAAAAGTCCTGGATGAACCTTCGGTAGTAACCCGCCAAACCCAAGAAACTACGGATCTCGGATGGCATCTTTGGAGACTTCCATTGCATTACTGCTTCCACCTTCGCCGGATCAACTAGAATCCCATCCGGATTTACCACGTGACCCAAGAACTGAACCTGACGCAACCAAAATGCGCACTTGGAGAACTTTGCATACAACTTCTCCCTTCTCAGTGTCTCCAGAACTTCACGAAGGTGACCGGCATGTTCAGTCTCGCTTTTTGAATAAATCAAGATGTCATCAATGAATACTATCACTGATTTATCCAACATCGGCCGGCACACCCTGTTCATCAGATCCATAAAAGCAGCTGGCGCGTTGGTCAAACCAAAAGACATGACGAGGAACTCGTAGTGACCGTAGCGCGTACGAAAAGCTGTTTTAGGGATATCCTGCTCCTTCACCTTTAGTTGATGATAGCCTGATCGAAGGTCTATTCGTGAAAACCAACTAGCACCCTGAAGTTGATCAAACAAGTCATCGATTCTCGGCAAGGGGTATATGTTCTTTACGGTCAGCTTATTCAGCTCACGATAGTCGATGCACATCCTCATACTACCGCCCTTCTTCTTTACAAACAGGACCGGAGCACCCCAAGGTGAGATACTCGGTCGAATAAACCCCTTATCCAGCAGCTCTTGTAACTGCTCCATCAACTCTTTCATCTCCATCGGGGCCAATCGATATGGTGCTTTGGCAACAGGTTGGGCACCTGGTATCAAATCTATCTGGAACTCGACCTCTCTGTCAGGTGGCAATCCCGATAAGTCTTCCGGGAACACATCTGGGAACTCACACACAACCGGAACATAACACAGTTGTGGTGCTGACTTCTCTACATCTTTAACGTAACATAGATAGGCGTTACATCCACGCCTCATACATTTCCCCGCCACTGCCATTGAGATCACCTTCGGAATCGTAGTAACCCGATCCCCGTAAACTGTCACTGGACTACCGTCGGGCGCTGTCAAACTGATCATCTTCTTGCGACACACAATGTTCGCCTCAAAGTCCGCCAACCAATCCATTCCAAGCACCAAATCGAATCCGCCTAACGTCATTGCAAATGGCTTAACTGGGAATTTGTGACCCTCCAGTTCTACATCGCAACCCTCAATTACCTCGGAAATCCTGGTGGTTTTACCTATAGCAGTCTCTACATCAAACGGCACATCCACACGTCTACTACTAACGGGCATTTTGGCGCAAAAAGCAACAGAAATAAAACTCCTACTGGCACCCGAATCAAATAACACAGAGGCTAAAGTTTGGTTCACCAGGAACGTACCGGACACTACATCGGGGTCTGTCCTCGCCTCTTCCTGCGTCATTGTGAATGCTCTGGCGCTTGCTTTCGGACCTTCACTTCCTGTCTTCTTTACCCCTGAAGCCTCAGCCCTAGGCTTCCTACAGTCCCTAGCGATGTGACCAGGCTGACCACACCTGAAACATACGTTCATCCCCAGTCTGCATTCCCCACTGTGTTCTCTCCCGCATTTACCACACTTCTTTCCTCCTGAACCCGACATGACCACCCGACGGTCATCCACCCTCGTCTTCTTATTACTCGTCGAGGCATCCCCTCGACCAAACCTCTTTCCCTGCCACTTCCTTTCCTCACTTCCTTTCTTACTGCCCTCAGCCTTTACCAACGCAGCCCGTTCATCGTACAGCCTACCAGCTAAATCCACCGCCGACCTGAAAGTACTTGGTCGGGCGGAAATCAAATGCCAACGAATTTCGGCTGGCAACCCCTGAATATACCGATTAATCTTGCGAGACACCGGCGTCACTTGCTCTGGCACCAACCGTGCCATGTCATTAAACTTAGTCGTGTATTGCTGATGGGTCATCGTCCCTGCCTCCAACTGCAGGAACTCTCTCTCAACTCTGTCCAATTCCGAGGAGGACTAAACTCCTCGATCACCATTCTTTTCAATTCCGACCACTTCATCTTCCCAATAGCTCTACTACCCTCGGTCTGGACAATATTGTCCCACCAGCACAAAGCCGTCCCCGTAAACGAGTAGGTAGCAAACTTCACCTTTTTATCCTCATGGCAATCGCTGATATCAAGGACCGCCTCCATTTCCCTCACCCATTGGTGAGCATCCGCAGCCGTGCCCGAACCATCAAAAGTCGGAGGCTTGCATCTCATAAATTTCCCGTAATCACAACCCCGGGCTATGTCCCATACCTGTTCTTCCTCTTCTTCCTCTTCATCATCAGACAATACTGTTTCTGCCCCTGTCTGTTGCTGTCTACCGGAGGACCGATTCCTCCCCCGTCTATCATCCTCGCGTACCGCCTTTATCACTTCGGTCATTACAGACGGTAAGATCGTCTGCATAACCTGGTGCACTTCCTCAATCACTGCCTCTTTTACCGAGGCTCTCAACTTGGCGCTTTCGTCCGTCTCTTCCTGATGAGGAATCTCGTTCTCCTCACGAACTACTTTCTCTTTCCTAGATCTTCCTCGCGTGATACGCGGCTCATCACCACGTCCACCATCACGGGAAGCATCAGATGATCTATCACCGACCATCTTCTATCACACTGAAAGATTAAAACACCAACACGGTCATTCAAGGAAATAGCTCAGTTTATGTTAAGTACAGTAAGTCCCTAATTACAGTGGCCAGTTGTGATTAGCCACTTACTCTACTCTTCGTACCCCGAGCATCACCTATCCTGACTACATTAGTATTTCAGTCTAACAGTACACATAATTCACGTCACATGCGCACATAATAACCAGTTAATCTTTAAGAAAATACCTGATGGCACGCGACTACTCAGATGGCATTCTCATTCTCCCTGTCCCATTCTCCGTTTAAGTCCAGGTTTATTATGAAAATTTACCCATTTTACTTAAACTTTTGCTTTGATACCAACTTGTAAGGCCCCGATCCCGGGAACCCTACAGTCGGTCTTTCATTGCATATATTTTACATAAAAAAACTCATATATTATATGATCATAACTTTACAGTTGAGCAGTTGCAGCGGAAACATTAAATCATAAACTTTTACTATGAATACTTTTGCCATTTAATACAACGTAGTCCATTTACAAAACATCTGTTGTTGCATTACATTACAAAAGCGCTATTACAAGCTTTCTTTACATTGCCTATCTATACTATGATTGCTGCTGATGCTTAAACTGGGGTATTCGAATCCTCAGCAATCATAGGGTCATACAGCGACCTCTAGCAAAAGATATTAAATTCAATCATATATTTTTCTTCTTAAAGAAGATTTCTTAAATAATCCTGTTTATCAGGATTATCAAGAAATCTTGCACTTGCATGCAACATGATGTGTTGCGTGCATTACGGGCCCACAACACATGATGTGGTAGCATAATCAAAAAGTGAATGCCATCCCAAAAGAGCTGAGTAGTCGCCTCGTGCCATCCTCAGCAACACTACCTGCCAACTGGAAACACATAAAAAGTCAGCGTTGCTGAGTGAGTTCTAGTTTTATAGGTGATATATAAAAATACCCTTTTCTGTATTATACTATACTGTACTGTATATGCGAGTACGCATCAACTGTGTGAACAAATAACGTTCGTTCTCTGTACTATATGCCTTGTCTGTAACTTTAGCTTTATGTTTCACTTTCTATGTGGACCAGTGAGCGATACCCCAACTATGTGCGCGATGGGAGAATGGATGTCGGGCCATCTATATGCCCCGAAGGGCCAACTGTGTTCCCTCGAAAGGGCTATGTGTATTCCCCCGAAGGGTTCAACTGTATCCCCCGAAAGGGCTATGTGTATTCCCCCGAAGGGTTCAACTGTATCCCCCGAAAGGGCTATGTGTATTCCCCGAAGGGTTCAACTGTATCCCCCGAAAGGGCTATGTGTACTATGTACAAGGCCGACCCTAACATCTGGGGCACGCCACAAGGTCCTGCCAATCTCAATTGATTGACCCTGTGTGCGTCAATGGGTAGCTAGCCCGCAACACAGTTGAGCTAACGACACATAGTCGTGTAACTCCTATAGGCTTGCAAGGCTTGTTACTTTTATTAATGTTCCTTTCTCTGTCTTTATTACTCTTTCTCTGTACTTTGCATAATATTTTCATTTCATCAGTTAGTGATAACATGTAATACTATGGAGGGATAAACATGCATCAAATCAAGGAACATCGATATTTACAGATCATCAGTATTCACCATCTATCATGGCAGCATCATACCTAGCACACATACATCATACATTCACTTCTTTATTAATTCACATCAGCCCTATTCGGGCGACTGGACATACACCAGTCGCATGGCCTCCATGCGACTGAGTCATGTGAATGGACTCCTATGCGACTGAATCCCAGTCGTGCGTCTGTACTACTGTGCGAATGGGTCTATGCGACTGAACCCACAGTCGTGCGTCTGTGCTATTATGCGAATGGGTCTATGCGACTGAACCGTCAGTTGTGCGTCTGTACTACTATGCGAATGGGTCTGTGCGACTGAACTACTCTGCGATTGGGCTCATGCGACCGAAACCCTCGATCGCATAGCCTATCGTGCGACTGAGGCTCAATCGTGCGTTTGAACCTCAATCGGGCGATTGGACATCAACTGACACTCATTCGGCCGAATGGCCCTTCAGTCGCATAACCCTAACTGGGCAGCGACTGGAGTTCTTCACGGACAGTAGTCGCGAACCAAGGTACCCAGACTCACCTTAAACCTGTTTTTAACCCAAATTGACCCTCCCAAACCTCAGGGATTCATACTAGGACGTCATACAAGCATGTGTAAGTCCTAATTCATACTTTAATCACATTATCTAAGATTTCATCAAATGGGTCAAATACACACTTTTATAAAACTAGGGTTTATATGTGATCCAGCCCCAAAATCAGTTGAAAATATGTAAATGAGGGGTCCTAGAACTCACATTATCAGGTAGGAGTTGGTGAGCTTCGATTTGGCTAGCTTCTCGACAGATCTTGAACTCGGCAGCACTTTCCCTCTTTTCTTTCTTGGTCTCGGTCGCTCCCTGCTCTTTCCCGACTGAATTATGCAAGTGTTGGGAAGGAGAATGGAGCTGCTCCCCTTTTATACCCATAGCTCATTCGCATCTGGTCCAGGGGCGACTGGACCTTCAGTCGCATCAACACTATGCGATTGGACCCCAATCGCACGTGTTCCATGCGGCTCATACTTCATTCGGGCGGTTGAACTCCAATCGTGCGGTTGAGCTTTAATCGGCCGAATAGCCATGCGGTTGAACCTCCAGTCGCATAAATCACAGGCGACTGAGGCTCAGTCGCATAGCCTACCAAGAAGTCAAACTTCCGGGTGTTACAGCATTCCGGGAAGTAGAGTTGAGATAAGCACAGATATTATGCTTGGTGCTTATAGTCTACCTGTCAGCCATTTTACTGCAACACAAGTAACAAACACGTTAGATCCGTTCACAAGAGAGAACATTTGACTTTGAACAAATTTTATCAAACTGGTTCAATCGTAAAATTGAACCATGCGACTGAACTCAGTCGTACGATTGAGCCTCTGACTAAACTTAGTCGTATGTCATGCTATGCGGTTGAGTCAGTCGTGCGACTGAGTCACCGATTGATTCAATCGTGCGATTGAATGGTGCGTCTGGCTCTATCGTGCGACTGAAGTTCATCCGTATGTCCTTTCGCATACCCTACTGTTTGAGTCCAAAATTTTAAATCTTTGTCAAATTAGTCATTTACACATCAAGTTTGGATTCATTAGACGTGTATGGACTCGATTTTACACTTATTATCTTTTAAATGCACGTTTAGGTTCATTTAAGTGTTCTATTTTAGGGTTTATTGTCTCGATTCTTGTCTTAAGTGATTTGAACATTTTGGATCGATTTGACGTTATTATTTGGCACGTTTTCAATCTCCCTATACCTGTAGATGGATAACACTCGGTTAGTAAGGCAATATCAGTGGCAATCAAGGAGAAAATTTGAAAAAGTGTGGGTATGGTATCGGAGGTTTTGGAGAGCTGTTTGAAATCAAGTGGAAGGTCACGACCGACTGAGCCCCTTTTTTATACTGGTTTGTGTTTCAGTCGTGCGACTGGACCCATACGCATGATTTATTTGTGCGATTGAGGTTCAGTCGTACGAATGACTTAGTCTTCTTTAGGCAGTCGTACGATTGGTTCATACTTGTGATCCAATCGTATACTTTGACCCATACTCATAGTCCAATCATGTAATTGGCTCATACTCATGGTCCATTCGTGCGATTGGTTCATACTTATGGTCCAATCGTGCGGTTGGTCCATACTTATGATCTAATCATGCGATTGGCTCATACTTATGAGTTTGACTTCACCTTTCCCAACCTTTCAAAACCTTAATTGATATATAACATTATGAGCATTAATCATCTCAGACATGATCCTTTTAACTGAAAACCATTTGATCACCTCAGACGTGATCCTTTTAATCTAAACTATTTGATCACCTCAGACGTGATCCTTTTACTTGAAAACCATTTGATCACCTCAGACGTGATCCTTTTAACTTTAAAACCTTCTGATCACCTCAGACGTGATACTTTTATTTTAAAACCTTGTGCTCACCTCAGACGTGATCCTTTTACTATTTCAGAAACAAGCTTTTATCAGATAATGTTCGGTTTAGTTTGTGACATTCACAGATTTCCTCTTGTTACATAGTCCGACATCAACTCGATACAAACATAACTAAAGCTAAGAAAAAACTTGAAACAAACTGAATTAAGACAATCTTTTTGTATTTTTCATTTGAGGTGGGTTGAAAAAAATTTAACTTTCCTTAAACAAGTTCTCCTCCGGAGCAGAACAGCTTCAAGCATTCTCATCTTATCTAGAAAGATTCTTATGGAATCATACAGGCATAAACATTATCATTTGGGACCTTTTATATTTATGTAGATACAGAGAATGTTATATTTACCAATTATAGAGTCTTATTCATCTAAGAGTCATGAGCGCTAACAGGAAATCATGTTAGAGCTGTTATGTAGCACACATTGATTTTGACCATTGGGGAGTGCTGCCACGATGATTGTCAGTATATTTGTCAACCTAAATCCATACACAGATTTTTGACATACATTGGCGATTATTTAGGTTTATATTTCAACAAGCATTTGTGGATCCCACACTTATTGGTAATCAACTTTCCTCAGGAGAATTTTGAGCGTTCTACAGGTTTATGATAAGAAGAAACTATTCTAAGAGCTTTCAAAGAGATGCCAAGCCTCAAGTCAGTGCCATCGCATAGTATAGAGGCGCAAACAACAATGAATTCTAGAATATTTAGATTGTGCTTATCCTCAGGTCAGTGCCATCGCACAGCAGAGAGGCACACAAACTATCTTCTTGTTAAAGCAATTTTATTTTACATATAACGCACCAACAACATTTGTCATTAGCTTGATTGCGTTTCACATTTTTCATGCTTTTTGCTCATTTTTATAGTCGTCCGCACACATTTGTGGCGTTCATTTTGCTCTTCACCCCTTATTGGAAATAAGTTGATTGTGTTAACCAGGGATGAGATGGACACCCACAGCCTGTTGAATGATTAAGTTTAATTTATTCACCAATGAAGTCTACTAGTCTATTGTATTGAATCTACCGATAAATCATATAGTGGATTAGCAACCCCTAGATCTACTTTCTTTATGTAACCACAGTAGCAGACTAGCTTACTATCATTTTTCATCTCATTAGCCTTTGACTTCTTAGATTTATAATTTTCTATAACTTTGAATACAACATTTTAGAACATTTAAATCCTTTTGGTGTCCTAAACAATTTGATGTCTGTGTACTATCATTTTCCATAAACTTGGATCGATTTCACCAATTTGATGTCTTTGCTTTTCAGTTTATCTACCCGGCCCCGTTTTTTTGGTAATTAAATACTAACTACTGAAACTAAAACTATTCTCCCCTTAAAATTCTAAAACCGAAAATCTTTTTGTGTTTTTGAATTTTTAAAGATAGAAAAAATAAAATAAAATAAAATAAAGAAATATAAAATTAAAAAAAAAACACATAGAGACGGACTATGAACTTGATTCGTCTTGAATCACTTCATCTTTCTTTTTAACGCCATTGACCTCTAATAGATAATGAAATCGAGGTTTATCAAAAGTTTTTGCGTAAAGATCGGCGCGTTGGAAATCCGTGTTAAGTTTAACAACATCGATTATTTGTTTTTCAAAACAGTCACGTATAAAGTGATATTTAATTCCGATGTGTTTAGTTTTGAGGTGTTGGACCGGATTTTTGGTGACAGTAATAGCAGCAGAATTATCAACAAATATAGGGGTGTTAGAGAATTTCAAACCATAGTCCCGCATTTGCTGTTGAATCCAGATGATTTGTGAACAGCAACTTGCCGCAGCAATGTATTCAGCTTCACATGTTGACAGAGCAATAGACGTCTGCTTTTTACACTGCCAGGTGACTAATCGTCTTCTAAACAACAGACATCCCACAGATGTTGACTTGTAATTCATCTTGCAACCACCATAATCTGAGTCACTATACGTTTTTAGCTCAAAGTCATCATTATGAGGATACCATAACCCAAGCGTTAGAGTACCCTTCAGATAACGAAAGATCCTTTTTACCCCAATTAGATGATTTACTTTTGGTTTTGCCTGATATCTGGAACAGAGACACGTGGCGTACATATTATCAGGACAAGAAGCTGTGAGGTACATGAGAGATCCGATCATTCCTCGATACATAGTGGCATCAACCAGATCACCATTTTCATCGGGTGCCACATCATGGTTTGTGGCAAGTGAAGTACCTGCAACTATTGCATTCTCCATGTCAAACCGAATAAGGATATCTCCAACATATTTGGTCTAATGCAGGAAGATTCCATTTGGTGTCTGATCTACCTGTAAACCAAGAAAGAACTTCATCTCTCCCATGGCACTCATTTCAAACTCAGCTTTCATCATAGATTCGAATTCTTTACATAATGCTTCATTTTTGGAACCGAACATTACGTCATCCACGTATATCTGTACCAGTAGTAAATCATCGTCCTTTTCCTTAATGAACAATGTGCAGTCAATTACACCTCTACGAAATCCATGTTTCAGCAGATGAATAGATAGTTTCTCATACCAGGCTCGAGGGGCTTGATGAAGCCCGTACAAACCCTTGTCTACTTTATAAACTCTATCCCGGTGATAAGGATCCTCAAATCCTTCAGGTTGACTGACGTACACAGTTTCACGGATCTCACCATGAAGAAATGCACTTTTCACATCCAATTGATAAACTTTGATCTGCATAAAGGATGAATAGGCTAGGAAGATTCTAATTGCTTCCATCCTGGCCACTGGTGCAAACACTTCATTGTAGTATGTTGGGGTTTGATAGACCATTTACAACTAATTTAACCATTTAAACATATGAACGCAGCGGAAGGTAAACTTTAAATCATGTTAAAGTTTCTGAAAATTAACATTATTATGTGTAAACAAACAAACCCATAACATGAGGATCTTTATTATGTGAAAAACTAGCATACTATATGAACAAGAACACCCAAAACATGACATACATACTAGCTTTTAGAAGGCTGCAGAAAAACGAATTGGGTGAAGAAGATGATGTTGTTGGACGACCAAAACATCAAGAAAAGATGTCCTCAAGTATCCATACCCACAAGCCTTTAAGAAAACACCATCTTTGCTAGGATTTAAAGCACCAAAACGAACAACAATGCTGCTGGAACCTTGTGTCCAGCCGAGTTCGTCAATGGGTGGAAGAAAGAAACCCTTTTCTACTTCATACCAAAGAAGGAGCATATCTTGGATCATTAGAACACCCAAGAAAACGACCAAAAGGGGTTCAAAACCCCTTGTTTCAGCCGTGAATAAGGAGAGAGGAGGAGCTTTTTCTCTAGTTGTTCATCTTGTGGAATGAGAGAGAGATAGAAGGATGATGCTTGCACTCTACCACACAACCATACTATTAATGAGTGTTTGTATTTTCAAGACAAAATGGGGAGACCAAGGGGGACCGAAATTCAGCCTTTTTAAGACCCAGTTTCACCCATTTAAAATACTTGTAACACATTAAAAGTTGAGAGGACTTGTTACATAATTAACCCTTTTAATTATGTAACACAAGGCACATTATTAATGTTCATTAGTTAGATGATAAGATATATATATAATTAACCTTTTAATTATATAACTTGTACACCCTAAAATATAAAACCAACTAATTACATTAAGATGTTGATATGTTATATGATTAAACCCTTTTAATGTATAACATAAGAACATATATTATTTGTTGTTATTTAACCATTTAAATAACAATGTAAATAATAATAATTCATCAATAAATTATCCATATAATTTGTTCTATCTCTCACTTCTTTAAATTAGAAAACCCATTTTCTAATTAGGTGCTCATATTTAATTGCATGATCATATCATCAAATAAATATTTATTGGTGTTTGCTAAGCTTGTTATTGGGTATGACCTGACTTGGATCATGACGTACTAACCACATAAATGTTCTACGTGTCTTGGCCATACAGGATCCAACAATCTCCCACTTGCACAAGATTCATAGGCGATTGATGCAAGCAGTAAATACCGCCTAACAACGGTTTACTACCCTTAATACGCATGACTTTAAAGCCATTCAATAACATCATCCCCTTCAAGTTCCAAACTTGAAATGATTTAGGTGAATCGATCATCTATCCTTTTGTTACAGATGTCATGTTAAATCCAAGGACACAGAATGATCATTCCTTGTTGATTTAACTTAATCAGGCCTTAGACATCTTGCTCTCAACGAATAAGAGGAACAAATTCCATCTTGACTACATACGTTTCTCACAATCACCTCATGTTATACCTAAACATAGCCTTATGTACTGACCATTATTTCAGAGCAGCGAAGAACTAGCTCAAGGTATAACACTTTGTGAATATCAAAACCCAATATGTATCTCAGGTCGGAGGATACCAAATGATATTCACCTTTATTCAAATTTACTTATGATCAATCAATAAGATTCCATGTAGTAAGATTTGAGATGCGGGTCAGTCCAATATGCATATCCCATGAATATCTATGAACCTTAGCAGCAACCAATTGCTCTATATTCATGCCTTATGAATATCTACCAATCCATGTTCATAATAGTCTTAAGTTCATATTTGTTCCCACAAATATGACCGACTACGGACATTTAGAATAATAAATATATTCATGGATTTAAACATGCTAAAAGGGAACATAACTCAAACATATAAAAGAGTTAAAATTACAATTGTTCCATACTTTAAATACTAAACAGATCAATTCCAATCACTAGAATGTTGAAGTCCTAAGGCACAAGTATGACCCTCATACTTTGCCCTCACAAGGAGCTTCGAGAGTGGATCCATAATGTTTTGATCTTTATGAACTTTACGAATACATATCTTTACCCCTTTTCAACTCCATCCCTTATGATGTCGAATCTCCGCTCAAGGTGCTTAGTCTTTTGATAAGTGCGGGGTTCCTTGATCTGAGCAATCCCACCCATGTAATTACCAAAGATTTCTAGGGGGTCTTGAATGGTAGATACCACCCCTAGATATGCAATGGGCAAACTTATCCATGCAGCTTCCGATGCTGCCAATGAAGTGGCTATGTATTTGGATTTTATAGTGAACAATGCTACCGTATCCTGCTTTGAACATTTCAAGGATACCTCTCCTCCATTCATAATGGAAGTACACCCGATTGTAATCGAGAATCATCTCGATCAGTTTTCGAAGCCCGTATCCGTGTAACCCTTTACAACTACTTCCTCTTCCACAGATCCATATAATAGAAACATATCCTTAGTCCTACTAAGGTATTTCAATATACTTTTAGCAACCATCCAATGGTTATTTCTATTGGTATCTACTTTGTCATACTTCATAAGCATGACTCGTCCGGTCCAGTGCATATCATGACACAAATGATGGACCCTATAGCAGATGCGTATGGGATATCCTTCATTCGATCTTGCTCATCCTATGAGCTTGGACGTTGAGACGTAGTCAACATTGTCCCTCTTTAAGTAGGTACCATACCTTTCTAAGAGTTTTCCATCTTGAACCTTTTCATGATTTTATCAATATATGCAATTTGGTTTAAATCTATCAACCACCTCGATCTATCCTTATAGATCCTTATTCCAAAACATGGGCGGCTTAAACGAGATCTTATATGGAAAAACATATTCCAAGGCAGGTTTTAACACCTTCCATGGTTGGAATATATTTTCCAAATATTAGTGTGTCATCAAAATACAACACTAAGAATACAATTATGCTCCCACTAGCTTTCATATATACACAACCTTCTTGATGCTTGTTTCAATCCAAATTGGACATAGCATCTTGGTATATGGTTAGCCTACAGGGGTCAACCACATAGCATCCATTCATGGAATATCCATATCTTTCAGATGGAATACTATCTCTACCAGATTTGTGAACGTTTTGTGTGTATTTATCAACCTCTTGATCATCATCAACAACCTCTTGTTGGTAGCTAGTGTCAAACAAAAGTGTATCGGCTTGTGGATTTTGATCCTTATCAAGTTCCACAGTTCTATACGTCATTCCTTCCATAAAGAACTTGGTTTCCAAGAACTTAGCCTTTCGAGCAATAAATACTTTTGCTCCGTTGAATCAAAGAAACAGTATCCCATACAGTCTCTGTGGAATCTCAACTAATATACACTTTCATTGTCCGCGTCATATTCATAATATGAGCCTCAGAGAGCAATGCGAAAACCCAAAATGATAAAGGTGGTAAGCTCATAGCCATAATAAATTGAACCATATCCAAATAGGGTTCAATTTCTCATTTATCAGAATGAAGAACTTAGATAGTTATGTAGAGTTGATTTCTACTTCATTATTGAAGATTTTAAACATTTCAAAAGCTTCATTCTTATGTGTCATCAAGTGCACACAATAATAGCGATTGTAATCGTCGGTAACAGTAATGAAGTATCTTTCACCAATCTTTGTCATTGTCTTAAAAGGACCACATACATCCAAATGTATCATTCCTAATAAGTCTTTTGGTTCACACTTATCAAATGAAACATTTTCATTTGTTTCCAAAAGACCATTCTTTTGAAGTGTTTGAATCCAATTCTTATTTATGTGACCAAGATGACAATGTCAAAGATAATAATAACTTAAACCCATTTTAAGTTTCTTGGTGCTTAATGTGTATAATGAGTTATTATAGGATGAATTATCATGAACTAATTCATGAATATCATTAAAAGGCATATCCTTAAAATGAAATACATCATCCATAAAACTTAATACCATTATTTACAAACTTTAAATCATGACCATATTGTTTTAATAGGAAACATTAATTATGTTCCTAGTCAAACTAGGTGCATACAAAATGTTTTGAGAACAACTTCCAAACCATTTGAAAGTCTCAAAATAGAGTTTCCCACCTTGAAGCGCACATTTCTTTTGAACCCCTTTGCAACAATTGCAAGTATGAGTCTCACATCCGGTATCCAATACCCATGTGTTTCAAGAAATGACATTTAATACAATGTGAATCATGAAAATTGTATTTGAGGTTTGCCCAGCATTCCTCTTATTTTTCAACTCCTTGAGATAGGAGGGACAATTCCCTTTTATTGTCCTATCTCTCCATACTCAAAGCATGGATCGTTCTCCTTTACCTTAGGCTTCATAAGCTTAGTTTTTTTTTTTTTGAGGTTTCGCTTTAACCTTTTCTTTGATGTATTCCTTTCCTTTGGCAATAATTGCCTTAGGATCGGGATTGGCCATTTCTTATAGCCTCCCTCATTGATCGTGAGAATAGGTAGAACCTCTCTACCCATCCCTGCCTCGGTTGCTTTGAGCATTGCGTGAAGTTCACCGATGCTCTTGTCCCACATGTTCATATTACAATTCTTTTTATGAATGTTTCAGACCTTTATTTAGGCAATCAAGGATCAAATCCTTGGCCAACTACTTTGAGACAGGACAGTTAAGCATCTTGAGGCTATCAATGTGGCTTTTCATCTTAAGAATATATAAGATGATATCGATTGGGTTTCTTCCATGTGACATGCATAAAGTGCTCGAACCATTTCGAAGCAATCTACTAAAGTTTGTTGAAGGAACATTTCCATCAACTAGACGATCATGTCATATGCCCCATGATGCTCCAAACCCTTTTGGAGTTCGGGAATCATATTCCCAACATGAGGTAGGATACTTGCACAGAATCCTTAATGCGCCTAAGCCAATCGTCAAAAGCCTCAACATCAACAGCGTTGGTTGGTTAGGTATGGGATCGTCAAGGACATAGGCCTTTTCTCATTCTTGAGAACGATTCTCAAGTTTCGAAATGAGTCCATAAGGTAATTATGGTTAACACGATCCCTCTCAAGAATAGATCTCAGTGATAGGTAGGGACGGTCGGGGTGGCAGCGTTATGGTTTGCGGTCATCACTACAAAGATTGACAAAGTTCATTTTAGTATTTCTGATAAATTTATTTTAATCGTTAATACCCTTAAATGTCTCATAGACAATTAACAATTAGAATTTAGAATCCAACGTTACATTTAAATGATGGTTAGGTGACCTTTATCCCATTATTTAAATTAACAAGGTAGTCAACAGTTGACAATTGCAACCTATTGCTACTTCTAGTCTTATGGGATCGGTTAAACATTATATGTTTAGTCGGCATGTTTAGTCCCATCAACACCATTGTAGGCCATGCTTCGGTGACCCTAAGCACATGGTTTCCAATTCAAGTAGTCCTACTTACACATACGTGTGAGTTTTCACATACAAGCGGTTAGGTGACCTTTATCCCATTAGTATGTTAGACTCACCTCAAACATACAAGTTCCCTACAAGTGGTTAGGTGACCTTTATCCCACAAATAGTTCCCAAGTGATTCGAGTGTCGTGTAAAAGGATGATGTTAGACTTGTTACTAAAGGGATTTAAGTTTCCATTATTTCTAGACTTTGAAAACTCTATGTACCTTGTAATTGCATGCTTACAAACACTTGGTACCCTATGGTTCTTTTAATAAAACCCATTTTATTTTGAAATCATTAATCCTTTTAATAACCATTCATTAACACTTAATGATTAAGAACCATTTTTATATTATTTTGTTAGGACCATTTTATTAAGATTGTTTATCATATCCAAATATCACACAATCATTCACAAAGTCACAATAAAACAAGCATAATATAAACTACCACATGTGCATAACCATAGCTACTATTGTGACCACACTTGTTTGCCATCACAAGTGTGGTCATTAGGTCTTTCTTAAGGGTTATCAACAACCCAAAATTGAGATCACAATAGATCTCCCACTTGATGTCGCATCCGTATGCTTCAAGTCCACTTTGTGTCTTCCTTTTGTGCTTCCTTCCCGAGCATCTTCTTTTACATAATATATATCCTATACATATTTTCTAGTAAAAGAGAAATACTCCTAATCTATTATTACATCCCAATGAATAAATAGACAAATTACAAGCACAAAACTTACAACCCAATTAAACGAAAATAACCAAAACAAACATGCAACCAAACCAAAACAACACAAGGTCTAAGCTAGGTTATGCACCATCAAATGAATAATCACAAACATCATTCAACAAACAAAATAAACCCCATCAAACCCCAAATTTTCAGCCAACATAAACTAAAAATTAGGGTTTGTTTTTCCAAACAAACAACAACCAAACATATCAACCAATTGACATTCCTATCTTTCAAAGTTTAATCATAAGCATGAAGATATAACTTTGAAAGACATGGGGTTTATTAAATCAACCAAAATCAGCCTCTAATGAGTTGATAAACATCCTTTAAAACCGATTTTACAAGGATAATGATGCTAGTCCACATAACCGGCTCTAGATGCCATTGTTGGGGTTTGATAGACCATTTACAACTTGTTTAACCATTTAAACATATGAACGCAGGGGAAGGTAAACTTTAAATCATGTTAAAGTTTCTGAAAATTAACATTATTATGTGTAAACAAACAAACCCAAAACATGAGGATCTTTATTATGTGAAAAACTAGCATACTATATGAACAAGAACACCCAAAACATGACATACATACTACCTTTTAGAAGGCTGCAGAAAAACGAATCGGGTTAAGAAGATGATGTTGTTGGACGACCAAAACACACAACAATGCTGCTGGAACCTTGTTTCCTGCCGAGTTCTTCAATGGGTGGAAGAAAGAAACCCTTTTCTACTTCATACCAATGAAGGAGCATATCTTGGATCATTAGAACACCCAAGAAAACGACCAAAAGGGGTTCAAAACCTCTTGTTTCAGCCGTGAATAAGGAGAGAGGAGGAGCTTTTTCTCTAGTTGTTCATCTTGTGGAATGAGAGAGAGATAGAAGGATGATGCTTGCACTCTACCACACAACCATACTATTAATGAGTGTTTGTATTTTCAAGACAAAATGGGGAGACCAAGGGGGGCCGAAATTCAGCCTTTTTAAGACCCAAGTTCACCCATTTAAAATACTTGTAACACATTAAAAGTTGAGTGGACTTGTTACATAATTAACCCTTTTAATTATGTAACACAAGGCACATTATTAATGTTCATTAGTTAGATGATAAGATATATATAATTAACCTTTTAATTATATAACTTATACACCCTAAAATATAAAACCAACTAATTACATTAAGATGTTGATATGTTATATGATTAAACCCTTTTAATGTATAACATAAGAACATATATTATTTATTGTTATTTAACCATTTAAATAACAATGTAAATAATAATAATTCATGAACAAATTATCCATATAATTTGTTCTATCTCTCATTTCTTTAAATTAGAAAACCCATTTTCTAATTAGGTGCTCATATTTAATTACATGATCATATCATCAAATAAATATTTATTGGTGTTTGCTAAGCCTGTTATTGGGTATGACCCGACTTGGATCATGACGTACTAACCACATTAATGTTCTATGTGTCTTGGGCATACAGGATCCAACATAGTCAACTCTCCAACATAGTCAACTCCTTCAACTTGCCTGAACCATTGAACAACCAGCCTAGCCTTGTTTCTGATTATGACCCCTTGGTCATCCTTCTTACACCGAAGAACCCACTTAGTGCCAATCACTTTTGCACCTTTTGGTCTGCCAACAAGTGTGCAGACACCTAACTTCTTAAACTGTAGGAGTTCTTCTTGCATTGCAGCGACCCATGCCTCATCCTTTAAGGTCTCACTTACATACTTGGGCTCAACTTGAGACACAAACATCGATATGCCCCATCGTGTATGTACCCCTTTTCCATGACTGCAACATAATCAGCTGAGTAGAGCTGATTTCTAGTCTGAACTCCCAAGAAAATATCCCTGATGATGTTGTCCAGGGGATGATTCACGTTAATCCTAGTTCCAGGAGTTATGGGAACTGCTACTTCATCATCCAGGGTTGGAATCACAGGTTCAGATTCTACGGCTATTAAAGGACTAGGTTCAGGAGTTCTAGTTACTTCATGATCAGTTGCAGGTGTACTTTCATTCATGGGAACCTGTTCCTCCTGGTTCACATTTTCAGGTTCAGCATCTTCATCATCAGAGGAATCACTTATCTCCAGTTCTCCCTTGAGGAGCTAGTAGTACCTTCTAATGGAGCCGAGGATGTCGAGTCTCGAGTAGGAGTGTTCAGAACATCGTACATCATTTGAGTAGCCAACGCATCATCAAAATGGGAAGCAGATAGTTTGAACAGTTTATAAAATCCATCATAGTCAAAGAAAAAGGAAGGTCCTTTTCCCACAGGGGGGTGGTGTATCTTTGTATATCAATATTGCACCACACTTCAACTTGAGCAGTTGAGTTATTGTAAACCATTTCGTCTGGTATACTGTATCCAAGGAAGATACCTTCTTCCGCCTTCTCGCAGAACTTCCCAGTCTGATTTTTCTTTAGCAGCATGCAGGGTGCGCCAAATGGTTCCAAATACTCTAAATTGGGTTTACGTTGCTGGAGCAACTCATAACAAGTTTTTCCATGACGTTTGACCACCAAGACCCTGTTTAGAGTATAGCATGCATTAGCCACTGCCTCGTTCCAGAATTGAACCGACAGTTTTGAGTCAGCTAGCATTGTCCTTGCTGTTTCTATCAAGCTCCTATTCTTCCGTTCAGCAACTCCATTCATCTGTGGAGTGTAGGTAGAAGTGAATTGATGAACAATCCCTTTCTCATGACAGAATGCCTCCATCCACTGATTCTTGAATTCTGTCCCGTTGTCTGAACGTATTTTCCTTACTTTTAGCTTGTAGAGTGACTACAATGTGGTAACAAGAATTTTGAATGATTCAAATGTCTCTGACTTCGCTTTCAGAAACATCACCCAAGTGAATCTTGAGTAATCATCTGTCACCATAAAGCAGTATCAATCACCAGCAATGCTCTTGGTACTGACAGGGCCAAACAGATCCATATGTAGGAGCTCAAGAGGAATCTTGATAGAATGAACTTTCTTTGACTTGTGAGACTTCTTTGTCTTTTTTCCTTTCTTGCATGTTGTGCAGAAGTCTGGAAGCTGGAAGTTCTTGACAGTAACTCCGTCCGCCAGATCATTCTGAACCAGATGGTTCATCTTCCTGGGATTGATGTGTCCTATTCTCCTATGGCAGGAAACTAAATCCCTTTCAGTTGCTTTTGATAAGAAGCCCTAAGCAGTAGACTTAGTTGTGGAGGCTTTTGATAGGTCCAAGACATACAGGTCGTTATATCTTGAATCCGACATTAAACTTGCTCCTCCGAGATAACATACTCCTTCTTAAGTATGTAACACTTCTTATTGTTAAATACAACCTTAAAGCCCTAATAACAAATTTAGGTGACAGAAAGCAAGTTGCTTTGCAATTGCTGAACGTAGTTTACCTTGTCAAACTTTACCTTCTCGTTTCCCACTTCGCCTTGAGCGGTGATATAAACTCCTTTCTTGCCTGCGACCAATACATGTCCCCTTTTAATTTGCTTGATGTTGCAAAGGAGAGACGAATTCCCGGTCATGTGCCTGGAAGCCCCACTCTCAATAATCCAGGTATTAGTGATAGCGCTGTAGCGAACAACCTACACAAACAATGAAAATTATTAGTTCAGGTTGGGGACCCAAGCCTTTACTGGCTTGGGTTTCCCAGAGATATCACACATCATGAACTCAACCCACTGACCTTCGGAGGATGAGGACACATCTTTCTTCTTCGTGTCCTCACTATCAGACACGTTACTTGATTTTTTTTCCATAAACCAGTTTTGTGTAAGGCATGTTTGTGGTAAACAGACGACTGGCTTATGGTATGAACTTTTGGTTCACTAATAGTCCTAGGTTTAGCCTTAGGCAGCACAGCTTAGCTTTGAGCTTTTCTGTGTTGACTTTGGTGTCTTGGAGGAGTATTAGATCTATTTTTGAAAAATCTTGGTTGTTCATCAAAAAGCTCAATTTTTCTTTTTGGTGTCTGATAATAAGGACAATTTAGAGAAATATGTCCTTGTTTTTCACAGTTATAGCAGGATCTCCCTTCGACATGTGGGGGAGATCTTCTGTGAGGGGTTGAGTCTGGTCGGGAGCTGGTCTATTTATCATCCTTCTTAGATGCTTCACCCTCTTTAAAAATTTAATTGTTTTGACATTTTGAATGCATTTTTCATTCTTTTTATTAGGATTTTGATGATTTACACGTTTAGGGTTTGTTGGTTCAGAATTCTTCGGTTCTGACGTAGATGTTTGTGAACCCGACCCAACACTGTCCTTTTCAACTTTAACGCACAACTCCTCTTTGAGCCTCTTATCTTTCAATCCCGAAGTAGTAGCCTTCTGTTTAGTGACAGACTGCGCAATTTTACCTGTGGACTCTGGATCACTGACAAGAGGAGTAGTCACCACATGATCCTTAATCGGGTTATTATTTATTGGTTTACATTTAGTAGTTAATAGGATTACATATGGTGGTGGTGCTACTTTGTAACCCAGACCTTCCCCACCATTTCGTTCTTTCACTAAGTTCTAAACTATATGAGAGGAACTTGCTACACTATGCAGTTTTTGTTTTAAAGATTCAACTTCGGCTTGCAAAACTGCTTTTTCCTTTTTAGTTTCCTCTAATGTAGTTAGATAGAACTTAATGTCATTTGATTGATTTAGGGCAGCAACCTCGGTTTCCCTTAGTTGTTTTCCTAGTAGTTCAATCTTTTCCTTAAAACTGCACTCATTTTGTTTTAAAACACGATTTGCTTTACTGCATAGTTTTAAATCATTTACCAGATTATCATTGTGTTCTAATAACCTAGCAAATTTTAAGTCAATGCTTTCTCTAAATTTATCACATTTAGCACAAGCATGTTTATCAAACAATTCATCTTTAGAGTATACCTGTGCAGAACTAGACGAATCAGCCATAAAAGCAGAGTCAGATTCTTTAATAACTGGAGATTCTGAGTTTACAGCATTCAACTCTTCTTCCACAAGATGATCTACCACATCCATAGCTTCTTTAAAATCTGAACGTGCGTGCTCAGCTATAATGTCTCCCTCGCTCGCAGATCCATCATCCAAATCACTAACCTATGCTACATTTGACTCTCCCTCAGATATGAATCGGAAGGACCAGTCTTGTCCTTCATTGCCTTGAGCTACCATAGATTTTGACTCTTTGCTTGATGATGCCCCAATCTTATCTTTATCCTGACGGTTGAGCGAAGGAAAAGGGTTTCCATTACCTGTCTTCTTTGGCTTTACACATTCACGTTTAAAGTGCCCCTTTTCACCATAGTTGAAGCACGTGACCTTGGTTTTATCAAACCCAAATGTAGTGTCTTTTATAGCAACCAGGTTTTGTCCCGTCTTTTTACAAACTTCTTAGCCCTTCTAACAGCACTGGCTAAGGCCCACATGATATCCATACGCTCTAGCTCAGTTTAATCTACCTACTCATAATATTCATCGGCTAGATGACAGTTTCCAATCTTACCAGCGACTAACCCATCATAAGACTGAACAACTGCTGCTAGAAGATCCATGTGGTCTTTGGTAACTTCCACAGTGACATTTCTGAGGTTCTCGGTCTTCAGCTTGGTAGGGTTGGAATCAGGAACTATGTATTGGGTTCCAGATGAACCTGACACTTCGCTTCCCGAGGAACTACTTTGGGAAGGAGCAGATGTATTAGACATAAACGCCGTTTGAAGCGGTGCCCCTGATGAAGCTGGAGTAGGAACAGAGTTGTACAGTGAAGGATTCTGTGCATAGGATCCTTTCGTTGACTTGTATTTCAGTCGTAGGAACTACGGCTTTGTTATTGATTAAATAAATCAAAGTAAGTTGGGTTAGGTTAATTGTGTCAACTAGAAGGGTCCTAAGTGGCATTATATTAAAGTTGAGGGACCTAAGTGTAGATTCTGCAAGTCAAACACTTGAATGCTTTTTAAACTCACGTCATCACAAATTCGATAAACCTCTTCCCCGTAGCCGTAACCCTACTCGCCGCTATAGTTTTCTTCTTCAGAAACCAACAGCAATCATCAACCCTTCGCTCCATACAATTGAGAGTCAACTCGGTACGTTCTTCTCTCGATGTGTTTTCTTTTTGTTACGTTCGTCCTGGTACGGTTTCAAGTTTCGAGTTTCGAGTGCGAGGTTGCTGTGCGCATGTATGCACCTGACGATGCCACAACGTCAGTTTAAGTATGATCCGGTCGGATCAAGGGGTTGGGGACTTCGGGTGGTACTCGGTATGGTCAACCATGGGTATGTGGGTGAATTTCGATATATATTACATGTAAGTATGATAAGTTATAGTTCCGGCATGAACACATTGAATTGGGCTCGAAGCTTTCTGTTGGGTGTGTAGGTCGCGGTTCGGTCGTTTGACCTTAAACGGTTGTCGCGGTTTAATGTCCGATTCATGTGTGTGACTTGCTTAAAGTGTGTGGCATATTGTTCATGCGTGCGGTTTCTTGTGGTTCATGCGTGGTCACGGTTGGTAGTTTGGCTGAGAGTATGTTAATATGTATGGGTATCTATGCATGAAAGTATGTGAGTCGATGAGTATGTGTGTGCTTGTAATCTGCCGTGTGTATGAGTGTGTGTTTCGGGAAACGGGTGGTGGATGGTAAGGATCTGGTCGGGTGTTTGGGTGTCTGTTTGGTGAGGATTACAATCATAGGTGCATGTGTGCATCCGTTTCTTTCTTTCTTTTTTTAG
The DNA here is from genome assembly GCA_024085815.1 of Flaveria linearis. Lineage (NCBI taxonomy): Eukaryota > Viridiplantae > Streptophyta > Magnoliopsida > Asterales > Asteraceae > Flaveria > Flaveria linearis. The sequence continues at coordinate 34,851,963 of CM044009.1, read as the reverse complement.
TGTGTAGGGTATGTGTTTTGTTATTAACGTGTGTTTGTGAGCTTGGCATAGTTGAATAATATCTAGAATGAGAATGTGTGCATGTAGGTAATCGAGGGTGGTTGTGTTTCAGGTGTGGGTTTCTGTTAAATATTGTTCACTGGGTGTGATGGGAGTAAATAGAATTCTAGTTGCATGGTGTGGATATTGTCATTTATGTGCATGTATGCATTGTATGCATGATTAATTGATGTTGTTACAAGTTTATTATGCATGTACGTCGTGTGGAGCATGTGCACATTTTGTTACGAGTAATGTAATTGGGTGTGCATATATATATATATATATATATATATATATATATATATATATATATATATATATATATTGATGGTTTTGTTAGAAGATAAAAAAAAAGTTTAACCTCTTAAACTTTCTGAAAAACGCAGCGGATATAAGTTTTGAAACATTATAAAACTGATTTTTCATGTTCTTATGGTGACGTTATATATGTATAAAACAAAACCAAATACAAAGGATCATTATATGTGAATAAGAAAGCTATGAACGTATGTAAAAGTACATAAAATCACAGCTACAATGAGCTGTGAAAAACTACCTTCCAGCAGCTTGATAGTCGACCAAAAGGAGAAGATTGGTGCTCAAAATTCGGCCAAGGCTCCAAGGAAAGGATCCCTCAAGCTTGTATACCCGAAGCTAACTTGCAAACACCTCTTCTTGCTAGGGAGATGACCACCAAAATGTGGAAGGAACCTTCCAAAAGGATGTTCCAGCCGTGAAGTAAGCAAGAGAGTTGAGAGAAAAAGTTTCTTACTCTCTTACTCAAGAATGTGAAAAGTGATGGGATTTTGGAGAGTCCTATACTCTTTCATAAAGAGTGTGTGTTACCAAGAGAAAGAAAAGAACCCCATTGGACCATGGGGTGGCCGAAATTTTTTTTGGAACAAGGGGTGGGATTCCCTCCTATTTTAAGTCTTGTTGACATATTAAAGGTTTATGGACCCTCTTGAATTTTAATGTGTGACATGTGCAAGAACCATACTAATATGTTATAGGCACTAATCTTTAATTAAACATTTTAATTAAAGATCACTAACATTACATTATCTTATGTTATTTAAACCCTTTTAAATAACAATGTGATTAATAAAACCCGTCAACAAATCATCCTTATGATTTGACCCATTTCACATATAATTATTTAGAAAACCAATTTTCTAAATTTGATGTGTTATTATTTAATTGCACGATTGCATCATCAATTAAATAATCGTTTGTGTTTGCAAAGCTTGTTATTGGGTATAACCCGACTTGGATCACAACGTACTAACCGCATCAATATTCTATGTGTCTTGGGCATATACAATCCAACAATCTCCCACTTGCACAAGATTCATAGAAGATTGATGCAAGCAGTAAATACCGCCTAACAACGGTTTACTACCCATAATACGCATGACTAATAGCCATTCAATAGCATCATCCCATTCAAGTATCCTACTTGAAATGATTTCGGTGAATTAATCATCTATCCTTTTGTTACAGAAGTCATGTTAAATCCAAGGACACAGAATGATCATTCCTTGTTGATTTAACTTAATTAGGCCTTAGACATCTTTCTCTCAACGAATAAGAGGAACAAATCCCATCTTGATTACATATGTTTCTCACAAACACCTCGTGCCATACCTAAACATAGCCTTACGTACTGTCCAATATTTCAGGACAGTGAAGAACTAGTTCAAGGTATAACACCTGGTGAATATCAAAACCCAATATGTATCTCAGGTCTGAGGATACCAAATGATATTCGCCTTTTATTCAAATTTACTTATGATCAATCTAGAAGATTCCATGTAGTAAAATTTGAGATGCGGGTTAGTACAATATTTGTATCCCACAAATATCTATGAACCTTGGTAGCAACCCATCGCTCTATATTCATCCTTATGAATATCAACCAATCCAAGTTCATAATAATCTTACCCTCACACTCGTTCCCACAAGTCTGAAAGACTACGGACATTTAGAGTAAACAATTTACTCATGGATAAAACATGCTAAATTGGAACATTAATTGAAACATTATAACCAAATAATTTTATTCAAATAATAAAGAGTTCCACATATCCAAATACAAAATTTATAGATCAAATCCAATCACTAGAATATCAAAGTCCCATGGCACAAGTATGACCTTCATGCTTTGCCTTTTCTAGGAGCATCGTGAGAGGATCCGCAATGTTTTGATCCGTGTGAACTTTGCAAATACATATCTTTCCATTTTCAACTTCATCTCGTATGTAGTTGAATCTCCGCTCAATGTGCCTAGTCTTTTGATGAGCACGAGGTTCCTTGATTTGAGCAATCGCACCCTCGTTATCATAAAAGATCTCTAGGGGGTCCCGAATGGAAGGGACAACCCCTAAATTGGCAATGAATTTCTTCAACCATGAAGCTTCTTGAGCTGCCAATGAGGCGGAGACGTATTCTGATTCTATAGTTGATAGAGCCACCACATCCTGTTTGGAGCTCTTCTAAGAGACCACTCCTCCATTCAGAATGAAAATATATCCCGATTGTGACCGTGAATCATCACGATCGGTTTGGAAACTCGCATCCGTATAACCTTTTACAACGAGTTCCTCATCACCAGATCCATAGATTAGGAACATATCTTTTGTCCTCCTTAGGTACTTAAGTATGTTGTTAACAGCCATCCAATGACTGTTTCTAGGATTTTCCTGGTATCAGCTTGTCATGCTTAGGTCGCATGACACGTCCGGCTGAGTGCATATCATTGCATACATGCTGGATCCAATAGCAGATGCTTATGGGATTGCCTTCATTTTATCTTGCTCATCCTTTGAGCTAGGACATTGAGTTGTACTCAATATCGTTCCTCTTTGAATAGGTACTGTACCTTTCTTAGAGTTCTCCATCTTGAACCTTTTCAATATTTTATCAATGTATGCACTTTGATTTAAACCAATCAACCGCCTTGATCTATCCCTATAGATCTTTATTCCTAGAATATAGGCGGCTTCACCAAGATCCTTGATGGAAAAACAACTTCCAAGCCAGGTTTTTACACCTTCCAAGGTTGGAATGTCATTTCCAAATAGTAGTATGTCATCAACATACAATACTAGGAAAGTAATGATGCTCCCACTAGCTTTCTTATAAACACAAGCTTCATCAGCGTTCTTGATGAATCCGAATTTAATTACTTCTTCATCAAAACGGTGATTCCAACTCCTTGATGCTTGTTTCGATCCATAGATTGACTTCTTTAACTTGCATACTTTATTAGGATATTTTGGATCGACAAAACCTTCAGGCTGAACCATATAGACATCTTCCTCAAGATTTCCATTTAGGAAAGCGGTTTTGACATCCATTTGCCAAATCTCATAATCATAATGAGCAGCTATGGCAAACAATATCCTTATAGACTTTAGCATCGCAACAGGTGAGAAGGTTTCATCATAATCAACCCCTTGAGTTTGAGTGAAACCCTTTGCTACAAGTCTAGCCTTATAAGTATCCAAGTTTCCATGCATATCTGTTTTCTTCTTGAAAACCCACTTACTTCCAACTACCTTAGAATTAAGAGGTGGTATAACAGGTTCCCAAACTTGATTGTCATACATTGGTTGCATCTCAACATCATGGCTTCAAGCCATTTGTCACAATCCGAATTGGACACTGCATTATGGTATGTGGTTGGTTCATCTGAATCTACCACATAGCATCCATCCATGAAAAATCCGTATCTTTCAGGTGGATTACCAGTTCTACCACTTCTGTGAACGTTTTGTGTGTATTGATCAACCGCTTGATCATCCTCAACATCCTCATGTCGAGTGCTAGTTTCAACCAAACGTGCATCGGGTTGTGGTTCTTGATCCTCCTCAAGATCCACTGTTCTACTACTAGTTTCTTCCATATGGAACTTTGCTTCTAAGAACTCACCCAATCTGGGAACAAACACTTTTTGTTCCAGTGAATCATTTAAATAATATCCCATAGAATCACTAAGATATCCAACAAAGATACACTTGGTGGATCGGACTTCCAATTTGTTTGGGGTGAGAGTCTTAACATAAGCCTCACAACCCCAGACCCTTAAGTATGATAGGGTTGGAACTCTTCCATGCCATATTTTAAAGGGTGTCCTTTCCACCCTTTTGGTTGGGGCCATATTTGGAATATGGGCCGCGGAGAGCAAAGCGAAACCCAAAAATGATAGAGGCAATGTGCTTTTAGCCATCATAGATCGGACCATATCCAATAAGGTTCGATTCCTCTTCTCAGACACACCATTATGTTGTGGTGTTCCAGGTGGAGTGAGTTGTGAGACAATCCCACAACTCCTAAGATGATCTTGAAAAGCATCACTTAGGTATTCACCTCCTCTATTGGTGTGGAGAACTTTAATCGACTTGTTAAGTTGATTTTCTACTTCATTCTTGAAGATTTTGAACGTTTCAAAAGCTTCATCTTTGTGCCTTAATAAGTACACATACCCATAGCGACTATAATCTTAGGTAAAGGTAATGAAGTATCTTTCACCATTCCTAGTCATTGGCATAAAAGGACCACATACATCCGAATGTATGACTCCTAATAAATCTTTTGCTCTTTCGTTAGTTCCACTAAAGGGTGCCTCAGTCATTTTTCCTTGTAAACAAGATTCACATACATCAAATGAATCACATTCATTTATTTTTAAAAGACCATTCTTTTGAAGTGTTTGTATACGTATCTTGTTTATATGACCAAGATGACAATACCAAAGATAGGTATCACTCAAATCCAACTTGAGTTTCTTGGTGTTAGTTTGGTACAATGAACTATTTAAAGCATTTTCATGAACCTATTCATAAATACCATTAATGGGAATAGCTTTAAAATAGAACATATCATTTAAAGAAACATGAATATCATTTTCAACAAAAGATAATACATAATCATAATGTCTTAATTGGGATACAGAAATAATGTTCCTAGTCAAACTAGGAGCATACAAAACATTCTTCAAAATTACATCCAAGCCACTTGGAAGTTTTAGGATGTAGTCCCCACGAGCTTCAACTATGACTTTAGTTCCATTGCCCATGAAGAGGCTAACATCCCCTTGATTGAAGTCCCTACTTCTTTTGAAACCCTGCAACAAATTGCAAATATAAGTTCCATATCCGGTATCCAATACCCATGTCTTAGAAGATGTAACCTTAAGATTAATATGAATCATGTATATTGTACCTAAGGTCTGCCCGGCATCCCTCTTTGATTTCAACTCTTGGAGGTGGACAGGACAATTCCTTGCCCAATGTCCAATCTCCCCACACTTGAAGCATGGGTCATTAGTAGCAACCTTTTGCTTCTTCTCTTGTGGTTTGGGTGGCACCCTTGCCACCCCTTTCCTTTTTCCCCATACGGCTCCCTTACCCTTAGCAACCTTTGCCTTGGGTGCGGGATGAGGCCTTTTCTTGTTCCCACCTTCATTGATGGTGAGAACGGGTAAAACCCTTTTACCCATGGCCGCCTCGGCCGTTTTAAGCATTGAGTGAAGCTCACCAATGCTTTTGTCCCAAGCATTCATGTTGTAGTTCAATACGAACGTCTCGAATTCTTGGTAAGGCCATTGAGGATCAAATCCGTGGCCAATTCCTTCAAGACGGGACAATTAAGCCATTCGAGACGGTCAATGTGGCTTTTCATCTTAAGTATATAAGATGAAACCGATTGGTTGTCGTCCATACGACATGCATGGAGTGCTCGAACCGTTTCAAAGCGCTCAACCCTCGCTTGCTGTTGGAACGTTTCCTTCAGCTGGGTTATCATGTCATAAGCTCCGTGATGTTCATACTCCTTTTGAAGATCCGGAGTCATGCTTGCAGGCATGAGGCAAGACACTTGGACGGAGTCCTCAGTGTACTTCAGCCAATCGTTATAGGCCTCCTCATCATCCTCAGTAGGTTGATCGGGGATAAGGTCGTCTAAAACATATGATCGTCTCTCTTGCTTGAGAACGATTCTCAAGTTTCGATACCAATCAATGAAATTGTTATGATTCAAACGTTCCTTTTGGAGAATCGCTCGTAAAGATTGGGTGGACATGGATGAGTTATCATGATTATCATTGCTCGTGGCCATCTACAAAATTTTAACAAAGATCGATTTTAGTATTTTCGATATTACTATTTTTAATAATTGATTAATGCCTTTTAAGGTCATTTTTATATTAAAACCTAGAACCCAACATTACATTTAAATAGTGGTTAGGTGACCTTTATCCCACGATTTAAATTAACAAGGTGGTTAATGATTGATGGTTGCAACCATTTGCAACTTCTAGAGGTATGGGATCGACTTGAAACATCATATGTAAAGTCGGCATGTTAATCCCATCAACACCATTTGGAAACCATATTGTAGGTGATCCATTTAACATGGTTTGCAAATCAATTTACCCTACTTGCACACACATGAGAGTTTTCCGACATAGGTGGTTAGGTGATCTTTATCCCACAAATGTGGTATCCCCACCTCAAATCACAAGTTCCCTCAAAATAGTTAGGTGATCTTTATCCCATTGAGAGTTTCCAAGTGACTCAAGTGTTGTGCAAAAGGACGGTGTTAGACTTGTTTTAAAATATTTAGAGATTTCTTAACTATAGTTTAGAAAGCTCTATGTACTTGTATTTGCATGCTTACAAATACTTGGTACCCTATTGTTCTTTTAATAAAACCCATTTTATTATGAAATCATTAATCCTTTTAATAACCATTTATTAACACTTAATGATTAAGAACCATTTTTATATTAGCTTGTTAAGATCATTTTTATTAAGATTGTTTATCATATCCAAATATCACACAATCATTCACAAAATCACAATCAAACAAGCATAATATAAACAACCACATGTGCATAACCATAGCTACTATTGTGACCACACTTGTTTGCCATCACAAGTGTGGTCATTTGGTCTTTCCTAAGGGTTACCAAAAAAACACAAAATTGTGATTACAATGGATCTCCCACTTGATGTCGCATCCGTATGCTTCAAGTCCACTTTGTGTCTACCTTTTGTGCTTCCTTCTCGAGCATTTTCTTTTACAAAATATATATCCTAATACATATTTTCTAGTAAAAGAAAAATACTCCTAATCTATTATTACATCCCAATGAATAAATAGATAAAATACAAGCACAAAACTTTACAACCCAATTGAATGAATATAATCAAATAAATGCATTGAATCCAAACCAAAACAACACAAGGTCTAAGCTAGGTTATGCACCAATATGAACATTCATCATATCATCCAAATATAATAAAGAATCACCACTAAAACCCACGAAATTTCAGCCAAAATAAACTGAAATTTCAGGTTTTAAACATTGTCCAAACAACATACATATCTTTCAATGTTTAATCACAAGCATGTGTAATATAACCTTTAAACTTTGGGGATTCAACATACCAGAATATTGCAGCCCTTAAAAGGGTTATAAAGTCCCATAAAACGTTTTTTAAAGGGCAAGAACAAGCAAGCTATCCACTTAACCGGCTCTAGATGCCATTGTTGGTTTTGTTAGAAGATATAAACAAAGTTTAACCTCTTAAACTTTCTGAAAAAACGCAGCGGATATAAGTTTTGTAACATGATTATAAAACTGATTTTTTCATGTTCTTATGGTGACATTATATATGTATAAAACAAAACCAAATACAAAGGATCATTATATGTGAATAAGCAAGCTATGAGCATATGTAAAAGTACATAAAATTACAGCTACAATGAGCTGTGAAAAACTACCTTCCAGCAGCTTGATAGTCGACCAAAAGGAGAAGATTGGTGCTCAAAATTCGGCCAAGGCTCCAAGGAAAGAATCCCTCAAGCTTGTATACCCGAAGCTAACTTGCAAACACCTCTTCTTGTTAGGTAGATGACCACCAAAACATGGAAGGAACCTTCCAAAAGGATGTTCCAGCCGTGAAGTACGCAAGAGAGTTGAGAGAAAAGGTTTCTTACTCTCTTACTCAAGAATGTGAAAAGTGATGGGATTTTGGAGAGTCCTACACTCTTTCATAAAGAGTGTGTGTTACCAAGAGAAGGAAAAGAACCCCATTGGACCATGGGGTGGCCGAAATTTTTTTTGGAACAAGGGTTGGGATTCCCTCCTATTTTAAGTCTTGTTGACAAGTTAAAGGTTTATGGACCCTCTTGAATTTTAATGTGTGACATGTGCAAGAACCATACTAATATATTATATGCACTAATCTTTAATTAAACATTTTAATTAAAGGTCACTAACATTACATTATCTTATGTTATTTAAACCCTTTTAAATAACAATGTGATTAATAAAACCCATCAACAAATCATCCTTATGATTTGACCCATTTTACATATAATTATTTAGAAAACTAATTTTCTAAATTTGGTGTGTTATTATTTAATTGCACGATCACATCATCAATTAAATAATCATTTGTGTTTGCAAAGCTTGTTATTGGGTATAACCCGACTTGGATCACAACGTACTAACCGCATCAATATTCTATGTGTCTTCGGTATATACAATCCAACAATCTCCCACTTGCACAAGATTCATAGAAGATTGATGCAAGTAGTAAATACCGCCTAACAACGGTTTACTACCCTTAATACGCATGACTAATAGCCATTCAATAACATCATCCTATTCAAGTATCCTACTTGAAATGATTTAAGTGAATCAATCATCTATCCTTTTGTTACAGAAGTCATGTTAAATCCAAGGACACAGAATGATCATTCCTTGTTGATTTAACTTAATCAGGCCTTAGACATCTTGCTCTCAACGAATAAGAGGAACAAATCCCATCTTGATTACATACGTTTCTCACAAACACCTCGTGCCACACCTAAACATAGCCTTACGTACTGTCCAATATTTCAGGACAGTGAAGAACTAGTTCAAGGTATAACCCCTGGTGAATATCAAAACCCAATATGTATCTCAGGTCTGAGGATACCAAATGATATTCTCCTTTTACTCAAATTTACTTATGATCAATATAGAAGATTCCATGTAGTAAAATTTGAGATGCGGGTTAGTCCAATATTGTATCCCACAAATATCTATGAACCTTGGTAGCAACCCATTGCTCTATATTCATTCTTATGTATATCAACCAATCCAAGTTTATAATAATCTTACCCTCACACTTGTTCCCACAAGTCTGAACGACTACGGACATTTAGAGTAAACAATTTACTCATGGATAAAACATGCTAAATTGGAACATTAATTGAAACATTATAACCAAATAATTTTATTCAAATAATAAAGAGTTCCACATATCCAAATACAAAATTTATAGATCAAATCCAATCACTAGAATATCAAAGTCCCATGGCACAAGTATGACCTTCATGCTTTGCCTTTTCAAGGAGCTTCGTGAGAGGATCCACAACGTTTTGATCCATGTCAACTTTGCGAATACATATCTTTCCCTTTTCAACTTCATCTCATATGTAGTTGAATCTCCGCTCAATGTGCCTAGTCTTTTGATGAGCACGAGGTTCCTTGATTTGAGCAATCGCACCCTCGTTATCACAAAAGATCTCTAGGGGGTCCCGAATGGAAGGGACAACCCCTAAATTGGCAATGAATTTCTTCAACCATGAAGCTTCTTGAGCTGCCAATGAGGCAGAGACGTATTCTGATTCTATAGTTGATAGAGCTACCACATCCTGTTTGGAGCTCTTCTAAGAGACCGCTCCTCCATTCAGAATGAAAATATATCCCGATTGCCACCGTGAATCATCACGATCGGTTTGGAAACTCGCATCCGTGTAACCTTTTACAACGAGTTCCTCATCACCAGATCCATAGATTAGGAACATATCTTTTGTCCTCCTTAGGTACTTAAGTATGTTCTTAACAGCCATCCAATGACTGTTTCTAGGATATTCCTGGTATCGGCTTGTCATGCTTAAGTCGCATGACACGTCCGGTCGAGTGCATATCATTGCATACATGATGGATCCAATAGCAGATGCTTATGGGATTGCCTTCATTTTATCTTGCTCATCCTTTGAGCTAGGACATTGAGTTGTACTCAATATCGTTCCTCTTTGAATAGGTACTGTACCTTTCTTAGAGTTCTCCATCTTAAACCTTTTCAAGATTTTATCAATGTATGCACTTTGATTTAAACCAATCAACCGCCTTGATCTATCCCTATAGATCTTTATTCCCTGAATATAGGCGGCTTCACCAAGATCCTTGATGAAAAAACAACTTCCAAGCCAGGTTTTTACACCTTCCAAGGTTGGAATGTCATTTCCAAATAGTAGTATGTCATGAACATACAATACTAGGAAAGTGATGACGCTCCCACTAACTTTCTTATAAACACAAGCTTCATCAGCGTTCTTGATGAATCCGAATTTAATTACTTCTTCATCAAAACGGTGATTCCAACTTCTTGATGCTTGTTTCAATCCATAGATTGACTTCTTTAAGTTGCATACTTTATTAGGATATTTTGGATCGACAAAACCTTCAGGCTGAACCATATAGACATCTTCCTCAAGATATCCATTTAGGAAAGCGGTTTTGACAACCATTTGCCAAATCTCATAATCATAATGAGCAGCTATGGCAAACAATATCCTTATAGACTTTAGCATCGCAACAGGTGAGAAGGTTTCATCATAATCAACCCCTTGGGTTTGAGTGAAACCCTTTGCTACAAGTCTAGCCTTATAAGTATCCAAGTTTCCATACATATCTGTTTTCTTCTTGAAAACCCACTTACTTCCAACTACCTTGGAATTAAGGGGTGGTATAACAAGTTCCCAAACTTGATTGTCATACATGGATTGCATCTCAACGTTCATGGCTTCAAGCCATTTGTCACAATCCTAATTGGACACTGCATTATGGTATGTGGTTGGTTCATCTGAATCTACCACATAGCATCCATCCATGAAAAATCCGTATCTTTCAGGTGGATTACTAGTTCTACCACTTCTGCGAACGTTTTGTGTGTATTGATCAACCGCTTGATCATCCTCAAAATCCTCATGTTGAGTGCTAGTTTCAACCAAACATGCATCGGGTTGTGGTTCTTGATCCTCCTCAAGATCCACTGTTCTACTGCTAGTTTCTTCGATAAGGAACTTTGCTTCTAAGAACTCACCCTTTCTTGCAACAAACACTTTTTGTTCCAGTGGATCATAGAAATAATATCCCTTAGAATCTCTAGGATATCCAACAAAGATACACTTAGTGGATCGGACTTCCAATTTGTTTAGGGTGGGAGTCTTAACATAAGCCTCACAACCCCAGACCCTTAAGTATGATAGGGATGGAACTCTTCCATACCATATTTCAAAGGGTGTCCTTTCACCCTATTGGTTGGGGCCATATTTGGAATACGGGCCGCGGAGAGCTAAGCGAAACCCCAAAATAATAAAGGCAATGTGCTTTTAGCCATCATAGATTGAACCATATCCAATAAGGTTCGATTCCTCCTCTCAGACACACCATTATGTTATGGTGTTCCAGGTGGAGTGAGTTGTGAGACAATCCCACAACTCCTAAGATGATCTTGAAACGCATTACTTAGGTATTCACCTCCTCTATCGGTGCGGAGAACTTTAATCGACTTGTTGAGTTGATTTTCTACTTCATTCTTGAGGATTTGGAACGTTTCGAAAGCTTCATCTTTGTGCCTTAATAAGTACACATACCCATAGCGACTATAATCGTCGGTAAAGGTAATGAAGTATCTTTCACCATTCCTAGTCATTGGCTTAAAAGGACCACATACATCCGAATGTATGACTCCTAATAAATCTTTTGCCCTTTCGTTAGTTCCACTAAAGGGTGCCTCAGTCATTTTTCCTTGTAAACAAGATTCATATACATCAAACGAATCACATTCATTTGTTTTTAAAAGACCATTCTTTTGAAGTGTTTGTATATGTTTCTTATTTATATGACCAAGACGACAATGCCAAAGATAGGTATCACTCAAATCCAACTTGAGTTTCTTGGTGTTAGTTTGGTATAATGAACTATTTAAAGCATTTTCATGAACCAATTCATAAATAACATTAATGGGAATAGCTTTAAAATAGAACATATCATTTAAAGAAACATGAATATCATTTTCAACAAAAGATAATACATAATCATAATGTCTTAATTGGGATACAGAAATAATGTTCCTAGTCAAACTAGGAGCATACAAAACATTCTTCAAAATTACATCCAAGCCACTTGGAAGTTTTAGGATGTAGTCCCCACGAGCTTCAACTATGACTTTAGTTCCATTGCCCATGAAGAGGCTAACATCCACTTGATTGAAGTCCCTACTTCTTTTGAGCCCCTGCAACAAATTGCAAATATGAATTCCACATCCGGTATCCAATACCCATGTGTTAGAAGATGTAATATTAAGATCAATATGAATCATGTATATTGTACCTATGGTCTGCCCGGCATCCCTCTTTGCTTTCAACTCTTGGAGGTGGACAGGACAATTCCTTGCCCAATGTCCAATCTCCCCACACTTGAAGCATGGGTCATTAGTAGCAACCTTTTGCTTCTTCTCTTATGGTTTGGGTGGCACCCTTGCCACCCCTTTCCCTTTTCCCCATACGGGTCCCATACCCTTGGCAACCATTGCCTTGGGTGCGGGATCAGGCCTTTTCTTGTTCCCACCTTCATTGAAGGTGAGAACGGGTAAAACCCTTTTACCCATGGCTGCCTCGGCTGTTTTAAGCATTGAGTGAAGCTCACCAATGCTTTTGTCCCAAGCATTCATGTTGTAGTTCAACACGAACGTCTCGAACTTCTTGGTAAGGCCATTGAGGATCAAATCTGTGGCCAATTCCTTCAAGACGGGACAATTAAGCCTTTCGAAGCGGTCAATGTGGCTTTTGATATTAAGTACATAAGATGAAACCGATTGGTTGTCGTCCATACGACATGCATGGAGTGCTAAAACCGTTTCGAAGTGCTCAACCCTCGCTTGATGTTGGAACGTTTCCTTCAGCTGGGTTATCATGTCATAAGCTCCGTGATGTTCATACTCCTTTTGAAGATCCGGAGTCATGCTTGCAGGCATGAGGCAAGACACTTGGACGGAGTCCTCAGTGTACTTCAGCTAATCGTTATAGGCCTCCTCATCATCCTCAGTAGGTTGATCGGGGATAGGGTCGTCTAAAACATATGATCGTCTCTCTTGCTTGAGAACGATTCTCAAGTTTCGATACCAATCAATGAAATTGTTATGATTCAGACGTTCCTTTTAGACAATCGCTCGTAAAGATTGGGTGGACGTGGATGAGTTATCATGATTGTCATTGTTGGTGGCCATCTACAAAATTTTAACAAAGATCGGTTTTAGTATTTTCGATATTACTATTTTTAATAATTGATTAATGCCTTTTAAGGTCATTTTCATATTAAAACCTAGAACCTAACATTACATTTAACTAGTGGTTAGGTGACTTTTATCCCACGATTTAAATTAATAAGGTGGTTAACGATTGATGGTTGCAACCATTTGCAACTTCTAGAGGTATGGGATCGACTTGTAACATCATATGTAAAGTCGGCATGTTAATCCCGTCAACACCATTTGGAAACCATATTGTAGGAGATCCATTTAACATGGTTGGCAAATCAATTTACCCTACTTGCACACACATGAGAGTTTTCCGACATAGGTGGTTAGGTGATCTTTATCCCACAAATGTGGTATCCCCACCTCAAATCACAAGTTCCCTCAAAATAGTTAGGTGACCTTTATCCCATTGAAAGTTTCCAAGTGACTTAAATGTTGTGCAAAAGGACGGTGTTAGACTTGTTTTAAAATATTTAGAGATTTCTTAATTATAGTTTAGAAAACTCTATGTACTTGTATTTGCATGCTTACAAATAATTGGTACCCTATAGTTCTTTTAATAAAACCCATTTTATTATGAAATCATTAATCCTTTTAATAACCATTTATTAACACTTAATGATTAAGAACCATTTTTATATTAGCTTGTTAAGATCATTTTTATTAAGATTGTTTATCATATCCAAATATCACACAATCATTCACAAAATCACAATCAAACAAGCATAATATAAACAACCATATGTGCATAACCATAGCTACTATTGTGACCACACTTGTTTGCCATCACAAGTGTGATCATTTGGTCTTTCCTAAGGGTTACCAAAAAAACACAAAATTGTGATTACAATGGATCTCCCACTTGATGTCGCATCCGTATGCTTCAAGCCCACTTTGTGTCTACCTTTTGTGCTTCCTTCCCGAGCATCTTCTTTTACAAAATATATATCCTAATACATATTTTCTAGTAAAAGAAAAATACTCCTAATCTATTATTACATCCCAATGAATAAATAGATAAAATACAAGCATAAAACTTTACAACCCAATTGAATGAATATTATCAAATAAATACATTCAATCCAAACCAAAACAACACAAGGTCTAAGCTAGGTTATGCACCAATATGAACATTCATCATATCATCCAAATATAACAAAGAATCCCACTAAAACCCATGAAATTTCAGCCAACATAAACTGAAATTTTGGGTTTTAAACATTGTCCAAACAACATACATATCTTTCAAGGTTTTATCACAAGCATGTGTAATATAACCTTGAAAATTTGGGGATTCAACATACAAGAATATTGCAGCCCTTAAAAGGGTTATAAAGTCCCATAAAACGATTTTTAAAGGGCAAGAACAAGCAAGCTATCCACATAACCGGCTCTAGATGCCATTGTTGGTTTTGTTAGAAGATAAAAACAAAGTTTAACCTCTTAAACTTTCTGAAAAACGCAGCGGATATAAGTTTTGTAACATGATTATAAAACTAATTTTTCATGTTTTTATGGTGACATTATATATGTATAAAACAAAACCAAATACAAAGGATCATTACATGTGAATATGCAAGCTATGAACATATGTAAAAGGACATAAAATCACAGCTACAATGAGCTGTGAAAAACTACCTTCCAGCAGCTTGATAGTCGACCAAAAGGAGAAGATTGGTGCTCAAAATTCGGCCAAGGCTCCAAGGAAAGGATCCCTCAAGCTTTTATACCCCAAGATAACTTGCAAACACCTCTTCTTGCTAGGGAGATGACCACCAAAACATGGAAGGAACCTTCCAAAAGGATGTTCCAGCCGTGAAGTAAGCAAGAGAGTTGAGAGAAAAGGTTTCTTACTCTATTACTGAAGAATGTGAAAAGTGATGGGATTTTGGAGAGTCCTACACTCTTTCATAAAGGGTGTGTGTTGCCAAGAGAAAGAAAAGAACCCCATTGGACCATGGGGTGGCCAAAATTTTTTTTGGAACAAGGGGTTGGATTCCCTCCCATTTTAAGTCTTGTTGACACATTAAAGGTTTATGGACCCTCTTGAATTTTAATGTGTGACATGTGCAAGAACCATACTAATATATTATATGCACTAATCTTTAATTAAACATTTTAATTAAAGATCACTAACATTACATTATCTTATGTTATTTAAACCCTTTTAAATAACAATGTGATTAATAAAACCCATCAACAAATCATCCTTATGATTTGACCCATTTCACATATAATTATTTAGAAAACCAATTTTCTAAATTTGGTGTGTTATTATTTAATTGCATGATCACATCATCAATTAAATAATCATTTGTGTTTGCAAAGCTTGTTATTGGGTATAACCCGACTTGGATCACAACGTACTAACCGCATCAATATTCTATGTGTCTTGGGCATATACAATCCAACATATGTATATATATATATATATATATGTGTGTGTGTGTGTGTGTGTGTGTGCGCGCGCGCACGCGTTAATGATTTCCTTGTCATGTATATGAGGTGTTTAATAGGTTTTATATCACGTGTTATATATATAATATGTATCAACAAAATATTTATTGTATGCCAATATTACCTGGGTGACGTGCTAGTAAACGTAAGGTTGAAAATAAAAATGGTAGTAGTAATTCAGTATATAATACCTTTAAATGTGATAATAAGGTCTTTACATGTTCAAAGTAAATTAGCATTCGTGTGTGTTTACAAGTAAATGAAACAATCGATACAGGCACCGTACTCGAGTCGTGAAACGTGAAATCGTACAAACCTTTATGACTTATAATTCATAATTAATATTAATTATACAAACCTAACTTCCCGTTCTCTGTGTTACTTTGTTGCCGTGCATTCGAGGTGAGTTTACAGCCACACTTTTACATTATACACTCTTTTAGGGGAGAGAAACATGCTGCTTTCATAAACGATACAATACATTAGATTTCGTAATACTTCATATACCTGATACTATGGTGTTATACTACGCCTCTTCGGACCATTAATATGTTACTAGCAAGGTGATTGTTAGTAGATCTACTGGGTTTGACAAACCCCACCCGGGCTAGTCGTGCTAGCTTGAATGAAGGTCAAACGGGTGAATGCTTAACCTGTTTTACAGTGTTGTGGTCGGGATTCCTAGCCGGGGCATACATTATTATTATTACTTTTAGCTCGGTCACGACTTAATACACATAGTGACTTGCTGTAGGCTAGCTACCTACTTATATGCTTTGATTACTAAATCTGAAATTTCATAACTGTTAATTACTGTTTTCTGATAAACCTATGAACTCACCAGTCTTCGTACTTACTTTATCATGTTTTATCTCAGGTCGTTGATATGACACGTCTAGGAGCACCGCATTCATTGCATATTATCTTCATTCGCTTTTAAATTGGTTTTAGGGTTTAATTACATTTACATTTCCTTAAATTGGTTTGGGCACGTGTTTCTGCAATTTTAACAGTCCTTCAAATGTTTTCCAATTTCGCTTTCGCAATACTTAAACATGTTGGTTTGTTTCAATAATATTAAGCAACTTATATGTTTTGTAATTATCGAGTCATTTGGTTATGTCGCACGCCTAACGGTAGAACCCTGTTCGTGGAAATTGATGGTGTGACATGATTGATTGTTTCAATATTTTTAATTAAATTTTGTTTGACACTCTTTGACTGCCATTGATCATAGAAGTCATCATCAGAATTTGAAATCCTTGATTGTGTATTATGTGATGAACTTCTAGTTTTGGCCTTAACAATTGAAATTTGTGAAATAGGCTTGTTTTATGGAATTCTCAAGCCTTTTTGATTGAAGAAGCAATCAGATGTATTGTGATTGGTCATATTGTAGGATTCTGTATGCCCAAGACACGTAGAATATTGATGCGGTTAGTACGTTATGATCCAAGTCGGGTTATACCCAATAACAAGCTTAGCAAACACCAACTAATGTTTAATTGATGATATGATCATGCAATTAAATATTTACACCAATTTAGAAAATGGTTTTTTTAAATAAGTTGCATATGATAATGAACAACTTATTAGAATATTTTATTCAATAATATTATTTGAAGTGTTATTTAAATAAGTTGGATAACACCAAATAATAATGAGAGTATACTACTTATACAATTAAATGGTTAATTGTATAACTAGTTACAAGACTAGTTTAATATGTGTGTGTGTTAGATAAAAAAGTGGGAAACCTCTTTTGAAAAAAAATTTCGGCCGCCCCCCCTTGTTTTTCTATTGGTTCTTTTGTCTTGTAAAGAACACACATCAATACTAGTCTTGGATACTTCATTTTTCTCATTAATCTCATCACATGCAAACTTGCAAAAGCTCTCTCTTCTCTCTCAAAACTCACGGCAACAAGCAACAGCATTTGAGAGTTTTAGGAGCCTTTTGGTGGTGATTCTTCCTAACAAGAAGGTGCTTTGCAAAGAGCTTAGGGTATACAAGCTTGAGGGGTCCTTTCCTTGGAGCCTTGGCCGAATTTAGAGCACCAATCTTCTCCCTTTCGGTCGACTATAAGCTGCTGAAAGGTAGTTTTTCACAGCTCATTGTAGCTGTGAATTTATGTACTTTTACATGTGTTCATAGCTTGCTTATTCACATATAAAATCCCCTTTGTTCTTGGGTTTGTTTACACTTTAAAACATCAAATAAAACTTGAAATTTTCAGCTTATAAACAATGTTATAAAGCTATTATTCCGCTGCATTTTTGAAAGTTTAAATGGTTAAACTTTGTTTTGTGTTCTATCAAACCCAACAATGGCATCTAGAGCCGGTTATGTGGATAGCTAGCTTGCATTGTCCTTTAAAAATTTGTTTTATGGACCATGTAACCCCTTTTAGGGGCTGCTATGTTCTTGAATGTTGAATCCCCAAACTTTCAAGGTCATATCACACACGCTTGTGATTAAACCATGAAAGATATGTATGATGATATGTATATTGTTTGGACAATGTTTAAAACCCGAATTTTCAGTTTATGTTGGCTGAAAATCGTGGGTTTTAGTGGGGATTCTTTGTTATATTTGGATGATATGATGAATGTTTATATTGGTGCATAACCTAGCTTAGACCTTGTGTTGATTTGGTTTGGAATGGATGTTTGTTTTGGTTGTTTTCATTTGGGTTGTAATATTATTCTTTTGTGCTAGTTTTGGGATGTAATTTATTTATTCATTCATTTGTAATGTAATAGATAGATTAAGTGCATTTTCTTTATTAGAAAATTTGTATTAGGATATAAATTTTGTAAATGAAGATGCAGTAGATGGAAGCACAAGAGCAAGGCACAAAGAGAAAGACTTGAAGCATATGGATGCAAGTTCAAGTGGGGGTCTATGAAGATCTCATATTTGTGTTGTATTCAACCCTTAGGAGACCAAATGACAACACTTGTGATGTCAAACAAGTGTTGTCAACATAGTGGCTATGGCTATGCACATGTGGTTGTTTATGTAAAACCTTGAAAGTCTCCCAGAAAACACTAACACACGATCTCAATCTTGTGAACACGGAATATAAACAAGATTGGAGTAGAAGAAGATTGAATTGAATCACAAATGATGATATTTGATTGATAAACAGAAACCTATTACAGGTCTTGTGCGATTTCGCACAGGACAGTATGATGAATGAATGAAAAGCTTAATTACAAAACGAAACTTAGCTATTTATACTAAACTGTGAGTTCTCGCGCGAGATGCTTTTCGCGCGGCTTTGTCTTTCGCGTGGATTCCTTTCTCGCATGGTGTGCTTCTCGCGTGACTTCTGTTTCTCGCGTGGAAGTGACTTGCGTGTGACAGAAGCTTTCGCACAGGCTGCTTCTCGCGTGGAAACTTGATTTCACATGAGTCTGGCTTTCGCACAAGCAATCTTCAGAATTTGACTTCATTCAGACTTCAATTGTTTTGCCGAGCCTTGATTAGTCCTCTACAATCTCCCCCTAGGCTCGGTGAAACAATCTTAGTCAAGATCAACATTTGATTTCTTGTATGATCTCGTCAGCTGAGATAGGACAGTGTAAAGGCTTGATTAAGTCGTCTTTGCCAAACTTCATCAAGTCTGCTGGATCAATGATTCGAAATGACTTGTCAGTGCATCTGATCACAGCGTGACCTGAATCCTTTTCACATCTCCAAGAAAGTAATTGCTTTAAAGAATTAGGAGGAACAGGAGCATGGACTGGAATCTTCCTTTTCTTGTAAGAATTTTCAAAATTAGATCATATAGTTCTTTATCAAGTCAAGACTCTGTCCAGCTTTATTTAAAATAACTGGTTAAGTTGATTGTCAATATATTTTGTCCTATTAAACTTATACTTTAGTTTTTACTCAGACACATAGTGAGTGATCTATATCATATTTTGTGTTGATTTAATATAAGTCAGTGGATCCCACAATCAGAACTTCTGTAAAGTAATTATTATCCTTCAAGACACTATTGAGATTTTCAATTTCAAGTCACCCCAATTTGACTTAAACCATGCATTGATAATCAGTGATACCATTTATTGTATTCCTAAATATAACTATTTGAGCATAACTAGCCTGAGAAATATTTCTTAACCCGGAATATTAACAATTTTAAGGACTTACTGACAGCCATCCGGACTTACGTCTGCCCTCTCAAGATGTTTAGGACTTACAAGCCATTCGGACTTACATGCCCCATCTTTCGATTTTGCCTTCCAAAGTTAAAAACTATTCTCAAAATAGAAAATATATACCATATAGTATGTATGTCTTTTAGACATATCTTTTGATTTGGTGTGCCTTTTGGCATCTTATATCCTATATGGCCTTTTCCTTTTGGCATCTTTTTGCTCAATTATTTTCTTTTTGTGTTTTTCTCTTTTTGTTTCTTTTTGTATTTCTGTCTATTATATATATATATAGTTATGATAATCACTGAATCAATCATATACAGGCTTGAGTAAGACAAGATTATATCTCTCAGTCTGTGTTAGAACATTTTTGGCACAGAATCCTGATATGTTCCCCACTAATTCATATTTCTTTAATTCAAGTGTAATCACTCAATTATGATCTTTTCATTTCTGAAAGCAAAGCCTATCGACATATCAAACATAATCCAAGTGTATTCGTATTTATGCCTTTCAAAGTACTTATACTCGTTTTGAACTTTGTAATATCATTTCTCATTTTAAGTATGAAAATTTCTTCTTTTGATTGTGGCAATCCTTTGATCTTAACTCCCCCTAAGACCAAAAATATTTTTCAGAACTTGTTGGTTTTTCTAATTTTCTCCCCCTAAAATTGTGATTGTCCTTTAAAGAAAAGGAAACAATTGCAATTTTATTCTTTATTAAAAAAATCTTTTTGTGAAGATTCATTAAACCAATTTATCCAAAGTTAATCATTCCCAATGATTGCACAAGGAAATCAAATCGAGAATGATCAAATGCCTTGGTAAATAAATCAGCGAAATTTTCAGTTGACGGCACTTGTTTTAGATGAATAAGTTTACGATCAAAACAATCGCGGATAAAATGGATGCGGATGTCAATGTGTTTACTTTTTGAGTGTTGAATGGGATTTTTCACGATGTTCAGAACTGCCGTGTTATCACACCAAATTGGTGTGTCATAAATGTTGAGGCCATAATCGAGAAGTTGTTGCTGAATCCAGACAAGCTGGGAACAACAACTCGAACCAGCCACATATTCAGCTTCGGCAGTGGATGGGGATACAGTGGTCTGCTTCTTACACTGCCAAGAAATGAGTCGGTTACCCAAGAATTGACATCCTCCTGTGGTCGATTTCCTGTCTAAGTTACAACCACCATAATCACTGTCAGTATAAGCAAATAAATTGAAATCGGAATTTCGAGGATACCAAAGACCAAGTTTAGGTTGACCCTTGAGATACTTGAAAATCCGCTTGACAGCTTTCATGTGTGATTCCTTTGGATAAATTTGATAGCGGGCACACTGACAAACAGGGAACATGACATCCGGCCTGCTTGCAGTGAGATACATGAGGGAACCAATCATCAATCTGTAAAGATGTTGATCAACTGATTCTCCTAATGGATCCGGAGTAAGAGTAGGACGAGAAGCCTTTGGAGTTGGAGCTACTTTGGAATCTTGAAACTTGTATTTCTCAAGAATTGTCTGAACATACTTTTCTTGATGAATGAGAATACCTGTCTTAGATTGAGTAACCTGAATACCCAAGAAAAATGAAATTTCCCCAAGGGAACTCATCTCAAACTTCTTCTTCATCACCTCTTCGAACTCTGTGCACATACAATCATTTGTGGAGCCAAAAATGATATCATCGACGTAGATTTGAACCAAAATGATATCATCACCTGATTTTCGGATGAATAAGGTTTGATCAATTGCACCTCTTGAATAACCATTTGCAAGCAAATGTTCAGTCAGAGTTGCATACCAAGCACGAGGTGCTTGATGTAAACCATATAGCGCCTTATCCAACTTGTATACATAATCAGGATGATCTGGGTCTTCAAATCCAGGAGGCTGATAAACATAGGTTTCTTCATTCATTTCTCTATATAAAAATGCAGTTTTAACATCCATCTGGTACACCTTGAAGTTCATGTATGAAGCAAAGGCTAAGAATATGCGTATTGCTTCTAGTCTTGCAACTGGAGCATACACTTCTTCATAATCCAATCTTTCAACTTGGTAAAATCCCTGCACCACAAGACGTGCTTTATTCCGAACTATAACACCTTTTTCATCTGTCTTGTTTCTAAAAATCCACTTTGTCCCAATCGGAAGCTTATCCTTTGGAAGTTCAACAAGATGCCAAACATTGAGTTTCTTGAATTGCATCAACTCATCTTGCATTGCTTCTATCCAGCTGTTTTCTTTGAGTGCCATTTCCACATTCTTGGGCACTATTTGTGATAGAAAGCAAGCATATAGACATGTATTGATTGTCCCTGATCGACTTCTGGTAATTACACCTTCGTGCAACGGACCAATGATTGCTTCAGTTGGATGAGTTTTATGTATTCTTAATTGAGGAATCTCATCTGCAACTATTCCATCTTCCAAATTGGTAATATGTTCAACATTATCAATAACATCTTCAGAATGTTGAGATTGATACATAATAGTTTCTTCAAGTGTGTCATCTGAAATAGGAGTTTCAGAAGCAGTAGACACATTTGGAGATTCTTCAAAAGGAACGTGAATGATTTCTATCGGTGTATGTATAGTTTCTGAAGAAGATGAAGATAATGGAGAACTCAATGATTCTTCCAGCTCCTGAGTAGGAATTTGTTCTCAAGAAACATCTAATGACTCAGAACTTGCAGATACAGGTACAGAAGCTGTAGGAATATCTTTGGATGATGAAGCAACAGCAGAATCATCAGATATCAAAGATGAAAGGTCCTCAATGATTTTGTTGTCCAAGGAGATTGCTTGAGAAGTAGAATCTGCAGATGAAGGTTTAGAAATTTTAAAATTTATGAACAAAGATTCATAATCATAAACCCATGAAGGAGCTGAACCTGCATCAGTTATGTTAAGCTCGTGCCAATCAATGTTAAATGACTCGACTATTTGTCTAGTTCTTTTATTATAAACACGATATGCAACTTTATTGGCAGCATATCCCACAAAGTAACATTCATCAGCCTTTTTAGAAAATTTTGAACTAGATTCAGTTGTATGCAACAAAGTGCAACAACAACCAAAAGCTTTAAAATATTTAACTTTGGGTTTGTGTTTATAAAATATTTCATATGGAGTCTTATTTAATCTTTTGTTGATTAAAGCACGATTTTGAACATAACATGCAGTATTTACTGCTTCAGCCCAAAAGAACAAAGGTAATTTGGCAGCAGAGATCATCGTTCTAGCAGCTTCAATCAATGTTCTATTCCTTCTTTCTGCAACTCCATTCTGTTGTGGAATGCCAGCAGCACTGAATTGTCTGGCAATTCCCTTGGATTCACAAAACTCATTCAGAGTTTGATTGCAAAACTCTGTCCCATTGTCACTTCTGATGCATTTTACCTTTTTCTCTGTCTGATTCTCCACCAAAGTAATGAACTTGATCAAAAGGTGTGGAGTCTCATCCTTAGATGCTAAGAAAAACACCCAAGTAAATCTAGAAAAGTCATCAGTAACAACCAGACAATAAGATCTTCTACCCAAGTTTAAAACACTTACTGGACCAAAAAGATCCATGTGTAAGAGTTGTAAGATTGATTCGACTGAGTTGTGTGCAACTGGTTTGTGAGGAAGTTTATGTTGTTTAACTTTTGAACATGACAAACAATGTTCAGTTAATTGATATTCTTTTTCAGGTAAACCAATTACATGATTTCCACATACAAGTTTATTCATATTTTTAATATTGACATGTCCTAATCGACGATGCCATAACATGGAATCATTCTCCGAGGCTTTGGATAGTAAGCAAGAAGCTGTTACCAAAGAATTAGAACAATGCATATCAAGAAGATATGTGTCATTGTCTCTCGGAGTCCTCATCAAAACCCATTCATCTGGAACAACAAAACCTGGTTTTAATATTAAGCATTCGTTATTAGTAAAGTGTGTAGAATATTGTTTGTCACATATTTGAGACACACTTAGCAGGTTATGTTTTAATTCCTCAACAAAATTAACATTCTCAAAACTAAGGACGCCATTTATAACTGTACCACGTTTTGTAATTCGTCCTCCTCTATCTCCTGCAAATATCACTCTCCCTCCGTTGTATGATTGCACATCTTGTAGTAATGATAAGTTACCCGTCATATGTCTTGAACAACCGCTATCTACATGCCATAGACTTTCAGTAGTCTTTTGCGGTTGTCCCTGCATTCGTAACAAAATTACTTAGATTTTGGTACCCAAGTCAAACAAGACTTGAGCACATTTTGTGTTACAGCAAGACAAAATGATTTGATATTATTATATTTGGTTTGCACATCATTCTTTTCATTTATGCTTTTAATCTTGACATTTTCCTTTACATCATTAGTCAATTTCTTATCCCGTTTGACATTAAAATCATTAACAACCTTTGATTTCATATTATTTTAAAATTTTCCACGAGTGAAAAATAGTTTTCTATTATGAGAAATAGAATTATGAAATCTTTGTTTACTTAATGATTTTTGTCGAAAAGGACAATTGTTTGCCAAATGATTTGTGTTTCCACACTGATAGCATCTCTTTTGTTGTGTGTGGAAAACAAACTGTGGGTGACAATTATGAAAATTGTCATAAAAACCAAAGTCAGAGTGACTAGGTTTAACTTTCTCCACAGTCTCTCGAATCTTTGCCTCGTTAGACAATTGCAAGTTCATCTGTTGAAGATTCGAGGAAAACGATGAATTATGACCACTTTGGATTGGAGATTTGGCAGTTTTGACTTTTTGAATTGGTGGTGTTGGAATAGGAACAGTCTTTGATTCTGCTGGAGTAGGACCAGACTTTGAATTTGCTGGAAGAGGACCAGTCTTAGAATATGCTGAAGAAGGACCAGGCTTTGTTATTCGAATTGGTACTGGAGAGGGAGCTTTCACTTGCAAATCTGGGCTACAAATATCTTGATTCACAATGTTAGCATTATAATGAAGATTATTTTTAAAGAATCGAGAATTTGTTTCTTTAAAAATATGCTCTTCATTTTCAATTAAACCCTTAGATACAAATCTACTTTTAAAATCCTTTTCAATTCTTTCTTTTTGATTTACCCTTTGATTTGCATTCAAATTATATTTACTATTAGATTTAATCTCATTCAAATCAACCAACCCATCCACCTTCAATTTATCTGCATAAAAGTTTTCAGTAGATTGTTTAGGTTTGGGTACTATGATAGGATCAACAGATAAATTTACTTTGACTGAAGGTTTTAAGTCTTGAGATGGAGAGAAACCAATCCCATAGACCATATCAGAATCACAAATGTTATCAGATGAAGGTAAACATGAATAATCATGATTAATTGGAGGAGCAATGTTAGAAAATCCAACACCACACTTTCCTCCTTTGATCTTCTGAGTCATTTGTGACTTGATTATTCCTTCAACCATTGTTGATGAAAGTTCAAATTTCTCAACAGTCAATTTAGCCGTGGCTAATTCACTGTTAAGTCTATTAATTTCTAAAGCGAGTTCATTATTTCCATTTGTCAAGTCATTATTGGTACATTCTTTATCATGAAGATTTAATTTTAAATTATATATTGTTTTGTTTAAACCTTCAAGTTTTTCTTTAAAAATCTTTTCATTTGACTTGTGTTTACAAGCTTGATACTGAAGTTTTTCAACTTCCATTATCAGACTCTCATTGTGAACTCTGTATTTTTGAACTTTCTCAACACATGAATCTTTGCACAAACCATCATATACCCTTGGTTCTGAGCTTTCTCCTTCAGGCTCTTCATTCCTTTTCACCATGAATGCTTTCATATTGGCAGCTTGTTCTTCCACTGGAGCAACGTCAACAGTCTTTGGATCATTACATTGGCATTTGACTGGAGGCTCAACAGTGTACTCTTCATTCACAGTCCTTTCCTTAGCAACCTTCTCATCCTGATCATTCTTCCCAGCTTCCTTCTTACATTCAACTTCTTCCCTCTCTTCCTCAACTTCTTCCTTCTCAGCAAACACTCCATCCAAGAGATCATCAGATATAAACTCGGCAAACAGATTCTCAATTTTCTCTGGCATAAGATGCTTCAAATTTTGTGTTGATGAAGACATGTTGATCAGAAAATCGAAAATCAGACTTTTCGTGCGAGATGTGAAGTTGTGCGAAAACCAATGTCGCGCGGATAGAATTTTCGCGCGATGCAGCAGTTCGTGCGAATTTCTAAAAGTACCTTTTCACGCGAATCGCACAAAAAGGTGAAATACCTAACTGAGCGAAAACACCACCTTTTCGCGTGCGAAAACTTACAGATCAAGCGAAAACTTCAACTTTGTGCAGAATCAAATTTCCAACCGTTTGTTCACGCGAATGTCACCTCCAATTCACTGATTAGGTTTGATTAAACCCATTTTAGTCCAATTTAATGAATTTAGTTCAATTTTAAGTATAATTTTGATTAAAATTCAACTAAAGTCCTCTAATTCAGTTTCAATTGGTCCAAATCAGTCCAAAACCTCCAAAATCGAGCAGCATAACATCGCCATATCAGAATCTAAAGTGATCAAAGATAAATTTCTTCAAAATCGAGTAGAACACAATCCAAATCTTCTCCAAATCGTGGTTCAAGAGCCTAATGCTCTGATACCAATTGTAAAACCTTGAAAGTCTCCTAGAAAACACTAACACACGATCTCAATCTTGTGAACGCGGAATATAAACAAGATTGGAGTAGAAGACGATTGAATTGAATCACAAACGATGATATTTGATTGATAAACAGAAACCTATTACAGGTCTTGTGCGATTTCGCACAGTACAGTATGATGAATGAATGAAAAGCTTAATTACAAAACGAAACTTAGCTATTTATACTAAACTGTGAGTTCTCGCGCGAGATGCTTTTCGCGCGGCTTTGTCTTTCGCGTGGATTCCTTTCTCGCATGGTGTGCTTCTCGCGTGACTTCTGTTTCTCGTGTGGAAGTGACTTGCGCGTGACAGAAGCTTTCGCACAGGCTGCTTCTCGTGTGGAAACTTGATTTCGCGTGAGTCTGGCTTTCGCACAAGCAATCTTCAGAATTTGACTTCATTCAGACTTCAATTGTTTTGCCGAGCCTTGATTAGTCCTCTACAGTTTATGTTTATGCTTTTTTGAATGTTTGTTGTTTGATTGTATGGTTGATATTTGGACATGCATTACAAACTAATTAACAAACTTAATAAGATAAAAATTGATGGTTCTTAATCATTAAAAGGTAATAAAAGGTTATTAAAAGGATTTAATGATTTTAAAGATTAA